>CM067378.1:22628262-23228262 GCA_034510155.1 Eucriotettix oculatus
CAAAACCAAATGGCTGAAAGACACACAAATTGAACTAGAATAAATAAAAGCTGCAGATCATGAAATTGATAATAATAATTATTACAGAAATAAAATTACAAATGCAAAATTGGGACACCCGTCACACAGAGAACGGCAGGAATATATGGTCAGAAGAACGAAGTGTAACCAGGCTCTTCTAACAGGCAATAAACGATAATAATAAAATTACAATTTAACTAATGCATAATTCTAACTAGTATGAAAGGGTTTTTAAATTTACACATGTCTTCAATTGAATACAACATACTTCGTTGCACTGTCAATATCTTCCAAACAGTTTGAACTGTACCAAGGGTCCGTAACAAAGGTTCACATTAAAGAAGACGACTGAGCATTATATTTTAACACAACTTATTATTTATGTACATTTGGAAATATTATGTCTCTGTGGTGCAGGAAAAAGTATCCTTACAGAATAGGTAAAACATATATTTAATCGTCATACAGCATTGGCGAAATAAAAATCGTAAAAGGAGACTTGGTTGATATTTTGGAAATAATAAAAATTTCAAGACTAGATGTAGCGGCAGTAAGAATTTAAATATTGAGATACGAAGAGAACTTGCAATACAGTAGCATGAAATATGTAAAAAAAAATTAAATCTTATTTTAGTGAGATGAATGTTTCACTCTTACCCAAATACAGCTTTTTCTATTTCCCTACAGAATAGTTAGAAATAGGAATGAATGATTTACCATGTCATGGGGAAAGCGAGCGGGTTAGGTGCTTAGATTACTGTAGTATGTGATCAGGGACGAATATTGTCGAGGATCCAGGTGACGTAGGAGGAGATTCTCACGTAGACTTCAGGAATGCGTCGATGCTGCAGTCAATAGGGCCGAAGGACAGCATGCCCGCCAACACGATTCTCGTAGGTTCGGACTCATACACCATAAGAGGACTTCCGGATTCTCCTACGCAGGAGAAGTTCCTTTCCTGGGCTCCACCAGCGCAGAGCATCCTGTCGGAGATGATTAATTTTCTTTGGCTGAAGGATTCCTGGCACTTGGCTTGGCCCACCACTGGCACAATGGCCTTCAACTTCTTAGTCCTGGACTCGACTGGAAAAAAAGGCAGCGCGACCAATAGAAAATTAGAGGAGTTTCCTATGAAGGAGAACTATTAATAGAATTAAATTGCCATGATAATGAAACTTATGCCTTGCTGCTTATTAACTAATTAAAAGTTACACAACTTTCCTTCGCCTACTGAATTTTGACTACAGTTTAGCACAAAGTACGTCATGGGTTAATTTGTTGTGCAAACTTCCATGTGAAATCTGCAACTGACCAATTAAAAGTTGTGAAATAATTTATGGTTCATCTAAGAGTCTGTGGGAGTTTTCTCTCGCAGACACTTTTCCCCAGAGTGATTGCGGAGCTCACCTGATTATGTCGGCAATGCCTCGTAATCGCTGTTTTTTTGGGATGTATTTGTACTTGGTCGAAGACCTTGGGCATAGAGCAAGAGTTGTCCTGCTGATCCCATTGGATAAACCGTCCAACTCTCTCCGAAAGCTCGTGGAGACACGGAGTAGGGAATGCTGCGACCCCACAGCAAACTCGTCTCCATTCATTCGGAAGGTCGTAAGCAGAGTATCCAATGCCGCGCTCTACCTGATGCAGGTTTTCTAGGTTTTTCCCTTCAGTGCAGGATCATTAAACTACAGCCCTTGGCTACCTTGCTCCGAATTTCACATGCCCCCATTACAATTCCCTTCCTATAGAATAGGAGTTTCCTGATTCAAAGTCACCCCCATGTAGCCTGTTAACCGAAAAGAAAGGAAATTTTCTGCTTTTAGGTATTAGGCATATGCCATGATTGTTTTCGTTTGAATTGTATTTTCAGCACCGAAGCACCATATTCCACTTTTATGGTTCCTGTTATATTTTACAATTACTAGATTGTTAACTATAATCTGGTTAATATTTTTCGTGTGAAATATGCATTATTTTGTATTTATTCCTAAATATATTGCCTTATACATCGTATTTTCCAGCGCCGACTGGCGTCAATCAGCTTCTACCGTAAGTAGATGAGAACCACGGCGAAATCCCTTACCTCTTTTCTAGATCATTGGATATCGAAACAGATTATCCCACGTTTTATATTGATCATGTTTGTAATAATTTAATAGCTATATTTATCTGACTCCAATAAATTGTAAAAAAAATTGTTATGCATGTGTGCAATGCCTTACAATACAGTCTCAAGAACATTCTAAATTTGTGCTCGTAGCTGAAAGGGCAGCAGGGGGTTTGTGGTATTGTTCCACGACATATTTACCACCGTGCAAATCGCATGGCTACTGGCTGTCTGTCACGTATTCCCTGAATCATATATGTTTAGTGCTAATGGGACTTCCAAAATTTGAATACAAAAAGACATGCAGGTTATTTAAATTCACACACTAGTTTGTCTTGTATATTTCCTGACGCTGTTCGATTTATATTTTAATAAAATATATTTCTGACTGATTACGCTCGTTTATTCTTTTAAAATAAGGAATTAAGTAGGGACTATGCAGGAATACTTAAATTTAATATTTTATACCAGCTCAGAAGGGTACCGTCATGGCCACCTTATAATAAAGTGTAACTACTCACCGCCAGGTTTATATCCCCAGCCAGTGAGAAACAACTTATCGCCAGTATTGTAAACTCTGTTGGCTGCAATCCCTATGGGCAAGCAAATTGGCTGGATGAAACCTGCAAGAAATAAAATTAAAAAATAGTCTCCTTGTTAAATGATGCGGATTTCGTTCGCAAATCAGGGAGAATTTTCATTGGAAGGAGAATCGGTGGCTCAGATGATTATTTCAGGTTATGTTGCTACATCGCCGAAAAGCAACGACAAAATTTTTACAAGAAAAAATATGTAATTAGACTTTGTATATTAGGAAATACTTTCAATTTTGGCGTACGTGAGGCGATGACGTCAATCTCTTTTGTACGGGAAAATTCAGCAGTATCCTAACTGAAAATATTGTTTGTTTAATTAAAGACTTTAAAATATGCTTACTGGATCTGTCCGGGGCTAGGCCGTGTAACCGGATGAGGGCGATGTCGTTCTCCCTGGCTGCGAGGTCGTAGTCAGGGTGCCCGATTACCTCCTCCACCCCCATGTCCAGCGGAGGGTCTGAGCACCAGATCCCGTCGTTGATGCAGTCTTCATCCGTCCCGAGGTCCCACTCTCCCAATCGCACAGCGACCCTGCTATCAAGATCATCCTCAGTGTAATACTTTCTGTAACTAATCTCTTTTATACAATTCGAATAAAATCAACATAAGATAGAATAGTATTTTATCTCCAACATAAATTGTTTGATACATAAATATTACAATCTTATGGATAACGTCAGCCTACATACTGGTCTTATACCTTAAAAGTTGAACAATGCAATTTCTAATCTTGTCAATTTTACATAAACTACAAGGTCTAAAAGTGCAAATAAATATTTTTTAAATAGGGATATTTGTATAATTATTTTATAGTTAAATTTCCACCTGTATGTTTGTAGTATTCATGGATCAATGTGAAAAGTAGAATTAACTTGAAAAACAATATCGGCTGTCTTCTCCTTCACCCCTTCGCAGCCACTATCAACGATGCACTCTACCATCTGGATACGCAAACAACATCTGGAGAAACATTATCCCGTAAAATATTGTAACATGAAAAGTTACACTCAACAATGCAGGCCAGCTTGCGAGTTGCAATTGTTGAGGAACGACGCAGCCCGGGCCAACAAGTAGTCTGGCAAGACTTTAAAGTCGTCATGGGGTAGTGGTAGGAGAAGGTTGTGTCGGCGGGACGACGAGAGAATGACCACGCCCTGCAGATATAATTTTTTCTCATGCTCGGATTGGAATTAAAACTACTAAAATCCTGGGTGTAAAGTTAAGAAAGTTGAAGTGGAGGTTAATTATAATGTTGAGAGGGACATAAGGTTGTTAAAATTAATTGATGTATTTGCAAATAAGTTTAAGAAAAAAATTAATCGTGTAGAGCATCAGATGAAAGCTGATAAGTGTGAAGGTAATGCGAACGCATTGAACAAGCAGGTTAAAGAACAGCTGATCATGTTTGTAAACAAAGACGAGTATAATAAAAACAGAGTAGGAAGAAATTTGTATGTGTTAAGGAATTGTCGTGGTTATAGATTTCCTAGGAACCCAGGTGGAAAAACCCAATGTAGTATTTTGTTAAATGAAAAAAAAATGTTAAATTAAATGCAAAAAATAGCTGTTCTGCCAGAGGCCAAATGACTTTGTAGTAGATGTAAGAAACAGCTGATGGCAGATAAAAAAAATTATGTACTCCAAATGTAATTAGCTGTAAAAACCATGTGGTCAGTTGAGTGTTTTCGATGTACATCAAAGAGCTGAATGTCTAATAAATGTCATATGATAAATTAAAAACAGCTGTGAATGAGTAAAATTTTATGTAAACACATTGTAAAGAAACAGATGTTCTGTCAAGAACAGCTGATTGAAATTTAAATTGTGAAATAACAAAGATTCAGCCAACTGTCAATAGATGTAAATGTCAAGTGTTTAAATTGATTTACATTTACTTTAAGAAAGTCTCCCAAACAACACATCAGAGAAAATGTGTGGGAAGAAAAAAAATGGAAATGGAAAAATTGTTTGGAAAAATAAAACGAGTAATTAGAATTAAAGTTGGTTAATTGAGTGATTTGTATATTTACTCAATGTTTGCTCTTATGAAAGAATAGGTCAAAGAAAATTGTAATTAGTTCTAAGTGAATTTTTGTAAATATTTTGTAATTTTGATTAAGGGCGTTGGTCATTCAGATTGTTTACGCCTGTTGTTCAGTGAGTGTCATTAAAAAATTGTACAATTTTTTAAATTTATTGGGGGCGGGGATAATGTAACATGAAAAGTTACACTCAACAATGCGAGTTGCAATTGTTGAGGAACGACGCAGCCCGGGCCCAAAATGTAGTCTGGCGAGACTTTAGAATCGTCATGGGGTAGTGGAAGGAGAAGGTTGTGTCGGCGGGACGACGAGAGAATGACCACGCCCTGCAGATATATTTTTTCTCATGCTCGGATTGGAATTAAAACTACTAAAATCCGATTTTGGTGTTTTTTTATGAAAAATACCTGGCGCCCTAAAGGAATTAGAAAGCCTCGAATACGAAGGAACGCGGAATCCGCTACAATATGAATTGGGGCGTATTTGCATTTTTTCAATTTTTTACCCGCATATTAAACAAATACGTCTGTAGTTTATTTATGTATGCAAATTCCTTTACAAACGTAAATATTTTGTAACCCGTTGAAGAAAATATATACATTTTCTAATGTTTAAAAGACATATTTAGGGGTAAAATTAGCACAGAAGTCTGTAAATTGCGGAATCTGAGTCCATTGTTCGAAGAAATGTTTCCGATTCGACGAAGCGCAGGTCGCCAAGGTGAGGAGAGAGTGTTGACACGGAAGGACGGTGGAGCCCGACTTCTTGCCGTAGTTAACTGTGGGCATAATGATCGTCTGGACCTTCAGAGATAAACAACTGGAAACGACCAGCCTCCTTCCCGAACAATGGTGGACAGAAATTATGTTTAAATTATTTTTTATGTTATTTTCACACGAAGTTATATTTATTAACAACATTGTAAAACATAATACGATCAATGAAATGACTTACAGTTTAGAGAAATATATTTCTGTACGACACGAGTTGAAATAAACTACATCCCAGATATTCCACCAGCCCAATATATTTTTTCCAATTACTGTTTGTATATACTTAGTATTATTATTCATTCTTACTTATTTAGTGATGAAAGGTTTATTTAATTTCGATGTTAATGGCGGCTTGAATCAAAACTAAATCTTCAAAAAATTTATAGGAATCGGGATGGGGCGAATAAAACCCTTTGTCCAACTTACTATGAAATCTGTCACATGCTTTCCTTATCCGTTTGAAATTGGCTATAATTCCACCCACATGGTTGGAGTAAGTCAGGAATTTTCGTCAATATAATTTACCACCAAATATTCGCTTTTCCGGTTGTGGTTCTATCGACATAAACTCTTAAAAACCACTCCCTAACTAACACCGGCTTGAAGTTCTTAGGCCGAAAAGATCATGTAGAAAACAGACCAGCTTCTGTTTTATTTAGATAGTCCCTTGCAAAGTTCTAGGGCTTTAATCTCCACCAGCTCTGAGTTAATTGAAAATTTCTGGCCACGTATACGTCACAGCTTATATTACAGTGCTCCGAATCTGAAATGTACATTACTTTCCTCACTCCTATTTGGTAATATGCGGAAAACTTTTACATAATAATCTTCTCGTTTATCAGCAAGCAATGTAAATACGAGTTGGGTTTTAATGCCCACCGACAAATTAGTCAGTTTACAAAACCCGAACAAAGACAAAATAAGTTCTAAAACGTTGTTTCCATAACGAATTAAGTTTAAAATTAGGCAGTACACTGCAGTAACAACTTCATAAGTAAACCGATATTGCATGTTGCAAAATGGCTGACATGGACGTGCGTATTAGACAGTGTTCTGTGATTGAATTCTTAATTCCAATTCATGAAACGCTAAAAACCTATACAATATATAGGTCGGTTTTCCCCATGGAGGTTTTCGAAACCTCAAAAGAGAAAACGCGGATACCTAGATACCAAAATATTTCAGAAAGTGTCCAGCACACTTGGAATGGACAGGAAGAAAAATTTTCCCGCTAAACCATTCCACCGCCAATCCAAATTTCCCCAATGGACGGCAGTGATCGGCCGCGCGCATTGCTCCTTTCAACACTGACGTGGACAAAATCGTTTGCAGGGAAGAGTTACGCTTGCCACGAAATCCCCCTAGAAACTTGTCGGTCCATTCTAGCGAACCAGAATGAACTCCCAAGCTAGATCTACTGCCTTTTAATATCATGGCCAATACTAGTTGATGATTATAATCTTGCAGTTTCATTTTCGGATAACAAAATGGACCATCACCTCACCTGAGGTCCTGAAGGCCAATGAAGGCGTTGGCACTAAACACATCTAGACCACCCCGTGGCATACACTATCCCGCACTTTCGTCACTCAGGGCCGGTTCACACTAACCCAATTATCCTTAACCGACAGTAGGGTAGACTGCAGAAGGGTTAACATCTAAAAGTTCTTTCACATTAAGCCTGCACGGTGTCTACCCTGTAGCCCGGCAGTCGGTTGGCCATGTAGAGGGGCAGTCACTTGTACAAGACGACTCGATTACTCCCTTGAGTTAGTCTCAGCTACTATCCCCGACAGTAACAGAAAACAGATTCTCAAAAAAAAAAACAGAGAATCACGCGTACCAGGAGAAATCTACCCTAAGGTAGCTTAACACAGACGCCTCCAGAAAGCGTTCCTGGCCTAGAAGCAGGAGAAGCTCTGAGGACGTGCCCCATCGATTAAGTAGGTGTTACCGTACCCCCAAAAGGAAAGATATTTAATAGCAGAATCAGCCACTCGTTCACAGCCAGACATCCGTTATCCAATTTTGACACTGATGGCGGCATAAGAAAGTCATCGTTACTAACCCCGTTTATCGGTATTCTGATGATATTACGGATGTCAGCAATGTTTGGAGAGGGATTTGTCGCGGCAACGAAGCTAAATGGCGAACATCGTTTGCTGATGAAATCAAAGCTTCAGACCTATTACTGTTGTGACTCCACGCAACATTCGGGAGAATCGTCGGGTAACAGCTAATGAATTCTCGCTGTCTCTCCATCAATAAGGGCAGTGTGATGACGATTACTCATCACTAGGATGATCCAAATTTTGTGTACGATGGCTACCATGAATTTTAACTGACCAAAATAAAGACAGAAATAAAACAATAGCGTCTGAACACTTTCAGTGCTTCAATTTGTAGGGAGCTGTGCTTTTGGGAAAAATTGTGACTGGAGATAAGATTTCGGTTCATTCCTTTAATCCTGAATCCAAGAGGCAGTAAATGCAATTGCAACAAACAACCTCGCCGTAGAAGAAACTGTGCGTTTTGCAGTGAAGGTTTTGGGAGCAGTACTGCGTGATTCTGGTTGACATTTTGGAGAAGGTAGCACAATAAATTCTGTCAACAATGTCAGAAACCTCAAAAATATTAAAAAAACGTCTTCAGCGGGTTCGACCATCAAAAGCAATAGCGGATGTTCTTCTTTTGCTTGACAGCAGTCGCCATACCACGGTAGAGACTGATGGGAAGTCCTGTCTCAATCACCATAGAGCCATAGAGCCCTGACCAAACACCAATAGAGTTCCAATAAAGAAAGTTAATCGTAGAATTCACTTTGAAGACGAGGAAGCCGTGAAAATGTCCATACGTCGATGGTTTAGGAAGCAAAGCCACGCTTTTTACCTCAGAGGAATACACCACCTTGTTAAAATGTGTGTTACATTTATTTAAATGTGATTTAATACGCTGCACCTAAACTCTTATGTTAAACTCTAGATTCGGTGTTATCTACACACTTCCCAAAATCTTTAAATGTACATGAAAATTACGGGTCTGATCATAAGATTGATTACTTACAACTTCGAGGACTGCGCTGTCCTTCCCCTGATGCAGTTCGACACCGTCAGCACATAGTGCCTGCTGATGAGCGTCCCTCCGCAGGCGAAATTCAGTGTGTTGCTGCCTACATAAAAAGCCTTTATCTCAAAATCACCAACAAGGTGGAAAATAGTAAATTAATTGGAACTATAAAAATAAATAATTTTATGCATAAGTCGTTAACAGACTGTTAATTTATTTTCATTGTTTTTTGTGTTAATTTCACTGTTTCTATTTTTAAAAACTTTATTTAAAATCCTTGGCAATTTTACAGGAGATTTCGTGCTAGTACATGGCCATTTAATCTACAAATATATAAGGCTCTGAAAGCGTAAGTCACAGGGAAGTCAATATGGAGGAAATGGCCAGAAGATTTTTTTTCGTACCATTTGGGTGTTTAAAAGTTAATACAATGAAATGTGGTTTTATTGAACCTCTCTAAAATATAAATTTTTTTTTGTATGTTAGAAGGAAAATATTAGGATTTTTTTTCGTTTCTGATCCTGGCTAAAATACTGATCAGAGGACATGTAAGAGAGTCCACTAACCAAAACGTAATGTTCTGTTTTCTTTACTGAATACATTGGGCTGCTTACAATATGTTGGTATAATACAGAACTTTTAATGTTCCCATTCTTTCTTCCACACTGATCAGAGTACATGATTAGTGTTTCAGACTCTGTGGACTCATTCTAAGTGAACAAGTACGCTTTATCTTTTTGCATATTGTGGATGCCGAAGCAATATGTGCACAGCTGGCGTTTGTAATAGCGAACTCCAGTTGATATTTCTGGTGTTGGCAAAGTTTTCATTAAATCAAAATTTATGAGTCTAGCATAGCCATCTGATTTGCTAAGCAAAGAACCACTCTGCAGACCTTGCCGTGAATGTTTGGCTGCTTTCTGATGGAATTATTTTTCCACAATCAAAACTCTTTTCTCGTTATCATTATCAGAGGTCGTAATTTTTAACTGCAATGCAACGCATTTTCTGTACATTGTTGGATGAAATGACAAATTGAGCTGTTCGTAAAAAAATGCGGGAAATGAAATGAGAAACTATCATCTAATCATCCTTGCAATACCTTGAGTACGTATTAGTTAATTCAAATCTGGTCCTGAATACTTTCTACCGTTCTCCGACATTCTCGTTTTTCACTGGCTCGTCGTCAGGTCGTCCTGATACTCAGGGGTTTCCTTATCGGGTGCAAAAATATCTGTCATGGATAATCATCCATCAATGAAATATTTCTACATGAAAATAATAATAATTGTAGGCAATTGCATCCAGAGGCGAAACAGTTTGTTGCAGAAATAGATTCAGTGAACCCAAAAATTGTTTTTCAATATTAAATTGAAAATGATCGTTCTAGTTGATTACACACGATAAATAAATTTATCATTTATTTTTCATTGTGATTCCGTATGAAAAACTATGTACGTTTATATAAAATCCCGGAACAAATTCCACAATTCAAGGTACTTCTGAAAATCCCTGAATACGAAAAATATTATAAACATATAAAATGGTTCTCAGAAAAAAAAACTACTTTCTCATTTACTCCTCCCCACCTTTTCAATTCCTTTCCTTGTTGAAAAACTGCTGTTCACTGATTTACTCCTGTTTCTTCAAGGCACAAATTATTCCTTCGCCGGGGTCACGTGAACTACGAGTAGGGAAGAGCACAAACGGACCATGACGCATAGTCATGCTCTCATTAATATCTGTTTTTGAGACGAAAGAAAAATTTGCTATATTCGAAACAACTGAAAATAAGTGTTCATTACATTAATATCGTATGTTGGTATCAGTCAACACCAATAAATAATTTTTTTTAATGTGGGTTAGTCCGCTTTCGCCCTTAGCGCATCGTATAATACAGGCATTAGAATATATTAACTAAGCATCCCAATTTATTTAAAGTCATTAATAAAAATCTCGAAATGGGCAAAAATTGAATATGAAAATAAAAACGGAAATAAAGGAATGCGTAAGTATTTTGCCAAGACCGAAAATTATAAGAAAAGGAAACTATTAATTTCACTGGATGTTGTTTGTATTTGCCAATTATAATAATAAAATGGATCTAATCCGTTCGTAATAAAGCTTTAAATAGAGCCATACAGCCAAAAATAAAAAACGACCTGGTGGAATAGCAATTAAACAGATAAATAAAAAGATATCTCCACAAATTGACAAACAATGCCCAACAGGTCCCAAACCGTAGAACGGTAAAAAAGGATTAAACATCCGATCAGAGAATATAAAAAAGTATAGTTGTAAGATTAGTTGAAACAGAAACTGAAAAGTAATTGCAAATCAGCACGAGATGAGACTGCGACGTGTATGGTAATCATTTTGTCTTCCGTTATAAGAGGTGGAAACTAATCAAGAAAGTCCGAAAGTATCGCCAATGAAATTCTGAACATTTAAAGGATACTGGTTACTATTACTCCCCTACGAAATATTATTCTGATATTTTCCCGGTGGGTGTTGGAACACTGATGAACGCGTAGATAAAATTAGAAATTTATTCATAAGATAAATTTAATTACCATTTAACATTTACAATTACAAACTTACTGTGTAATTGATTTAGAAAGGAAATTGTTATTTGTAATTATAACGTGGATTTTGTATGGGGAAGGAATCTAATACTTACTGAGAAATTTTATTATAAGCGAAATTACAGACGCCACGTGGTAGAGCTTTAAAAATTAAATAAATTAAAACGTAAAATACTGCATTGTTGCAAATGTAATAAGATAAAATACAAAAAATTATTTAAATTGAAAATTTTCTCCACAGTTTAAGAATGAGAATTATCTATAGAAGTGTTTTGGTATAGCAACTTGAAACCCCCAAGACTTAAAACACGTAACAATAATATTATCACCACAAAGGTCCAGGATTAAAAAGACCGACGGTTCACCGGTAAAAGAATCTCTCCCACCAAGTTAGAAGCAATATCAGGTTCATCCGACAAGCTGTTCGCCAGTGTTCTTCGTCCATCCTCTCCGTTTTCCCAGACTAACTGTTTACCGTCGTCTGAACCCAAAAAGGGTTTCTCTCTCTCAGCGTTTCTGGATTGGTGAGCTCCATCTTCATTTTCCATACAGTTTACTTCATCGGCGGAGTTATTTCCTGGCACCAGCAGCCAAATCTTCAAAAAATTGTGCTTGGCTGGCGGAATTCTGCTCCGTTCCTTCGGGATAAGAGCGTCTTCCAGGAATTTAAACATTTTCTTCGCACCTGCAGATTGTATTTAGCCAGAAATTTCCATCGGATTATTCTCAACCTGGGCTTCTCGTCGCTTTCAACAGGCAAATATTTAAAGCAGTCTAGATAAACTGAATATAAATTTAATAAAATTGCCTGAAATTGGGTAAATAAAACAAAAAGTGCTGTAAAATGTTTGTTTGGGAATAATTGACCGCTTTTCATTTCGGAGTCGATGTAGACCACTTAAGGAATATTATTGGGTAAATGGGTTTCCGCCCGGGTCTAATTAAGCTTAAGCCACGACGTTTCGATGGCGTACTCTGCCATAGTCCTCAAGAACTGTTACCCAGAATATACACCGGGAAAATCTACGATTATTATTGAAGATTATTCTATAGTTGCCCTTTAAATAATGACCGATTTTCAGAAGAAAATTCTCATGATGACGTGAATTAAATAAATTTGGTTCTTTGAAATGTGAGTGTGTTTTGGTTGAGTTGAACGCAAGTAACATAAACAGCGTGTGTTACAGAAAACTTATTAATTTAATTCTGTAGAAGTAGGATGTTCTGAAACTCACCCGGCTCTCTGTATCCGAGCAATGCTGTCCACGGGTATTCCCCGAGGTTCGTGCGGTTGCCGAGGAATGGACTGCTGGAGACGTCGTCGCCGCAGTCGTTGAGGGGCAACAACCTCAGGTTCCTGTGGTTGTCGTTGTCGCTGGGACTCACTAGTGGCATCAATTGTAATAGAGTTAAACTACAAGTAGCGCATATTTTAACCATTTCCTTATCGATTGTCCGTTTCAACCAAAATTTAAATGTTCTTATTATAAAAAGCTTGTATTTATCCTTCAATTTTAGCAAGCGTTATGGATAATTAAAAAAAATTGTAAACCTGAATAAATTTGTTTATATTTCTTTCGTATCTTGTCAACTTTGAAATCAGATGACAAGACGTCGAAGTTGAATAAAACTTAAAATTGTCCGTAAAAGTTTTATTTTAATACTGGTTGGGTGCCCATTGATGCCCAAGAATCATCTACATTGTTTGTTGTGGTTATTAGTCCTAAGGCTGGTCTGATGTAACCCTTCATGCAACCTGTCTCGATATTTTATTCTACTTGTCTTCATAATCCTTAATAGCGTTTTCCAGTTCACATTATCAAACGCTTTTTCTACGTCTACAAATGCCACGAACGTATGCCTATTATTCATTTCCTGTCTTCTAAAATTAGTCGCGAAGTTAATATTGCTTCTCTAGTCCCTACATTCTTCCTAAAACCAAACTGATCTTCTCTTAACTCTCATTCTATTTGACGTTCTTTTCTCCTGTATACATTTTCGTGAATATTTTGCATGCATGGGATACTAAACTAATTGTTCTGTGCTGTTCGCTTCTATCAGCCCCAGACTTGTTCGGTATGGGTATAATTATGTTTTTATTAAAATCTTCTAGGATTCTTCGTGTTTCGTAGATTTCGCAAACTATCCTGAACAGCCATGTTACTGCTGCTTTGCCAGATGCTATTATCAACTCTGCTGGAATGTTATAAATTCCATTCGCTTTACTATAACTCAGGTCTTCAGCGCCCTTTCAAACTCTGACTTTAAAACTTGTTCCCCCAACTGTTCATCATCCAACTCTTCTTCTTCTATTACTGACTGCTCTAGACTTCCACCATGATACAGCTCTTCTAGGTATTCCTTACACCTTTCAGCTTTTTCTTTTTTAACCACATTTGGCTTCCCATCCGCTCTCCTGATGTTCTTGCTAATCTTTTTCCTATAAGCCGCTTCTGTATTCCCTTTCACCATGGAATCTTCAACCGTTTTGCATTTTTCTTGTAGACAAGCCTCTTTGGCTGATTTGCACTTCCTATCTCATTCTTTAGCGTCTGTACTGCTCTTTACTATTTTCATCCCTCGCGTTTTTATATTTAAGCCTTTCGTCAATCATTTTTATTATTTCTTGTGTTATCTCCGTGTGGTGATATAGGCACAGATTATGGTGGCTTATATGCGTTAAAGTTTCTATGATAGAATTTTCTAACTTAATTTTGTGCGGTAAATATTCTCCTTCGCGCGAACGTTTCTTCAAGTTTTACTCTCCTGTAAATAAAATCACTTTGGTCTGCTTTTTGTTACACTGCACTATCACTTCGCGTACTTCCTGCGTCGACATATAACACGGCTGCTTGCAATTTTCTCCTGGTTTGAAATCTCACCCAAGGGCTACGTAGAATTAACCTTTTGCTTTATTTGCTTGCTCTGTTCACTCTTCCTTCTCGCACGCCCTGTCTACATCTGCTCTGTTTTTCTCTTTCACCATCCGCACCTCAAAAATGGTCGACTGCCATAAATTATTTCAACCTCCCTTCGACTTTCAAGCAACCCTCATCACAACGACAGATTCGCTAGACGCGGTAAATACGCTATTTTTCTGTGACTTTAATTTCCAAAAATTATCTTGAGCCTTTTGAATTTTTGCCTCATTACACACTTGTTATATGAAGTAAACATAATATCTATTAACAACAAAACTTAAATCAAATAAGCATTAATATTCAAAACATGAATGAAGCATATCAGAGAATCTTTCTCTCAGATAACAAAGTTGGATAAAAATTATTTTTATTAATTTATCATAAACAATATTTTACTACAAATGTAGCACCATTTAATTATTTTTCATTCAACTAAAACTAACTTAGTTATTTTATTTCTAATCTAAGCAAAAAAATTAATAAAATTTACTTAGTGACAAATTTTAACAATGTCAGACATGTGATATTCCGTCATTATCTGAAAACAATTAAAATACCATAATGTACAATAGCAAATCTTTGACTGCATCATTACCCCTTTACAATTCTCGTGGGCGACCCTTCCATATCATTGCCGCCATGCGCTGATCACGTGTAAAATACAAAATTTCCTATCAGTTGAGACAATCTTCACATTTCAACCCACCACACAAAATATTATTTGATGTAAAAAACCGTCGGACGCAGTGTCCAGCTTTAATTATGCTGTTAAAACTAAGATTTTCCCACTTGCCCACCATCGTTTTTCTACAGAGAAGTTCACTCTCTGCAGGACACTACAGAAGTTTCACAGCCAAAGAATCACCTCACCGAGTCTCTATCAACTCCACAATTTGTTGTCTCACGACAAACTACTTTGAGCATGCAGTATTCGCGGGAACAACGTCTCATTTACCCATCACATTTCTTGAGTTTCAGTGTCATCTATCAAGACCTCGTAGTTCTTCCTTCTTACTAAAAAATTCTACCTTCGCTCTGTCCTTCATTCCTGCCGACACAACTTTACTCAACAATTGCGGCTTCCCACAAACGCTGCTTACGGAGGTAAAAACATAAATTTTCAAAAATTTGACGCATTAGCTGAAGCTTTAATGAAAAGTTGACAAAAGATTGCTGTTGGATTAAGTACTGAAGCAGGCAATTAAAATGAATTCCAGGGCAAAGCCGGGCGCCCAGCTAATTTAGAATAAAACATCATATGGAAATTCTAAATTGATGGTTGTAAACTAAAATTGTATTGGCTGGAGAGTAGGAATGATTATATGAGAGCTGAAATTAAATGTTCATCTTGAATGTTGAAAGTTGGTGATCTCTATTCTATGTCAATTTATGTAAAAAAAATTCTAATCTTGTGTATAACAAAGTTTAGCCCTGTGCAACAAATCGTATTTACCCGTGATGAGCTCGTGGGCGGTAAAGACCTGGATAGGCCACGGAAATTGAGAGCCAGTAAAAGAATCGGTATTGTATATTCCATTATTTGTTCGGTCATATGACCAATAATCAAAATTACCTATTATCTACAAATTGTTTAAAAATTTCTAAACAGAATAGAAAAGGACAGTAGTACAGTTTTAAATTTGTTTATTTAATTTTTGAGTTGTTTAATGGTACGGAAGCTCAGGGTTCCTCCCTTCCTTATAGTCTCTTACATTCTATATCAAAGTTATTTTTATTTATGGTGGTAATTCTGTGCATATGTAAGTTGTGTATAAATTTTTATTGTGAATCACAAAGAATGTTAAAGAGAGGATATTGTAAGGATTAGAATGCATAATGTTTTGAAAAGTCCTCGACAAAACCTCCTATGGTGTAGTGGTTATCGTGACTGCCTTGAACAACAGAGGCCCCGGGTTCGACTCCTTAATAGGAAGTGAGGTGCAAATACTGTGAAGTAGTAATAAGTTAATCTAACTGAAGACAGCCGTTAATGATCTTTAGCAGTTTTAGCGAGGAAAAAGTAATGTCGTTCGTCACTATGCAACGCAAACAAAATTTAAAAATGGAAAGTAATTTATTGTCTTAAATCTTTGCCTACCTTAAAATACATTTTGACTAGTAATGAATAGTACTTTTTAAATAAGTAGTGTTGAATATTTTCTTTGATTGGAATTAATTTCTGTTTAAATTTTGTCTTAATTACAGTATTACTCAACACAAATTTAAAGAAAATTTATTTGCTTATTCGAGTTCAGAACTACACACCATTTAGTTTCTTTAATTGTGTTTTCTTCATAGTATCAAGATTAATGCTGTGTCATTTAATATTTGTTATTCAAGAAAATTTAAAAACAACATCATTTAAGGTTTATTAAATTGTCTTAGTTTTATCTTGTGGATATTCTCTTTGTATTATATATTTAGCTGATTTAGTTTATTGACAGGAGCCACAATGGATGGTCCAATAGTCTACTTAATGATCAATTATTGCAACAGGACTAGTTTGATACCGTCGCCTCGTCTCCCTCCGCGCTTCACCGTTGCTCCGACCCTTCCCCTTCCCCTTCCCCGCCTTTTCGTGCACGACTCAAACAGACTTTTGCATAGCAAATACGTCACATTTTAATGACCTCACACATAAATTGTAATATCGCGAAAAAATGCACTACAGATAATATTAATATTGAATTGTACTTACGTGTACTAACCAAGACCCATGAAGAATAGATTGTGTTATTAAACAATTTTCCAGGCATTTGCATTGTTGCACTCTCACACTAAACTATCTCTCAACACACTGTTCGTCGATGATGCGTGTCATGACGTTGCCACATTTGATACTTGTCATACTTCTCTGTAATAGACCCATATGGAACAAAATAGGGAACCACTTTGTTTTTGTCGTTTAAGTAGTTAAGATCTGTGTAACGTACAAACACATCTGTTCGGGTTGTGGCGGCAAGGAGTCAAAAGAAAGGAGACAGCAGTTATGCTCAAAGAGCAATAAAGCTCAGACACCGCGTCGCGGCTTCGGAATTTCCCGATCTTCGTGAGAATTTGGCGTCGTCAGATGGCGTATTTCCCCAATTACCACCAGAAATATTATTGGTGGATATACATCCCTGCCACCTTGGAGATAGAAACTAAAGAAGTGGGGAGGAAGTTTTAGAAAGGTGTGCAGAGACAATTATGGAGATTGGTAGTGGAGATTCTGGAGATTGGTGAGGGATTTGTGGTGGAGATTCTACAGATTTCAGATTGTTCAACAGATGGATTGTAGAAAGAGATGTAAGCAGATTTTTGGAGGAGATTTCCAGAGATTGTCCTAGATTCTGAGAGTGAGACACTTGCTGGCACGAGATACTTAGTGAGAAATCCCGCGTGTAGCTAGCCTACGCTAAAACTTCTCACTCGTGGCTGTGGTTGGAATTGCGGCAAGGAAAGATTTGAAATTATTCCTGAAACGGCAGGAATAGGTGGTCGGAAGCTTTGATCTGGAGGGAGGACGAACAAGGGAAATTTAAAGTTTCAAGAATTTTATGTAAATCAATTTTGTCAATATATATATGCAGTTTTTTATTGACGAAATAAGGCCAGCATAAATATCTAAACATTAGAAATTGTAATTCTTACTCTAAATATATTTTTGTTAAAAGTACATTGTTCTTTTGTTTCTTCTATAACCTACATATATAACCATCCTATCTAATCTACTTATCTAACCTACCCTAGTAGTGTTTTTATTTTAAATTTAGAATATCATCTCCCAAAAAAAGTTTCAACCATACAATTTTCATTCGTTTTTAATTTTATGAAAATTTTGAGCATTATAATTTACTCCATTTGTATATGTTCCTGGGCTTATACGTCAGCCTTCGCATTTTCAATGAAGTGTTGAAATTATACTTCTCAAATGTTTCATTTCATATTTTTTACTATAAATAAGTGAAACGGTGCTTAGGTTAGAGATGAAATGCTTTGTACGCTGATTAGATTAGATTTGAAATAAATTTCTAACTGCGGCCAGTATTTTGGAATTTAATTGGTCTATAATGTCAAACTTTAATTTTCAGTTACTTTCTTAATCTGATGACATTCCCAATTCCTAACATTTAGGGAATAAAACAAACAATTTATTCATTGATGCTTATTGTATACTAATTTCATCAATTATGTAATTGGTGAACACCAACTTGTTAATTGAAAATTACATACAAAAGTGTAAATCAACGAAAATAATTATGGCATAGTAATTATTACATTTCCTACTTTAATTACTTGGGAGCCCTAATAACGAACGATAAGGGAAAGAATACAAGCAGGAAACAGGGTCTACTTTGTAAACATACAACTGTTCAAAAATAGACTTGTTAAGACCAAAACAAAACTGCTAATTATAACTCCCAAGTCCGCCCAGTTACCACATACGGGTCGAAGGCATGGACGCTGATAGAACATGACAAAAATGCACTAAGAACCTTTGAATAGAAAATTCTACGTAAAATCTATGGTCCAATAAAGGAGGAAGAAGGTTGGAGAATACAATGTAACACAGAATTTCAAGCAATAATAGAAGGTAGGTACATAGTAAAATTTGTGAAATCATGGCTAGGTCACGTGGAAAGAATGACACAGGTTAGAATTCCAAAGAAAATGATGAACGGTGCAATCCATTTGTCTAGGTGAAGAGGGAGACCTAGAAGAAGATAGATTGAGGACGTAATAGAGGATCTCAACTTTATGGGAGTCCGGAGGTGGAAGAAAGAGGCAAACAACCGATAAATACGTGTTTCCTTCTTATACTTTTTTATCAATGCAAATGTTATCACTGAGATACCATTTTTATACGAATCATATTCCCATTAATTTGATTTTTAATTTTGGATTTCTTTACCTAACTAATTTATTTCTACTGCATACATCAAATGAGAATAATATATACAGGAAAGTTATTCGTACAGGTAAACTAGAGATAAACTGAAACGGGATGAAAGCATAGAATCGCATCAGCGAGAAACTTGATTACTGGTTACACTTGCAAGGTTGTTGTTTACTTGGTGTGTGTTATATGAAATTCAGAGGCAGAATGGTGCGTGTTCAGTGACATTCCAGGCAATTATACGTCTTTCATGTGTACAATACTGCGTCAAGAAAATTCTTTGGCTATTTTCCTGTCGAATAAACACAAGGTGGTACGGAACCACTGAGACGTCACGGAATACTAGAGAGAGAGAGAGAGAGAGAGAGAGAGAGAGAGAGAGAGAGAGAGAGATGGGATGGGATGGTGATTGCGGGATAGCTTGGTGGCAGTGGGATATGACGACATCAAAATGTTTGTTAGACCAATAATTATTCAAAATTCTATTATACGGGTCGTTAATTCTTCAATTGTATTTGTTATCAAAGACGTTAATTGTCCCCATAACAAATATTACATTTTATAAACCTCGACATTTTAGGAATTCCTAAGAATAAAAATATTTTCATTAAATTTGTCTTTTAATCAACGTCTGGTTCCATAGTAAAGTTGGTAGTGGGAAAAGAAGTAGTCTTGCTCCAAACAGGAAAATCTATTTTACCTATTTTTATTTTAGTCTGTTCCAGAGAAGTTTACTCAAAACTGCGTGCAGACACTCATCTACTTCACAAACACCATCAACATTGGAACGTAAAAGGTAAAGCAAGTTTCGAGACAGGTAGACCTATAATAACGTGGATGAAACTGTAACACCAGAGGAAAAGCAGCTCTGATGATGTCTTAACACAAGCTAGGCGTGCATTTGCCAACAGTAAAATTAAACTTGTATTTTTTTCTTTTTCTCAATAAGGATTTCCCGCAAGTTACTTGAGGCAGGGATAGACATTTTGTGTGAAAGCCAGGTGTAGGTTGTTTGTTAGTGGAGCCTGGACTTCCGCATGCCGATGAAGAGTAACAAGACTAGACTGACTTACCTGCCGAGGCTCCGACGAGGAGAAGCAGCGAGACCAGCCTGAGTCGCTGCATGCTGGAGACTAGTAAAAGTCGACCTTGGGCAGCCGAAGAAATGGCGTCACTGCTTCCTGCGATGTTACTAAACATCAGCCCTTATTTGTTACTTGGTAAAAGTGGGATATTATATTCAGCGGCAACTTCAAGACGACGGCAATATAAAATTAGTAGTCTAATATGGAAATGTTTTTCAATAACAACTCTGATATTACATTCAAAAAGAATCAAAGGGATGGTAGAAGTTGACGTAAAGAGTAGGATAGCACAAACAAGAAGTCTTCGTAAAAATGAGGGATTTACTTAGGAGTAACATAAGAAATCATACATTTGTGTCGTAATTTACCTTTCTATGATTATAATTTATTTAAAGTGGATGTGTTAACATGAAGTGGACTTCAATTAATCATAAAGAGAATAAAAGCAATAATACTGTAGTAGACATTTGCATTTGTTCCTAAACTTTAGGGGCTGTGATTTAATTTCTGTAGCTAGTGTATTATAAGCTGACGTCCTAATGTGCAGTGGCTAGCCTCTAGTTGCTGCCCCGCAACCAAAGATTCCGGATTCGAATCCTGGCACGGGCTTGGATGTTTGTGTCGTCATGGGCGAGTAGATCGGTATAAAGACTGTAGGAGTATCGATACGCTGACCACGTGTCACTCAAAATTCGGAATGTGTCAAGCAAGATGACAATCCGCAGTCGACTCGGTAGGCCTAGGCCCTCAATGGGCTGTAGAGCCACGGAGAAAGAAGAAAAAATGATTTATAGTATAAAGTAAACCGAATATTAAAATTAGTATTTCGAATATAAACTATTTTCTTTATATAAATATTATAATCATCATTTGACTTTAAATAGACGATTATATCAATTTTCTTAATTAATGTCGACTCTCTATTAAAAAGTCAGGCAAAGTAGGAAATCGGAAGTGGTGTTAACTGATGCGTTGTAATGTATTGTTTTTTCTCTGTCAATTACCCTCTTAATGGTGTGACAAAAAGCTGCAATGAATAATGGTCGATTCCTTGAAAATTTGTCACGACCTTGTAGCGTACAGCTGTCGCCTAGGTTAATTGCAAGGGTACGTTGAATTATGATGCAACATCAGTGGAAAATACAAGTATAAAGAGCAAATATGGTTGTTTAGGATCTAACACACGTTAAAACTGTTCTGGATATTACAAAAGCAAGTTAGAAACCTAGGAGAAATCATCCAACAATTGGAGCTAAAATTGATTTCAAAATAAGATAGAATTGAAAAACAAAATAAGGCCTATAAACTCACGAGTAACTAGAGATAGCCGGAAACCTGTCTTTATCTTGACCGGAACAAATCACCCCATTATATATAAGTCATTAACAAAATGTATATACATTTTTCGTATTTATCAATAAATAAATGATTATAAATATAAAAAATGCGTATAGGCACTTTATTTTTATTATTGAGGTATTGGGTATGAATGGATTCGTAACAAAATTACTGTATATATATTGTAATTGTCAATTTATCTCTCTTCCGCATCAGCCCTTTTAATTCCCCTCCTATGTTATTAAAATGGAGTTACGGCCAGCTTGTCACTCAATAAATCTTAGTGTATTATATAACTGTTTTAAAATGTACAGACATGACGTGGAATGTTATGAATCGTAAAAATTCGCAATTCAAATTTTCATTTTTATTTTCTCTGAATAATATTATGATGAATCCTAGTTACAAGGACACGATACTAATTCTACTACAATATAAGAAAACGAAGTGAATTAGTGATGTAAATAAAAGTATAATATAAAGTGAAGGGATGTAGAGAGAATGCTTGTAGCAATAGATCACAGAAGTTTTATACGATTATATTCTGTACAGTCAGATAAGAAAACGGCAGATTAACGTTCGGTTACAATATTATGTTCATATTCCACTTGAGTTAATCTTGCCAAAACAATCGCTCCAGAGCAGGCAGTTCCGGGATCTAGGTCCGGGCGATCTGGTTCAAACAGGAGGTAGCTCTCTTAACACAGGAGCTGAGTAAATCGAAAAAGCTATCACTCTTTTCTTCCAAATCAAAGATCACGAACCCCGCTCTTTGAATCAAATCCCATTCAGATCTCAATTCTCTTCATGGAACCACTACAATACAAAATCCATATCAGTTAATGTGAATTGGTAACTTTTCCTTATGCACTTTATGCAACAAAAACAACAGTACTCCACGCGAAAGCCAAAATCACTGAAGTTGAAAGGAAGAACGCAAAATTTTAATGAAAATCAATTAACCGGTCAGAAAAAATGATCCATGGATAATGAATTATAAGACCACATCAATACAATCACAGAAGAAATAAGTAAAGAGCTAAATTTTACGGATTCATACAAAGAATGAACTAAAACCGACAAAAAGGATTACAATATTATCAGGGAATGCAAAAGCAAAACCAAATGGCTGAAAGGCACACAAATTGAACTAGAATAAATAAAAGCTGCAGATCATGAAATTGATAATAGGAATTATTACAGAAATAAAATTACAAATGCAAAATTTGAACACCCGTCACACAGAGAACGGCAGGAAAAAATGGTCAGAAGAACGAAGTGTAACCAGGCTCTTCTAACAGGCAATAAACGATAATAATAAAATTACAATTTAACTAATGCATAATTCTAACTAGTATGGAAGGGTTTTTAAATTTACACATGTCTTCAACAGAATGCAACATACTTCGTTGCACTGTCAATATTTTCCAAACAGTTTCAACTGTACCAAGGGTCCGTAACAAAGGTTCACATTAAAGAAGGCGACTGAGAATTATATTTTTACACGACTAATCATTTATGTACATTTGGAAATATTAGGTCTCTGTGGTGCTGGAAAAAAGTATCATTACAGAATACGTAAAACATATATTTAATCGTCATACAGCCTTTGCGAAATAAAAGTCGTAAAAGCGGTCTTGAAAATAATAAAAATTTCAAGACTAGATGTAGCGTCAGTAAGAATTTAGATATTGAGATAAGAAGAGAACTTGCAACACAGTAGCAAGAAATATTTTAAAAAAAATTAAAATCTTATTTTAGTGAGATGAAAGTTTCACTCTTACCCAAATACCCATCTGGAACGGTAGATGCTTAAGAAGAGGGAGCTCTACAATCTTCATGGCCGGATGCCATCAAAGTAAACCTTTAATTATTCTGACAATTACAAAGAAAACTCAGTCTTAAAAGAATAATTTCCCTGAATTTTTTTGAGTGACCGGTTGTTTGTTGGTGATTCAATAAATGGCAACTCTCCCTTTAAAGGATAGAAATTGATTTCGAAAAGACGTATACGAAGGGGTTGTCTTCATGACCCCGGAATATAATTTAGGGGACCTACCCAGTATTCCCTTGTAAGAGATGCAGCGTAAATCCTAACTATTCTGCATCAGGTAATTGTCTCATGTCCTTTTCAGTTATAGGAGAGGAATTGGCTGCGAAATTGCATCGTCACTTTCTTCACGACTACACGATTTTAGGAGGTAGCTAACCGACTAATCAAATATAATTTTTTCCATTTGCCCAAGATAAGCGACCCCGTAATATACACCTCTCAAAAATTAACCATCATTAAGATTTTTAATAGTTGTTTCCGTTAGTCCATAATACAGGTATTTCTATTTCGCTACAGAATAGCTAGAAATAGGAATGAACGATTTACAATGACATGGGGAAAGAGAGCGGGTTAGGTGCTTAGATTACTGTAGTATGTGATCAAGGGCGAATATTGTCGAGGATCCAGGTGACGTAGGAGGAGATTCTCACGTAGACTTCAGGAATGCCGTCGGCGCTGCAGTCAGTAGGGCCGAAGGACAGCATGCCCGCCAACACTATTCTCGTAGGTTCAGACTCATACACCATAAGAGGACTTCCGGATTCTCCTATGCAGGAGTAGCTTCTTTCCTGGGCTGCACCAGCGCAGAGCATCGTGTCGGAGATGAAAAAGTTGTAGCGCCTGAAGGTTTCCTGGCACTTGGCTTGGTCCACCACTGGCACAATGGCCTTCAACTTCTTAGTACTGGACTGGTCTGGAAAAAAGGCAGCGCGACCAATAGAAAATTAGAGAAGTTTCCAATGATGGAGATACGACCTTAAGAAAATAAAGGAGAACTATTAATGGAATTAAATAGTCATGATAATGAAACCTATGCCTTTCTCTTATTTACTAATTATAACGTTACACAACTTTCCTGCGCATACTGAATTGTCGGTTACTGTTTAGCTTTGTGATTATTTATCAATCTACCACTATCTTCGGCGCACATTCGTCCTGCCACCTGTGCTCGTCTCTTCGTTTGACATGTTATGGGAGTGTTAGTTCATACCATCCGCATTCAACATGACGTGGGACCTGGAATCTGTGACAAGTCTTGTAAATATTCTAATATTCTCTATTTTGACTAATTTTCTGTCACACAAAGTACGTCATGCGTCAATTTGTTGTGCAAACTTCTATGTGAAATCTGCAACTGACTAAGTAAAAGTTGTCTGTGGTAGTTTTCTTTCGCAAGGAACTTCTCCCCAGAGTGACTGCGAAGCTCACCTGATTATGTCGGGAATGCCTCGTACTCGCACTGTTTTTGTTTTTTGTGGGATTTATTTGTCTGGAGTCGAAGTCCTTGGGCATAGAGAAAGAGTTGTCCTGCTGATCCCATTGGATCAGCCGTGAAACTGCATCCTAAAGCGGGTGGAGACAAGGAGTAGGGAATGCTGCAACCCCACAGCAAACTCGTCTCCATTCATTCGGAAGGGCGTAAGTATAGAGCCCAATGCCGCCACCTACCTGACGCAGATTTTTTAGGTTTTTCCCTGCATCTCTTCAGTGTGAGATCATTAAACTATAGCCCTTGGATACCTTGCTCTGAGTTTCACATGCCCTCTTTACAATTCCCTTCCTATAGAATAAGAGTTGCCTGATTCAAAATCTCCCTCATGTAGCCTGTTAACCGAAAAAAAGGAAAATTTCTGCTTTTAGGTATTAGCTATATGCCATGATTGGTTTCGTTTGAATTGTATTTTCAGCACCGAAGCACCATATTCCACTTTTATGCTTCCTTTTATATTTTGCAAGTAATAGATTGTTAACTATAATCTGGTTAATATTTTTAATGTGAAATATGCATTATTTTGTATTTATTCTTAAATATATTACGCCGACTAGCGTCAATCAGCTTCTACCGTAAAAAAATGAAAACCGCGGCCAAATCCCTTACTTTTTGCGGGTTAGCGAACGTGGTAACGTGTTATGGGAGGCTCATGGAGACGGAGGCAGGGATCTCCGCATGTAGCAACAACAGAGCTGACGCGTTACAAGTGTCCGACCCGACAGGCAATGGAACGATAATGTAATGACTTTAATCAGGCGCACACCTCCCGTAATTTATTTTAATAAAATAATTTATTAGCACATATTAATAAATTTAAATTCATTAACATTAATAATGTCTATTAATTTTCACTTAATTGCATTATAAATATACTTTTTAAAGTCAACTTGATTTTAATTCTTTAGGTATGCTGTAATACATCTGTATATGAGTCAGTTATAATAATTTATAACGTGTTTCGATTAATATCTCCACATTTTACGTTAGCGACGATCCCTGTTTGAGTAACTTCTTTATTGTTCCCTTAGATTGTTAATTACTACGTTTGTTTGCTGAGCTCCAGTTACTGTAAAACAACTATCAGACATAATCGCAGATAATCAATATTCGAGAGAATTGTAATCGTCAGTGGCGATTATTATCAATGTAGCACCACTCGTGATGGGATAAACGGGCAATGGAACGACTGTTACTGTCCTGTGCTATTCAAGTTGGCAGAATATACATATCATCCCTCAACTGAATATAGGCTGCAACTGATTATTTGCTTCAATTATAAGGTTAATTCTGTCCATTAAGTTTTTTTCTATATTTTACAACATAACTAGGCACAAATAATTTGATACATCCTACAATTCTATTATTCCAAATCAAAATATTTTTCATCCCCCATTTATGGTCAGATGTCCTACCCCATCTCCAAAGCAGTCATACCTACTAACTTCCTCTCTGGCTCTCTTTTTCCCCGAATCATATATGCTCAGGGCTAATGGATTTCCTAAATTTGAATACAAAAAGACATGCAGGTTATTTAAATTCACACATAATTTCTCTTATAATTTTTTGAAGATGTTCGATTTATATTTTAATAAAATATATTTCTGACTGATTACGCTCGTTTATTCTTTTAAAATAAGGAATTAACTAGGGAGTATGCAGGAATACTTAAATTAAATATTTGAGGCTAGCTCAGAAGGGTACCGTCATGGCCACCCTATAATAATGTGTAATACTCACCCACACGTCTAGATCCCCAGCCAGAGACAATTAATTTCTCACCAGTATTGTAAACTCTTTTGGCTGCATTCCCTATGGGCAAGCAAATAGGCTGGATGAAACCTACAAAAAATAAAACTTAAAAACAGTCTCCCTGTTAAAAAATGCGAATTTTGTTTGCAAAACACGGAAAACTGTCATTGGAAGGAGGATCGGTGGCTCAGATGAGGAAATACTTTCAATTTTGGCTAACGTGAGGCGATGACGTCAGTCCCTTTTAGATGGCAGATTCAGCAATATCCTAACTGAAAATATTGTAAAGAATTGAAATATGCTCACTGGATCTGTCCGGGGCTAGGCCGTGTAAACGGATGAGGGCGATGTCGTTCTGCTTGGCTTTGAGGTCGTAGTCAGGGTGCCCGATTACCTCCTCCACCCCCATATCCAGCGGAGGATCTGAGCACCAGATCCCGTCGTTGATGCAGTCTACATGCGTCCCAAGGTCCCACTCTCCCAATCGTACAGCGACCCTGCAATCAAGATCATCCTCAGTGTAACACTTTCTATAAATAAACGCATTAATGCAATTGGGATAAAATCAACATAAGACAGAATAGAATTTCTTTTTATTTCCAACATCAATTGTTTGATACATAGGTATTACAATATTATTGAAAACGTCAGCCTACATACTAGTGTTATACCTTAAAAGTTGAACAATGAAATTTCTAAACTAGTCATATTTACATAAACTACAAGGTCTAAAAGTGCAAGTAAATATTATTAATATAGGGATATTTGTATAATTATATTATAGTTAAATTTCCACCTGTATGTTTTAGTATTCATCGATCAATGTGAAAAGTGAAATTAACTTGAAAAACAATATCGGCTGTCTTCGCCTTCCTTTTAAGCAACTCCCCTTCGCAGCCACTACCAACTTTGCACTCTACCATGTCAAAATAGGGTTAAATTATACGCAAACAACATCTAGGGAAACATTACCCCGTAAAATACATATTGGGCCGTATTTGCATTTTTTCAATTTTTTACCCGCATATTAAACAAATACATCTGTAGTATGCAAATTCCTTTACAAACGTAAATATTTTGTAACCCGTCTAAGAATATATATATATATATATATATTCTAATGTTTAAAAGACGTATTTAGGGGTAAAATTAGCACAGCAGTCTGTAAATTGAGGAATATGAGTCCATTGTTCGAAAATGTTTCCGATTCGACGAAGCGCAGGTCGCCAAGGTGAGGAGGGAGTGTTGACACGGAAGGACGGTGGAACCCGATTTCTTGCCGTAGTTAACTGTGGGCATAATGATCGTCTGGACCTTCAGAGATAAACAACTGGAAACGACCAGACTCCTTCCCGAACAATGGTGGACAGAAATTATGTTTAATGTATTTTTTATGTTATTTTCACACCAAGTTTTATTCATAAACATCACAGTAAAATATAATACGATCATTGAAATGACTTACAGTTTAGAGAAATACATTTCTGTACGACACGAGTTGAAAAAACTACATCCCTGATATTTCACCAGTCCTATAATTTTCCAATTACTGTTTGTATATACTTAGTTTTATTATTTATTCTTACTTATTTAGTGATGATAGGTTTATTTAATTTCGTTGTTAAAGGCAGCTTGAATCAAGACTACATCATCACCAAATTTATAGGAATCGGGTTCGTCCAACTTACTGTGATATCTGTCATATGCTTTTCTTATCCGTTTGAAATTGGCTATAATTTCTCCCACATTGTTGGAATAATTAGGAATTTTCGTCAATATAATTTTCCACCAAATATTCGCTTTTCCGGTTGTGGTTCTATCGACATAAATTCTTCAAATTTCACTCCTCCGGCTTTAAGTTCGGTAGGACGAAAATATCACGAAGGAAACAGGCTAGCTTCTGTTTTATTTAGATAGTCCGTATCTAGGGTTTTAATCTATCTCCACCAGCTCTGAATTAATTGAAAATTTCTGGTCACGTATACGTCACGGCTTATATTACAGTGCTCATATCTGAAATGTACATTACTTGACTCACTATTTTTTGGTAATATGTGGAAAACTTTTACATAATACTCTTCACGTTTGTCAGCACGCAACGTAAATACGAGAGGGATGTAATACCTGTCGACGAATTAGTCAGTTTACAAAACCCGAACAACGTCAAAATAAGTACTAAAACATTGTTTCCATAATTAATTAAGTTTAGAATTTGGCAATACACTGCAGTAACAACTTCATAAGTAAACCGATAGCAACATGTGGCAAAATGGCTGATATGGACGTGCGTATTAGACTGTATTCTGTGATTGAATTCTTAATTCGAATTCATGAAACGCTAAAAACTGTGTGATCTGATACAATATATAGGTCGGGTTTCAGCATGGAGCTTTTCAAAACCTCAAAAGAGAAAATGCGGATACCTAGTTACCAAAATAATTTAGGAAAGGTTCCAGCACAATTGGAATGGACAGGAAGAAAATTTTTCCGCGAAACCATTCCACCACCAATCCAAATACAATGTGTGTTGGCCTGGAACATAAGGTACATATTTCCCCAACGGAGGTCAGAGATCGTCCGCGTGCATTGCTCCTTTCAACACTGACGTGAACAAAGTCGTTTGCAGGGAAGAGTTACGCTTGCCAATAAAATTCCCCTAAAACTTGTCGGTCCATTCTGGCGAACCAGAACGAAATCTCAAGCTAGGTCTACATCCTTATAAACTATGGCCAATACTAGTTGATTATTATAATCTTGCAGTTTCATTTTCGGATAACAAAATGGACGGAGAAACCATCACCTCACTTGAAGTCCTGAAGGCCGATGAAGGCGTTGGCACTAAAACACCTAGACCACCCAGCCACATACAGTCCGCCATATTTTCGTCACTTAGATCCGTTTCACACTAACCCAATTATCCTTAACCGACAGTAGGGTAGACTGCAGAAGGGTTAAAATCTAAAAGTTCTTTCACATTAAGCCTGCACGGTGTCTACCCTTTACCTGGCAGTCGGTCAGCAATGTAGAGGGCCAGTTACTTGTTCAAGATTACCCCCTTGAGATAGTCTCAGCTACTTTTCCCGACAGTAACGGAAATCCGATTCAAAAAAATAAATTAATAAACACATAGTCACGCTATCTCATTTCCGCGTACCAGGAGAAATCTACACTAGGGTAACTTAACACAGGCGCCTGCAGACGGAGTTTTCTGGCCTAGAATAAGAAGAGGTTCTATAACCCTTGCATTCTCACTAACACCAATCTGAGCCCTGAGGACGTGTCCCATCGATTAAGTAGGTGTTCCAGTACCCCCAAAAGGAAAGATATTTAATAGCAGAATCAGCCACTCGTTCACAGCCAGACATCCGTTATCCAATTGTGATACTGAATGCGGCATAAGAAAGTAATAGTTACAAACCTTGTTTATCCGTATTCTGCTGATATAACGGATGTCAGCACTGTTTGGTGAGGGATTCGTCGCTGCAATCGTTGGCTGATGAAATCAAAGCTTCAGACCTATTACTGTTGTGACTCCACGCAACATTCGGGAGAACCGTCGGGTAACAGCTAATGTATTCTCTCTGTCTCTCCATCAATAAAGGCAGTGTGATGACGATTACTCATCACTAGGATGATCCAAATTTTGTGTACGGTGGCTACCAAGAATTTTAACTGACCAAAATAAAGAGAGAAGTAAAACAATAGCGTCTGAAAACTTTCAGTGCTTCAATTTGGAGGGTGCTGTGTTTTTCGGGAAAATTGTGACTGAAGATAAAATTTCGGTTCATTCCTTTAATCCTGAATCCAGGAGGCAGTAAATGCAATTGCATCACACAATAAATTCCGTCAGCAGCCTCAAAAATATTAAAATAACGTCTTCAGCGGGTTCGACCATCAAAAGCAATAGCGGATTTTCTTCTTTTGCTTGACAGCAATCGCCATTCCACGGTAAAGACTGATGGGAAGTCAATTTTCAATCATCATAAAGCCCTGACCAAACAACAACAGAGTTCCACTAAAGGAAGACCTTCGTAGCATTCATTTTGAAGACGAGGAAGCAATGAAAATGTCTATACATCAATGGTTTTGGAAGCAAAGCCACGCTTTTTACCTCAGAGGAATACACCACCTTGTTAAAATGAGTATTACATTTATTTAAATGTGATTTAATAAGCTGCATCTATAATCTCAAGATAAACTCTAGATTGGGTATTATCTACACTTTTCTGAAAATATTTTAAATGTACCTGAAAATTACGAGTCTGATCATAATATTGATTACTTACAACTTCGAGGAATACACTGCCCTTCCCTTGATGCAGTGCGACGCCGTCAGCACATAGCGCCTGCTGATGAGCGTCCCTCCGTAGGCGAAATTCAGAGTGTTGCTGCCTGCATAAAAAGCAATTATATCAAGATCACCAACAAAGCGAAAAAACAGTAAATTAATTGGAACCATAAAAGAAAATTAATTTATGCATATGTTGTTAACATTATAGATGAAATATTTCGTACCATTTGTGTGTTTAAAAGTTAATACAATGAAATGTGGTTTTATGGAAGCTCTCTGAAATATAAATATGTAATATTTTTTGTATGTTAGTCCATTTCCGTTCTTATTGTTTTTACATTCAAAATGTGAAGTCTATCTGTACAATGAATATCAGTACTGGAGAAAGCTTACTCTGGATTCCAACCGGGTAGCGTCGTTCATTTGCCACATCGTTTCGATGGCCTGCACTTCCATATTCTTCAGGTTTCGATGGTTTGACCCCCACATTCTTCAGGTGAAGATGGCGGTGTAAGCCTTCGAAACGTTGTGGCAAATGAACAACGCTAACCGAGAAAACTTATTCAGCAGTTACACCGGGAAAACCTACGTTCAATATTAGCACTATTTATTTCACACAGTCAACATTTATGATAAAAATATAATATTATACATTCTAAACGTTTCATATAATATTTAACATTGCTTTCTACTTGTTAGGAAATATGTTCCACCCCAGAAATATCCTGGAGATACAGGAAAGGCAACCTTTTTTAATTAATGAAAGTGGTTCTTACGTTAATTTAGAAATTGTGATAATTTGGGGGTACATATTCAAGCAAATTGATCAGGTCCTTCTATTTTGCTTCTGCATTTAAATATATGTTTGTATTCTGCAATTCTAAATTACTGATACTTTTCGATGTTCTTTTGGCCACATAAGTTTCTTGAAATGGTTTTTCGGCTGTTTTTATAACAATTTTTGAATGGGCTTATTGCCTCAAACTCGAGCCATTGCATGTTCAACCACTGCACTTTACAATTATTGGAGGACATCTTTCTATTAGTGATATTCGTTTCAAGTCGTTTTGTTGAAAAGAAACATTCTGCTTTCATATTGATAACCTTGAATTGTTTAACTTTCTTGGCGGTCACTATAACACCATTCTAATGATCAGGAAGGAAAATATTAGGATTTTTTTAACTTTTCGGAACCTGGCCAAAATACTGATCAGAGGACAGGTAAGAGAGTCCACTAACCAAAACGCAATGTTCTGTTTCCTTTACAGAATACATTGGGCTGCTTACAATATGTTGGTATAATACAGAACTTTTAATGTTGCCATTCTTTCTTCCACACTGATCAGAGTACATGATTAGTGTTTCAGACTCAGTGGACTCATTCTAAGTGAACAAGTACGCATTATCTTTTTGCATATTGTGGATGGCGAAGCAATATGTGCGCAGCTGGCGTTTGTAATAGCGAACTCCAGTTGATATTTCTGGTGTTGGCAAAGTTTTCATTAAATCAAAATTTATGAGTCTAGCATAGCCATCTGATTTGCTAAGCAAAGAACCACTCTGCAGACCTTGCCGTGAATGTTTGGCTGCTTTCTGATGGAATTATTTTTCCACAATCAAAACTCTTTTCTCGTTATCATTATCAGAGGTCGTTATTTTTACCTGCAATGCAACGCATTTTCTGTACATGTTGGACATTGTTGGATGAAATGACAAATTGAGCTGTTCGTAAAATATGCGGGAAATGAAATGAGAAACTATCATCTGATCATCCTTGCAATACCTTGAGTACCTTTTGGTAAATTCAAATCTGGACCTAAATAGTTTCTACCGTACCCCGACATTCTCGTTTTCTTCATCCATCAAAGAAATATTTCCACATGACAATAAGAATAGTTTTAGGCAATTGCATCCAGAGGCGAAGCAGTTTGTTGCAGAAACAGATTCAATGATCCCAAAAATTGTTTTTCAATATTAAATTGAAAATGATCGTTCTATTTGATTCCACACGATAAAAAATTTATCATTTTTCATTGTGATTCCGTATGAAAAACTATGTACGTTTATATAAAATCCCGGAACAAATTCCATAATTCAAGGTACTTCTGTAAATCCCTGAATACGAAAAATATTATGGACATATAAAAAGGTTCTCCGAAAAAAAAACTACTTTTTCATTTACTCCTCCCCACCTTTTCAATTCCTTTCCTTGTTGAAAAACTGCTGTTCGTTGATTTACTCCTGTTTCTTCAAGGCACAATTTATTCCGTCGTCAATTTATTTAAAGTCATTAATAAAAATCGCGGAATGGGCAAAAAATTGAATATGAAAATAAAAACGGAAATAAAGGAATACATAAGTATTTTGCCAAGACCGAAAATTATAAGAAAAGGAAACTATTAATGTGAATAGACTCTTATTTCACTGTATGCTGTTTGTATTTGCCAATTATAATAAGAAAATTGATCTAATCCGTTCGTAACAAAGCTTAAAATAGAGCCGTACAGCCAAAAATAAAAACTCGACGGCAAATAAATAGAAAGATATTCCCACAAATTGGCAAACAAAACCCAAGAGGTCCCAACGCGTAAAACGGTAAAAATGATTAAACATGTGATCAGAGAATATAGAAAAGAATACTTAAAGCGATGCAGTATAGTTGCAAGACTAGTTGAAACAGAAATGGATAAGTAATTGCAAAATATCACGAGTTGAATCAGTCACGTGTAACGCAAGCATTTTGTCTTCTGGTGGTAACTGTAATAAGCTTAATTTTCGTTCTGGCGGTCAAGCAAGCGAGAGCCCGTAGGGCTGCATTCCAACGGAAATCGTGATGTTTGTCATCCGTAGAGGATTACTGAGTCTGCAGGGAAAGTTATTGACCTGCAGAACCTTCTAGGAACCCTGAAAATGGCGGCAAATGCCGTGAAATACAATTGGATGTCATAATCACGTGGCATACCAAAAGGAGGGACCTAGAAGCAATGTGAGGAGAAATCAAGGCAGAAAGAGGAGAGTCGGCGATGAGTTGAGTCAGGAGAAGGAACAACCAGGAAGTTGGCCGATGATCAGTGGCGATCGGTACGCCAAAGTACGACTAAGAGGGAGGGTGTCCTCGAAAGGAATCGTCGCAGAACATCTACGAGTGCCGAGGGGTGACCCTGCGGACTTAAGCAGCTTGCTCCACCGCCGCGGACGTCAGAGAGAGAGAGAGAGAGAGAGAGAGAGAGAGAGAGGGAGAATGCAACTGTATGTATTTACGCACCTGGACGTTTTCTCTGCTACACGGCCCACAATTTAACCCTGTAGATATCATGCTCTTTTAAATATGAACATTAACCTTTTAAAATAAACTTTAATTTACTAAGATCAAAGTGGCGTTATAAATTCGAGACCCAAAATATAATTTTACAAAACAAATCAAGAAAGTCCGAAACTATCACAAATGAGATTCTTAACATTTTAATGATACTGTATTACTATTACTCCCCTACGAATATTATCCTGATTTTTGCCCGGTGAGTGTTGGAACATCCTCTGAACCCGTACATAAAATTAGAAATTTATTCATAAGATACATTTATTTACCATTTACATTTATAATTAAGAACTTACTGGATTAATTGTTTTAGAAAGGAATTTGATATTTGCACATATTGCGTGGATTTTGTATGTGGGAACTAATCTAATACTTACTGATATTTTATTTTAAGTGCGATTGTAGACGCCACGTGATAGAACTTAAAAAACTAAATAAATTAAAACGTTAAATCCTGCATTGTTTCAAATGTAAGAAATAAAATAAATACAAAAAATAATTTAAGTTGTAAAGTTTCTCTACAGTTTGAGTATAAGAATTTATCTTTTGAACTGTTTTGGTATAACTACTTAAAACCCCGAAAAATGTAACAATAATATTATCACCACAAATGTCCAGGATAAAAAAGGCCTTCGGTTCTCCGGTAAAAGAAAATCTCCCACCAGTTAGAAGCAATCTTCGGTTCATCAGGCAAGCTGTTCGCCATTGTTCTTCGTCCACTTCGGGATAAGAGCGTCTTCCAGGAATTTAAACATTTTCTTCGTACCTGCGGATTGTTTTTAGCCAGAAAGTTCCATCGGAAATATTCTCACCTGGGCTTCTCGTCGCTTTCAAAAGGCAAATATTTAAAGCAGTCTAGATAAAATTAATATAAATTTAATAAAATTGCCTCAAATTGGGTAAATTAAACAAAAAGTACTGTAAAATGTTTGTTTGGGAATAATTGACCGCTTTTCATTTCGGAGTCGATGTAGACCATTTAAGGAATATTATTGGGAAAATGGGTTTCCGCCCGGGTCTAATTAAACTTAAGCCACGACGTTTCGATGGCGTACTCTGCCATAGTCCTCAAGAACTGTTACCCAGAATATACACCGGCAAAATCTACGATTATTATTGAAGATTATTCTATACTTGCCCTTTAAATAATGACCGATTTTCAGAAGAAAATTCTCATGATGACGTGAATTAAATAAATTTGGTCTTTGAAATGTGAGTGCGTTTTGATTGAGTTGAACGCGAGTAACATAAACAACATGTATTACAGACAACTTATTAATTATATCTGTAGAAGTAGGATGTTCTGAAACTCACCCGGCTCCCTGTATCCGAGCAATGCTGTCCACGGGTATTCCCCGAGGTTCGTGCGGTTGCCGAGGTAAGGACTGCTGGAGACGTCGTCGCCGCAGTCGTTGAGGGGCAACAACCTCAGGTTCCTGTGGTTGTCGTTGTCGCTGGGACTCACTAGTGGCATCAATTGTAATAGAGTTAAACTACAAGTAGCGCTTATTTTAACCATTTCCTTACCGATTGTCCAAAAATTAAATGTTTTTATTATAAAAAGCTCTTATTTGACCTTTTATTTTTTATGAAGCGTAATGCATAATTGAATAAAATTGAAAACCTGAATAAATTTATTTATATTTCTTTCTTACCTTGTCAACTTCGAAATCAGATGACAAGACGTCGAAGTTGAATAAAACTTAAAATTGACCGTAAAAGTTTTATTTTTATACTGGCTGGGTGCCCATCGATGCCCAAGAATCATCTGCATTGTTTGTTGTGGTTATTAGTCCTAAGGTTGGTCTGATGCAACCCTTCATGCAACCTTACTTGCGCAAGCCTTTTCATTACGTTATAACTAGCAGAACTACTTAGCGTATTCCATCTTTGTCCTCCGTCTACTTTTCTTACCCCAGACCCTTTCCTTAAATGATAATTTTACATCGTCTATATTGTTCGGTTTTCCCCATTCTGTTTAGAACTTCCGCGTTTGTGAATTTAAGCATTCGCCTATAGCACCACATTTCAATGGTGTCTATTCTTTTCATTTCCCAAACTCCAATCGTCTACGTTTCGCACCCATATTTGTCCTCAACTCCATACGAACACTTTTTAACGATTTCCTAATATTCACTTTTATATTACCCGTAAGTAAATCCTTCTTTTTTGCGAAAGACTTCCATGCCATTGCTATCCTACGCTTTATGTCTACTATACTTCTACCAGTCCTAGTTATTACGCTTCCCAAGTAGCAGAATTCCTTTACTCATGTATAATATACCTTTCCAATCTAACGCCCTTTTCTATTCTATCGTTTCCCAAACTACACTCCATTACCTTGGTTTTCCCACTATTAAACCTGATATTGAACTCTTTCTCCAGGACTCTTTCTTCTCGCACGTCCTGTCTACATCTGCTCTACTATTCTCTTTCACCAACACCTCAAATTTGGTCGGCTGATATAAATTATTTCAACCTCCCCTTCCAACCTTCAAACAACCCTCTTCACAACGACAGATTCGCTAGACGCGGTTATATACGCTATTTTTCTGTGACTTTAATTTCCAAAAATTATCTTGAGCCTTTTGAATTTTTGCCTCATTACAGACTTGTTAATTAAAGTTAACACAATATCTATTAACAACTAATTTTAAATCAAATAAGCATTAATATTTATAACATGAATAAGGCATATCAGATAATCTTTTCTCAGATTACAAATATAGGGCCTAATGAAGTTGGATAAATTTTTTTTATTTATTTATCAGTAACATTTTTATACTATATATATAGCTTCATTTAATTATTTTACATTGAACTAAAACCAACCTAGTTATTACATTTCTAATCCAAGCAAAAATATAATAAAATTTACTTAGTGACGAAATATTTTGAATAGATAAATTTTAACAATGTCAGACATGTGATATTCCGTCATTATATGAACAACAATTAAAATACCATAATGTAAAATAGCAAATCTTTGACTGCATCATTACCCCTTTACAATTCTCGTGGGCGACCATCCCATAGATCACTTGTAAAATACGAATTGTTCACTCCACTTCCTATCAGTTGAGCAAAACTTCACATTTAAACCCACCATTACAAAATATTACTTGATGTTTAAAACCGTCGGACGCAGTGTACGCTGAAACGGGAAGTATAGGTGGTCGGCAGCTTTGATTTGGAGGGTGGATGAATTATTAAGAAGCTGAAACCTGCATTAATCCTCCTGTGACTCATTGCTAATTTTCTGTTTGCTGCCACGATCCGATCACCTATAGCACCACATTTCAAAGGCTTCTATTCTTTTACTTACTCCAACTCATATCGTTCACTAAGTTGATGCCATTTATTATGGTTCCGAAGACTTCTTCTGACTTAAGTTTATATATTTATCATTTTACTAGCAGTTGGTCCTTTGGCGAGTACTACCAACCACATATTATAAAGTCCGTAACGTTTATATAATATAATGGGACAATTTCAAGTTTAAGATGAAATTATTGGAAAATATTAGATATCAGTTTGATAATACGATTATTTTAAAATAATGGTCATTATAAATATAAGCTTAAAAATTTCCCCGGTTTGCAACCCAAATTCAGTGTGAACAAGAAAAATGCTATAAACACGAAGCCATGACAACACTTGAACTTCACACCAAGTTAATAATAAATAAAGATAAATAACGTACACAGGAAAGCAAGAAAGATTTATTCTCTAACCTGAAAAAGAAGACCTGGATTAGAACATTTGGACATTCAATCGTAAAACAATAGAGGCGAGGTCAGCTTTTTCAAGTAGAGACATGGAGCAGTTGTGGGTGCATCCGAAATTTCGACTTAATACTTAAGGGCGATTGTGAAGGCAAAGTGATTAAAAAATATTTACTCCAAAAAATAACATAATTTATATCTAACATTCCTAAGTAACCTACCTGTCTAACCTAACAACCTAATTTTCCTTTCTAACCTACTTATCTAACCTAACCTTCCTATTTAACCTACTTATCTAACTTTCATCTATAACCTACCTATATAACCATCCTATCTAACCTATTTCTGTAGCCTACACGTGTAACCTTCCTCTATAACCCACTTTTCTAACCACCTATCTAATCTACCTAGTAATGTTTTTATTTTAAATTTAGAATATCATCTCACAAAAAATGTTTCAACCTTAAAATTTTCAATTGTTTTTAATTTTAATTAAAATTTGATAGGAATTTTATAAAAACTTTGAGCATCATAATTTACTCCTTTTGTATAAATTCCTGGGCTTATACGTCAGCCTTCGCATTTTCAATGAAGTGTTGAAATTATACTTCTCAAATGTTACATTTAATATTTTTTAATATAAATAAGTGAAGCGATGTTTAGCTTAGGGATGAAATGCTTTGTTCGCTGATTAGCTTAGATTTGAAATAAATTTCTAAATTTTGGCCAGTATTTTGGAATTTAATTGGTTTATAATGTCAAAGTTTTATTTTCATTTACTTTCTTATTATGATGACATTCCCAATTCCTAACATTTAGGGAATAAAACAAACAATTTATTCATTGATGCTTATTGTATACTAATATCATCAATTATGTAATTGGTGAACTGCGAACTTGTTAATTGAAAATTACATAAAAAGTTGTAAATCATCGAAAATAATTATGGCATAGTAATTATTACAGTTCCTCCTTTAATTACTTGGGAGCCCTAATAACAAACGATAACAATATAAGGGAAAGAATACAAGCAGAAAGCAGGGTCTACTTTGCAAACATACAACTGTTCAAAAATAGACTTGCTACGACAAAAACAAAACATGCTAATTATAACTACCAAGTCCGCCCAGTTACCACATACGGGCCGAAGGCATGGACGCTGATAAAATATGACAAAACTGCACTAAGAACCTTTGAATGGAAAATTCTACGTAAATCTATGGTCCAAAACGGGAGGAAGAAGGTTGGAGAATACAATGTAACACAGAATTTCAAGCAGTAATAGACGGTAGGTACATAGTAAAATTTGTGAAATCATGGCTAGGTCACGTGGAAAGAATGGCACAGGATAGAATTCCAAAGAAAATGATGAACGGTGAGATTCATTCGTCTAGGCGAAGAGGGAGACAAAGAAGCAAGAAGATGATGGGTTGAGGACGTAATAGAGGATCTCAACTTTATGGGAGTGCGGGGGTGGAAGAAAGAGGCAAACAACCGATAAATGTGTGTTTCCTTCTTATATTTTTTTTATCAATGCAAATGTTATCGCTGAGATACCATTTTTATACGAATCATATTCCCATTAATTTATTTTTAATTTTGGATTTCTTTACCTAACTAATTAATTATTACTGCTGCGTCATCTCGATTCAAATTAATAACTATACATCAAAGGAGAATAATATATACAGGAAAGTTATTGGTAAAGGTAAAGCAGAGATAAACTGAAACGGGATGAAAGCATAGAATCGCATCAGCCAGAAACTTGAGTACTCGTTACAGTTGCAAGGTTGTTGTTCACTTAGTGCGAATTTTATGAAATTCGCTGGCAGAATGGTGCGTGTTCAGTGACATTCCAGGCAATTATACGTCTTTCATGTTTACAATACTGCATCATGAAATTTATTTGGCTATTTTTCCTGTCGAATAAACACAAGGTAGTACGGAACCACTGAGACGTCACGGAATACTAGAGAGAGAGAGAGAGACGATGGGATGGAGATTGCGAAGGGGTTTGGTGGGAGTTGGGTATGACGGCATCAAAATATTTGTTAGCCCAATAATTATTCAAAATTGTATTATACGGGTCGTTAATTCTTCAATTATATTTGTTATCAAAGACGTTAATTGTTTCTATAACACATATTACATTTTATAAACCTGGATATTTTAGGAATTCCTAAGAATAAAAATATTTTCATTAAATTTGTCTTTTAATCAACGTCTGGTTCCATAGTAAAGTTGGTAGTGGGAAAAGAAGTAGTCTTGCTCCAAACAGGAAAATCTATTTTATCTATTTTTATTTTAGTCTGTTCCACAGAAGTTTACTCAAAACTGCGTGCAGACAGTCATCTACTTCACAAACACCATCAACATTGGAACGTAAAAGGTAAAGATAGTCTCGAGACAGGTAGACCTATAATAACGTGAATGGAACTGTAACACCAGAGGAAAAGCAGATCTGATGATGTCTTAACACAAGCTAGGCGTGCGTTTGCAAAGAGTAAAATTAAACTTGTATTTTTTTCTTTTTCTCAATAAAGATTTCCCGCAAGTTACTTGAGGCAGGGATAGACATTTTGTGTGAAAGCCAGGTGTAGGTTGTTTGTTAGTGGAGCCTGGACTTCCGCATGCCGATGAAGAGTAACAAGACTAGACTGACTTACCTGCCGAGGCTCCGAAGAGGAGAAGCAGCGAGACCAGCCTGAGTCGCTGCATGCTGGAGACTAGTAAAAGTCGACCTTGGGCAGCCGAAGAAATGGCGTCACTGCTTCCTGCGATCTTACTAAACATCCACCCTTATTTGTTACTTGGTAAAAGTGGGTTATTATATTCAGCGGCAACTTCAAGACGACGGCAATATAACATTAGTAGTCTGATATGGAATAATAACCCTGATATTACATTAAAAATAATCAAAGGGATGGTAGAAGTTGACATAAAAAGTAGGTGAACACAAACAAGGAAGTCTTTAGCAAAAAAGAGGGATTTACTTACGTGTAACATAAGAAATCATACATTTGTGTCGCAATTTACCTTTCTGTGATTATAATTTATTTAAAGTGGATGTGTTAACATGAAGTGGACTTCAATTAATCATAAAGAGAATAAAAGCAATAATACTGTAGTAGACATTTGCATTTGTTCCTAAACTTTAGGGGCTGTGATTTAATTTCTGTAGCTAGTGTATTATAAGCTGACGTCCTAAGGTGCAGTGGCTAACCAAAGATTCCGGATTCGAATCCTGGCACGGGCTTGGATGTTTGTGTCGTCATGGGCGAGAAGATCGGTATAAAGACTGTAGGAGTATCGATACGCTGACCACGTGTCACTCGAAATTCGGAATGTGTCAAGCAAGATGACAATCCGCAGTCGACTCGGTAGGCCTAGACCCTCAATGGGCTGTAGAGCCACGGAGAAAGAAGAAAAAATGATTTATAGTATAAAGTAAACCGAATATTAAAATTAGTATTTCGAATATAAACTATTTTCTTAATATAAATATTATAATCATCATTTGACTTTAAATAGACGATTATATCAATTTTCTTAATTAATGTCGACTCTCTATTAAAAAGTCAGGCTCCACTAACAAAAGTCAGAAATAGAAGTATTTTAATTCATGTTACGACAAGAAAACAAAGTTCTGTAATGAATTCAAGATGTTCCGAAAGTTGAGGATTAGACGTTTTTTATTTGGAATGAAAAAGTTTCTGACCTTAGGGAATTTATGTATAAAATTAAGTCAGAATCAGTTCAATATTTTATTTCTAACTATTTTTATATTATCCGTCAGGTTCGTTCTCTACAGACCTACTTTGATGATGACGTTTTTGTTGTAATATTCAGTCCTGAGGCTGGTCTGATGCAACCCTCCATGCTAAACTGTCTTGCGCAAAGCTTTGCATTTTCCCATAAATACCACATCCCACATCCTCCCTATCTGCTTAACGCACTCCATCCTTGACTTCTCTCTTCTGTTCTTACCCCACACACTTCCTTCTAATGCTAATTTTACAGGACTCTCATGTCACTTCTCTTGGTCAACGTCCTGCATATTTTTCGCCATTCCCTATTCTGTTAAGAACTTCTTTCTTAGTTATTCTAGCCATCCATATGTTTTTCTGCATTCTCCTCTAGGTCCACATATCAATGGCTTCTATTCTTTTCCTTTCCGCAACTTCTATCGTCCTCGTTTCACACACATATACGAGTATTTCAATTAAAAAATTACTAACGCCATGCTCCATACGAACATTTTTAGCAACGATTTACTAATATTCATACTTATATTACCCGTAAGTAAATTCCTCTTTTTAGCGAAATCGTTCATTACCTGTGGTTACCTACTATTTTTGTCTACTATACTTCTACCAGCTCTAATTATTACGCTTCCCAAGTAGCAGAATTCCTTAACTTCTTTGAAAATATCTCTTCCCAATTTAATACCCTTTGTTTTTCCACGGTTTTCCATACTACACTCCATTACCTTGGTTTTCCATCTATTAATCCTCATATTGAATGAACTCTTTCTCCTTGACTTCCCTAATATTACAATATAATCGGCAAAGTGTAAAGTTTTTGTTTCTTCGCCTTGCAGTATGATTCATTTTCCATATGCTGTTTTAACTTTTTACATCGCCTGGTCTATATATAAGTTTAACAGGCGTTCACACGAAGGAAAACTTGACTTAACTTGACTAATCCTGTCTTCGAGGCAGGAAAGGTCGCAGTCTTCCCTACCTGACTATCTCAAGACTTTGAGTCTACAGATGCGCCATCTTCCATATGGTTTGCATAGAGCCTCACAATTCCATTCTGACGGTAGTCAAAGTCACCGATAGTTCTGCTGTTCTCAATCGATTTTTCTAATTTTTTTTGTTGGTTTTGCTTTATTTTTGCGCAATGAGCTTTAGCGACACCGAAAAATTAATTATTACAGTGGAGAACAGAAAAACAATATGTGATATTACAATTTAGTGTTACCACATATGATAGAGTTATTCGCAACCTGAGTTCTTTTACCGTGATCACTTCTCTGATTTGAAACACAAATTCGTCATTCTTTAGTATCACCCATAAGGAGCTGATGGTTTACGAAGTCAGACGATCTTGAATTCCCCTTTTTGGGGAAAATACTATCTTACTGCCCCGTCTTCTCCTCGAAGACAAATTCCAATGTTAGCACATCCCAAGATTGAGGAAATCATTAATTTCCTCTCTAAAACTTCAGTACGGCTTTACTTTATCACGGACTAAATCATTACTAGCGGGTTAGCGTTCAATACTGTACTTTTTAAGAGTACATAATTCTTCATCACATAAGCTTTCCTTTCTAATTTTTTATAAAGTCTTGGGAGAGACAGCAAGAGAATTATGAATTAGAATGAGATGAAGAATTAAATCTTCATTCAGAAAATGATCACTATGAGGCAGATAATGTATCTGCAACATACTTGTGTTTTCTTCCTTATAGACCACTGTGAAGCTGTATGGTTGTAATTGAAGTAACATGCGTTGTAACCTGGGTGGCACTGCAACAAAAGGCTTCTTAATTATTGTCACTAATTATCGTGTTCACCTAATGACTACGGCACATATATATTTTTTAATCTGGGCATACCCTTGCTGACACATGGTTAATGTTTTAGATCAGTGATGGACAAACTACGGCCCGCGGGCCAGAAGCGGCCTTTAAAATGTTCTATCCGGCCTGCGAGACATTTTTTCCTAATCTGACGAATAAAGAAATAATACAGGCTATAAGAAAAATAAATATATTCCTCTTTTTCCTCTCTTTTGTATTGTATCAGTGATGACATACATTGACTTATCCCAGATATTGGAAACTTATGTTGAGAATGAGAGGCATTGACTGCTGAAAACTTTGTAGCGAAGAGTGAAATTGGCAACGGAGTCTGTTTGCAGTAGCTACCCCCTCTACCACGTTTCTTGATTCAGACGTGTCTTAACGTTGTTGGTTTACTGGTTTTATTCTGCTTATTGTAAAAAAAATTGCCCCAAGATACTATCTAAAAAACGTAAACTTGATTTTGAGTGCAGTTTTGTCAAAGATGGAGTTGGAAATACATCTTCTAAATTTTTAGTGATAGACTACATTGAGCGACTTATAGTTGAATGGAATAATGGTAAGTTAGATTAAGAAAATTGGGAGATATGAATGTTTTCAACAACTCCGTTAACTTTTCCTTTTGGCATTCTGGGACACTTCTCATCTGTAAAAATAATTGTTTCTCTATTCGTTTTCTGTGGTACTATTAGCCATGATCACAAAATTTCGTTTGGTCCTGTATAAAAATATCCTCAACTATTTTTTCTCATCCTCTATCAGGTTTATCAAGTAATCATCATTATCATAAACTGGTCTCTCATTATCTTTGCTGGTTGTACCTTCTTCGCTCAAAATCAAATTAATTTACACATTATTAATGTCCTTTGCTACTGAGAAAGGCGATTTCTGATTGAAATATGAAGTACCAACACCTTCTTTCACCGCAATGTGACACTGTCAAGGGGTTCGATAAAAGTGCGTAACTAACCCCGCATGGAAATTCTATCCATATATCTGTTAATTAGCCATTTCACTTTTCCCGGCGCTGTCCCTGCTGTTGTGTGTGTGACATGTTGCACGAACAGACTGAATACCTCAATATAAATTAATTTTTAGAGAAAAATATTTAAATATTTCTAAGGAAAGTCAAACTTTTAAAAACCTCTATGTTAAGGTTGCTAGAAGATTCTAATATATAACCTATTAAATCTTTGTGTCGTTTACTAAGAGTAAAGGTTATATTTCATACTTGAATATAAGTTATAGGGGAGGCACAGGCGTATGGGAGTTAGTGTCACATCTCAAGGAGCGGCGATGGGAACTAGGAATCGAAGTGATTAAGTAGAAATATATGACTAATGGTGGATCCCAACACAGACAGTCAACAGACTTAAATATAAATTGGGTGGTAACGAACGTCAAAGAGTCAGCTTATCAATTGGATGATATAACTTTATAAGGAAATTACATGCGTCCAGGTCTTTGATAAAGACTTTAGAAGTAAAACGACAAGAGACTTCACAGAAAAGAAAAACTTGTGTTTTGAGGGATTTTATCCATATTCGTTCCATAGTCTCGAGTTTCTTGTTGCTTATTTAAGTATCAAAGTGGTTGAAAACCAATTCTATATTATAATTGGCAGATTTTCCCTTTTAATTCTTGTCTATTGTTGTCTCTGGGGTACAGTAGATAGACTGAAACAAATGAAATTCGAAATAAGCGAAAATGTATGGAAGCTCGATTCTAAAGTTTTCAATAGGATATATATGGTGTAGCCATGGCATAGGACTATGATGGACAGAGGCGTTGTTCCATTCACAGGTGTTGAATAAAAAAAATCTTCAAATAAGGTCCTACGCACCATCACTTATTTGTCTTAGAAGGGAACTTGTACAGAATTTTATTCACTATTTCACTTCACTACATCATCCATAATATCTGAAAATACACCTAAATTCAAACGAGAAACGGAAAAATAGCTGTGTTGCCACTATTTCATTAAAATTTATAATCATTACTTTCTGAAATTAATTTTTATTTTCATAGTTAAATATTCTATTAAATTAAAAATATATCGACCGGATTTATTATTTTAGTCAGGTCCTTTTTTTATTATTTAATCGCACTGAATAAATCGCGCATACATAAATAGTTTAAAAAAACAGTTTCGAAATTTGAATTTTTATAATTATTTTTCTATCAAAATGTTTGAATACGTATTGTAACGTTTTATGATAAATTTAAAAAGGAGATATTCAAAAATTTAATGATACAGTGTTTCATTTTTAACGTCCAATCGGCCCAAGCCTATAGAAAATTCCTTTTTATCAGAATTTAGACCAGATAAATAACAATTTCCATTCTCCACCAATATTGCGAATAGAAAATCACATATATTTTTAACATTTAATTGAGAAATATACTGACATAACATCGCATCCAACTCGCAATACCGATTTCGAAACATGTTCAATATTTTTAATATTCCTATTTCAATTGATTCTTTTGCCTTATATATTTGGAAACACTAATATATGATGTAAATAAAAAATCCACTTTTAGCGGACTCAAAAAGAGCCGTTTTTACATGGGCTCCTTATGGGCCTACTCGCGAGCTACGCCTACAGGGGAGGGGATGGCCGTCACGCTCCCAGCGCCCCTATTGCCTCTCCATCTATTTAAGATACTCTTTGGCCTAACCAGATTCTTCCCTTCCGACTTGTCGGCCACAAAAACAGACAATTGAGTGTCGCTAAGCTCACTACGAGGAAATGAATCGCATCAGAAAACTACCAAATCCAATCAAACCAAGCAAAGTGGGAAATCGGATCTGGTGTTAACTGATGCGTTGTAATGTATTGTTTTTTCCCTTTCAATTACCCTCTTAATGGTGTGACAAAAAACTGCAATGAATAATGGTTGATTCCTTGAAAATTTGTCATGACATTGTAGCGTACAGCTGTCGCCTAGGTTAATTGCAAGGGTACTGATGACGTTGAATTATGATTCAACATCACTACAAAATACAAGTATAAGTGGCAAATTTGAGGGTAACACACGTACAAAATGTTCTGGATGTTACAAAAGCACGTTAGAAACCTAGGAGAAATCATCCAACAATTAGAGCTAAAATTGATTTCAAAAGAAGAAAAGGCCTATAAACTCACGAGTAACTAGAGATGGCCAGAAACCGTTCTTTATCTTGACCGGATCAAATAACCTCATTATATATAAGTTATTAACAAAAATTATATACATTTTTCGTATTCATCAATAAATAAATGATTATAAAAATAAAGTAAATGCGTTATTAAAAGGGAGTTGCGGCCAGGCTGATTACCCTCTTGTAGCCTGTCACTCAATAAATTTTAGTGTATTATATAACAGTTGTGTGCTGGCAGCCGTACGGAGCATACGTGTTTTTCCTTACAGTCGTAGCAGCTAGAGATTTTGCAATCATGTCCGGATCCGGAAAGGCCTTGACCGTGGCGATGCTGAAGCAGAGGCTTCGTAAACTGGGACTGTCTACGGCTGGCAAGAAGAACACTCATGAAGCGAGCGCTATGAAGAGAGCCAGCAGCGTAATAATGAGTGTGATCGTTGTAAATCCCTTGAGGTGACAGTAAAGGAACTCGAAGGAATTATTAAATCTCTTCGATCTCCTGCCATAGAAGAAGTGCCCGTCCAAGGAAATGCTACCGCCACGCCGATTAAGAGAAAAATTGTTCGGCGCCAAGAAGTATATATATCAATTACGAGCCCACCAGAAAAGAAGAAAATTGTTCTTCTCATGTCTAATCACGGCCGCGGATGCAGTGCTCTAGTAAAAAACAAATTGGTGAGAACTATGATGTATGTGGTATAGTTAAACCTGGAGCTCCATTAGCGTAAATAATTAGGGATGCTCCCGATTTAACTAAAGAAGCGGCCGCCGTAGTTATTGTTGGGGGAACAAACGGCGTCAGCCAGCAAGGTTTGGTGCACTGGAGACAGTTCCTGAAAGTGCTCCCGAAAATGAAGGCCAAGAAAATTATTGTCAGCCCGGTTCCTGCCAGATTCGACGACGCCGCAGCAAGAAGGAAAACCGACATCGAAAACAGGCGCCTTATGGACATTGATTTCAAGAATTTTACAAATGTGAGTATTGTAGATCTTTTTCAAAATTTAATACGTTCTGACTATACCAGGCATGGTTTACACATGAATTACGCTTGTGGCACACTTCGGGTACCACGTGGTCAGGGATTATGGGCGCCACCTGCGTAGGTTATTTACGCAAGAATAAATTAAATTAAAAAATATATATCCTAAGAAAATGAATTTATTATAAACAAAACAAAAAAAGATTATATACGAAATATTTATCTGTCTGGCCTGAAAAGTCACCAATTGCGACAGCTAACAGTGAGTCTCTCTTTCCCAAGGATAACCGTGCTGATTTCGGTTACGAACCCGCGGTCGCGTGATCATTCGTGGCCAACACATACCAAAAGCCGGAACATTCAGGGACTCCTGGATGCCGCTCGTTCTGTGGCGCTGAATGAACCATCCCTCTCGCCATCTTTACCACAAGTGCCCGTCTCTGAAAATCTCAGAGACGACGGTAAACGTTTCCTCCCTTCCTCTCTACTTTTTTTCATCCTCTTATTGGCCAGCCTATGACTAAACCCAATATCCCCTCCTTAGCCCTTTCTCAGAAAGGGGGCCAAAATAGACATGTTTGTCCCTTTACGGGATTTTCCAGCGTCACTCATTGTCCCGAAAGTTCCAACTCTTGGCTTTGTACTGGCTACAAATGAAATATTTATAAATAATATTATAATGCACCATATAAATTTCCCCCTTTTAAATTGAACGGACTTGTTACGGACGATTTAAAAAAACTGTTCCTATTGTTAGCTCTCGCAACTTGTAACTTGGATACTGCCTATGAAAATATTACACCATCCATGTTGTATTCTGTGTTGCCATATCCAATACAAAACATAAAATGTACATACAGAAATAAACATTATTATGGACTTTAGAATATACTCATTAATAAAGGAACCAAAAATATTTAAAATTATACAATATTCATTATTAAAATTAAGTGCCATTTTTCGAATCCCAAAATTATTCAGATAAACAATAACATTCCCATTATTGAACTATATAAATATTCATTCATAAAATATTACACCTTTAGTGTCTTGTAACAAGTATATAAACAAAGAAATATCACCCGTCCTTGATTGCTCTGTTTTGTAAATGTGAATTAATATTATCACATTAACCTTAAAAGTAATATATAAATAATCAAACTAATATACTAAAATTACTGTAAGACAATTAATTAAGAAACTCCTTTAATAAGGTACTGTGCCAAAATCGTTTATAAATATTACACCTTTTGTGCCCAAAATATATATATAAATAACGAAATATCCCTTCTTGATTTCTTTGTTTCGTAAATGTGGATAGTGTGCCACACGCTGGTAATGGCGCGTTTGCAAAGAATGTCTGTAATCAAATGTCTTGCGTTTAGCTCTGTAGTCTTTCAACGCTTCCGCAGTAATTCTCCTGTACTTAAAGTTCCGGTCAGCGTATCAAATGTAGCCAATAATTTGTTAAAGCCAGTTAAATTAACTATTTGTCACCAAAATATTCAAAGTCTCAGAAATAAAAATCTAGAGCTAAAAGCTATGTTGTCCCTTCAGGAAGTAAAAGTAGATGTCCTCACGTTAAAATGGCAAAATGTAACTGAAGCAATTAGCTCAACTGTCGAAGGATACGTAAGAATTTCTAATTATAGTCGATGCTTGATGAAGAATGGTGGCTCTTGTATCTACGTCAGTAAGAAGCTTGCTAATCACTGTAAAGATAAACCTGTAAATGATGGGGGGGATATTATTTAAATGAATTTAATTATTAAGTTTAAATATATATTTATTAATTTTAATCTCAGGGTACTAATGATTTGGGTGATCACGTGTAGCAGATCAGTTCGTTGACGAACCTGAATTGTCTTCATGGGCGTCTCGCTGTAATTTCCGTGTTGTGTAACTTGAAGCGGCCGGTCGACATAAGCACGAAGTCTTCCTTTCCTTGTTGCTAATGCCTTTCTTTCCTGCTTCCTGGACTGCTCAAAGCATGGTCGCCGCTGCCACTTCACCAATCTCCTCTCTCCTAAATCCACTGCAAAATCTCTCCAAAATCTCTTCTATCTCCTCTCGCCATCCACTTCACGATCTCTCCAAAAATCTCTCTATCTCCTCTCTCCATCCATTTCACGATCTCTCGAAAAATCTAATCCCCAAAATTGTCTCCGCCAGCCTCTTTAAAGCCTTGTCCCCACTTATCAGACACCTATCACTAAGGTGGCAGGGATGGATATCCTCCAATCATATCCTTTGTTTATTTGGGGAAAACACGCCACCCAGTCACCAAATTCCCAGGCATTCCGAAACGGCGACGTTAGTCCAGGTGTCAGTCGCAGCCCCTTTTGTTGTTTATTCTGAGAGGCGAGACGGCGGGTGGAAAAACCCCTTCTTCCTAGCAAACAACTTGCTCATGCCGGAATATTTCCCGAAAATTATAATAAAAATTTGGACGCGGGTTCTACTGCGCTACAAACCTGACATTCGTGCCTTGAGTCTGGAGTGTAAATTTGAATGTAGCGCGGTGGAACTGATATCCGAGAAGTCTAATAGAAACATAGTGATTATGTATTTATAGACAACCTGATTTTTCTTAGACAAGGATTCTTATAGGGTGAACAATTGAAACTGGAATTTCGGACCATAAAGCACAATTTATGTACATTAAAGAAGATTTAATTAAAATTATAAATCCGAATCGATGGTTACGAACAAGAAAACTCTGTCCCGATAAATATCGATTACTTTCAGAGAAATTGTATGCAATTGATTGGCTCCCTTTCCTAGATAATAGCAGAACTCATAACTTAAATACGAATTTGAAAACTTTCTAAATGTTTTTGTATCGATTATTGATGAAGTAGCCCCCATTAAATTAAATCGATCAAATCACGAAGCCAGTAAGTTGGATTACGAACGGTATCCGAATATCACGGAATAAACTCTGTTACTTGAACAAACTCAAACAGTCTTCTGCATCTCCTAGATTAATAAAGTACATTCAAACTTACAGACGTATATACAAAAAAGTGCTCGTGGCCGCGAAAAAACTCAATACTTCCAGATATATAGCGAATGCAGATAATAAAGTCAAAGCTACCTTGAATGTAATTAAAAATGTGACTAGAAAAGGTACCAGCAACCATAAAGAAATTGCGCTTGTAATGTTGCTAACTTTCTAACTAAAGATAATTCATTACGCCATGATGATGATTTCTTACATCTGTTACAAAATTCCACTCCGGAAATTAAGAATACTATATTTATGCAACCAATAAATAAAGCTGAAATAATTTCAGTAATTAAAAATTTGAAGCGTTCTTCAGTAGCAGATATATATGGTATAACTAGTAAAATGGTAAAAGAATGCGCTGTATCTATCGCTTTACCACTTAAAGTAATATGTAACAAATGTCTTTCCACTGGAATTTTTCACGATGCGTTGAAAATAGCCAAAGTAATTCCCCTGTTTAAGAAAGGATCGCCATCTGATATACCTAATTACAGGCCCATTTCTCTCCTTATTTTCTCTAAAATATTTTAAAAAATAACTTATATTAGATTACTTAATTTCCTGAAAAATATAAGATTTTATCAACGGCGCAGCATGGTTTCCTTAAAGGAAAGTCCACAGATAGCGCAATGTACGACTTCATTCAAAATATCCAGAATTCATTGGATAAAGGACTGAAGGTAGCTGGCATTTTTGCTGACCTCTCTAAGGCTTTCGACAACGTAGATCACCAAATATTAATAAAAAAGATGGAATATTATGGAATTCGGGGAAATACGTCATTTTTACTAAGACCTTATCTTACATACCGCAAATAACAAGTAGTAATTGAAACCAAAGACGGCCAACTTCACTTATCCGATTGGAAATTTATTACATGTGGAGTTCCTCAAGGATCAATTCTTGGGACTGTACTTTTTATTCTGTACATAAAAGATCTTCCAGGATACTTAAATCCTATAAAATCGATTCTCTACGCGGATGTCAAATATGGTTATATGGTCATTTTTAAATTTATCTGAATAATATTGTGATGAATTCTAGTTATAAGGATACGATAAAAATTCTACCACAATATAAGAAAACGAAATGAATTAGTGATGTAAATAAGAGTATAATAAAGAGTGAAGCGATGTAGAGAGAATACTTGGAGCAATAGATCACAGAAGTTTTATACGATTATATTCTGTACAGTCAGATAAGAAAAAATCATATTAACGTTCGGTTACAAAATAATGTGCATATTCCACTTGAGTTAATCTTGCCAAAACAATCGCTCCAGAGCAGGCAGTTCCGGGATCTAGGTCCTGGCGATCTGATTCAAACAGGAGGTAGCTCTCTTAACACAGGAGCTGAGTAAATCGAAAAAGCTATCACTCTTTTCTTCCAAATTAATGATCACTAACCCCGTTCTTTGAATCAAATCCCATTCAGATCTCAATTCTCTTCATGGAACCATTACAATACAAAATCCATATCAGTTAATGCGATTTGCTAACTTTTCCTTATGCACTTTATGCAACAGAAACAACAGTACTCCACGCGAAAGCCAAAATCACTGAAGTTGAAAGGAGGAACGCAAAATTTTAATGAAAATCAATAATGCGGTCAGAAAAAATGATATATGGATAAACGAATTATACCACCATATCAATACAATCACAGAAGAAATGAGTAAAGAGTAAAATTTTAAGGACTCATAAATAGAATGAACTCAAACCAACAAAAAGGGTTAGAATATTATCAGGGAATGCAAAAGAAAAACCAAATGGCTGACAGACACAAAAATTGAACTAGAATAAATAAAATCTGCAGTTCATGAAATTGATAATAGGAATTATTACAGAAATAAAATTACAAAAGAAAAATTTGAACATCCACCACAGAGAACGGCAGGAAAAAATGGTCAGAAGATGGAAATGTAATCAAGCTCTTCTAATATGGAATAAACGATTATAATAAAAGTACAATTTAACTAATGCATAACTCTAAGTAGTATGGAAGGGTTTTTAAATTTACACTGTCTTCAACTGAATGCAATACAATTCGTTGCACGGTCAATTTTTGCCAAACAGTTTCAACAGAACCAAGTTGCCGTACACATTACAGAAGGCTACTGAGCATTATATTTTGACACGACTAGTTATTTAATTACAGTTGGAAATATTATGCCTCTGTGGGGCAGGAAAAGTATCCTAACCGACTACGTACAGCATCTGCGAAATAAAAACTTCAAGACTAGATGTAGCGGCAGTAAGAATTTAGATATTGCGATAAGAAGAGAACTTGCAATACAGTAGCATGAAATATGTAAAAAAAATAGTTCTTATTTTAGTGAGATGAAAGTTTCACTCTGACTCAAATACCCATCTGAAACGGTAGATGCTTAAGAAGAGGGAGCTCTACAATCTTCATGGCCGGATGCCATCTAAGTAAACTTTTAATTATTCTGACAATTGCAAAGAACACTCAGTTTTAAAAGATTAATTTCCTTTAAACTTTTTAGAGTGGCCGGTTGCTTGTTGGTGATTCAACAAATGACAACTCTCCTTTAAAAGGATAGCAATTGATTTCGAAAAGACGGATACGAAGGGGTTGACTTCACGACTCCGGAATATAATTTAGGGGACCTACCCAGTACTCACCTGTAAGAGATGCAGCGCAAATCATAACAAATCGGCATCAGGTAATTTTCGCATGTCCTTTTCAGTGATAGGAGAGGAATTGGCTGCGAAATTGTATCGCCACTTTCTTCACGACTACGCGATTTTAGGAGGTTGCTGACCGACTAAATAAATATAATTTTTTTCCATTTGTCCAAGATAAGCGACCTCGTAATATACACCTCTCAAAAATTAACCATCATTAAGATTTTTAATAGTTGTTTCCGTTAGTCCATAATACAGGTATTTCTATTTCGCTACAGAATAGCTAAACATAGGAATGAACGATTTACAATGTCATGGGGAAAGAGAGCGGGTTAGGTGCTTAGATTACTGTAGTATGTGATCAAGGACGAATATTGTCGAGGATCCAGGTGACGTAGGAGGAGATTCTCACGTAGACTTCAGGAACGCCGTCGACGCTGCAGTCAGTAGGGCCAAAGGACAGCATGCCCGCCAACACTATTCTCGTAGGGTCGGACTCATACATCATAAGAGGACTTCCGGATTCTCCTATGCAGGAGTAGCTTCTTTCCTGGGCTGCACCAGCGCAGAGCATCGTGTCGAAGATGAAAAAGTTGTAGCGCCTGAAGGTTTCCTGGCACTTGGCTTGGTCCACCACTGGCACAATGGCCTTCAACTTCTTAGTGCTGGACTTGTCTGGAAAAAAAGGCATCGCGAAAAATAGAAAATTTGAGGAGTTTTCAATGATGGAGATACGACCTTAAGAAAATAAAGGAGAACTATTAATGGAATTAAATTGTCATGATAATGAAACTTATGGCTTGCTGCTTATTAACTAATTAAAATTTACACACCTTTCCTTCGCCTTTTGAATTTTCGACTACAGTTTAGCACAAAGTACGTAATGGGTCAATTTGTTGTGCAACCTTCCATGTAAGATCTGCAACTTACCAATTAAAAGTTGTGAAATAATGGTTCATCTAAGAGTCTGTGGGAGTTTTCTCTCGCAAGGAACTTCTCCCCAGAGTGATTGCGGAGCTCACCTGCTTATGTCGGGAATGCCTCGTAATCGCTGGTTTTTTTTTGGGATGTACTTGTACTGGGGTCGAAGACCTTGGGCATAGAGCAAGAGTTGTCCGCTGATCCATTGGATCAGGCGTCCAACTCTCTCCGAAAGCTGGTTGAGACACGGAGTAGGGAATGCTGCGACCCCACAGCAAACTCGTTTCTATTCATTCGGAAGGCCGTAAGTATAGTACCCAATGCCGCCACCTACCTGATGCAGGTTTTCTAGGTTTTTCCCTGCACCTCTTCAGTGTAGGATCATTACACTACAGCCCTTGGCTACCTTTCTCTGAGTTTCACATGACCCCTTTACAATTCCCTTCCTATAGAATAAGAGTTGCCTTATTCAAAATCACCCTCATGTAGCCTGTTATCTGAAAAAAAAAGGAAAATTTATGCTTTTAGGTATTAGGCATATGCCATGGTTGTTTCCGTTTGAATTGTATTTTCAGCACCGAAGCACCATATTCCACTATTAGGCTTCCTGTTATATTTTACAATTACTATAAATTGTTAACTATATGCTGGTTCATGTCGTGTGAAATATGCATTATTTTTTATTTATTCCTAAATGTATTGTCTTATATATCATATTTTCCCGCGCCGACTGGCGTCAATCAGCTTCTACCGTAAGTAAATGAGAACCACGGCGAAATCCCTTACCTCTTTTCCAGATCATTGGAAATTGAAACAGATTATCCCAAGTTTTATATTGTTCATGTTTTAAATAATTTAATGGCTATATTTATCTGACTCCAATAAATTGTAAAAAAAATTGTTATGCGTGTGTGCAATGCCTTACATACAGTCTCAAGAACATTTTAAATTTGTGTTGGTAGCTGAAAGGGCAGCAGTTGGTTTGTGGTTTTGTTCCACGACATATTTACTACCGTGCAAATCGCATGGCTACTGGCTGTCTGTCACGCATTCCCTTAATCATATATGCTCAGGGCTAATAGGACTTCCAAAATTTGAATACAAAAAGACATGCGGGTTATTTAAATTCACACACTAATTTCTCTTGTATATTTCCTGACGCTGTTCGATTTATATTTTAATAAAATATATTTCTGACTGATTACGCTCCTTTATTCTTTTAAAATAAGGAATTAACTAGGGAGTATGCAGGAATACTTAAATTAAATATTTGAGGCTAGCTCAGAAGGGTACCGTCATGGCCACCCTATAATAATGTGTAATACTCACCGACACGTCTAGATCCCCAGCCAGAGACAATTAATTTCTCACCAGTATTGTAAACTCTTTTGGCTGCATTCCCTATGGGCAAGCAAATAGGCTGGATGAAACCTGCAAGAAATAAAATTTAAAAATAGTCTCCCTGTTAAAGGATGCGGATTTCGTTTAAAAAACACGGAAAATTGTCATTGGAATGAGGATCGGTGGCTCAGATGATTTTTTCAGGTTATGTTGCTAATCGCCGAAAAGCAACGACAATAATTTTTACAAGAAAAAATATGTAATAAGACTTTGTAATTAGGAAATACTTTCAATTTTAGCGTACGTGAGGCGATGACGTCAATCCCTTTTAGATGGGCAGATTCAGCAATACCCTAACTAAATATTGTAAAGACTTGAAATATGCTCACTGGATCTGTCTGGGGCTAGGCCGTGTAAACGGATGAGGGCGATGTCGTTCTGCTTGGTTGCGCGGTCGTAGTCAGGGTGCCCGATTACCTCCTCCACCCCCATATCCAGCGGAGGATCTGAGCACCAGATCCCGTCGTTGATGCAGTCTTCATCCGTCCCGAGGTCCCACTCTCCCAATCGCACAGCGACCCTGCAATCAAGATCATCCTCAGTGTAACACTTTCTGTTTCTAATCTCATTAATACAATTCAAATAAAATCAACATAAGATAGAATAGTATTTTTTTATTTCCAACATCAATTGTTTGATACATAAGTATTACAATCTTATTGAAAACGTCAGCCTACATACTAGTTTTATACCTTAAAAGTTGAACAATGCAATTTCTAAACTTGTCATATTTATTGTAGAAGATCCGGCGTACCTCCGTATTCGAGGATTTAAATGCTTTTTGGGCGCCAGGTATTTTTTAACAAAAATACCAAAAAGTGGATTTTAATAGCTTTAATCCATTTCAGAACATGAGAAAAATTATCACTACAGGGCGTGGTCTTTCTCCGTCCGCAACTGCAGACACATCCTTCTCCTTTCACTACCCCATGACGACTACTCGAGTCTTGCCAGACTCCATTGTTGACCCGAGTTGCGACAATTGCAACTCCAAGCTGGCCCGCATTGTTGCATGTAACTTTTCAACTACAAGGTCTAAAAGTGCAAGTACATATTTTTAAAATAGGGATATTTATATAATTATTTTATAGTTAAATTTCCATCTGTATGTTTGTAGTATTCATCGATCAATGTGAAAAGTGGAATTAACTTGAAAAACAATATGGGCTGTCGTCGCCTTCACCCCTTTGCGGGCACTACCAACTTTGCACTCTACGATGCAAACAACGTCTGGAGAAACCACGTAAAATATATATTGGCCCGTGTTGTAGGAGCAGTGTTAGTTGTTGGAGCTCTCTGGCGGCGTACACAGAGACTAGACAGTAGCGAGACAGGCAGTGTACCCGACGGACTGATACTAGACAATCTGTACTTAATGTGAAACCTAAGTGTATATAATAAAGTGTATTCATTAACACAACATGGTGGCAGCGGTAAAGTAGTGTAATTACCGACTATTGAATGGTTATTAAGGGATAATGGCACACCAAGATCATGCGGCGGCATCGTCATACAACATCGCAGCGCCGGATCCGTTTGACTTCAATTCGCCCGGCGACTGGCCTAAATGGAAAAGGAGGTTTGAGCGGTTTCGACTGGCTTCTAAGTTAAACGCTTTGTCAGAAGAAGAACAGGTAAATACCTTAATATATCTAATGGGCGAAAAAGCTGACGAAGTGATGCTCACTTTTGGGTTAACGGAAGCGGAAGAAAAGGCGTATCAAATGGTGATGACTAAATTTGACAATCACTTTGCGCCCAAAACGAATATAATTTATGAAAGGGCACGTTTTCACACCCGAGCTCAGAATCCCGGGGAATCTGCTAGTGATTTTATAACCGCGTTGCATAACCTCGCCAGAAATTGCAACTATGGCAGTCTGAAGGACGAATTCATTCGAGACAGGATTGTTGTAGGGGTTGCAGACAGAAAGCTGAGCGAGCGTATGCAGTTAGACGATACGCTCACGCTTGATAAAGCCGTCAAAATGATTACGCAATCTGCAGAGGTCAAGAAACAAGTCGAACAATTGCAACAACCGAGCATAAATAGAGTCGGGTCATATAAGAAACACGACGAAGGCCCTCAATTCTCGTTACGAAATAAACAGGGTAAACAATCAAATTCGCGGCCTAAACAGTGGGACAACTGTCAATGGTGCGGCCGCGATAAACATGAACGCAAACAATGCCCTGCTAACTCTGCCATATGTAACAATTGTCATAAGAAAGGACATTTTTCGAAAAAGTGCAGATCCAAGAGAAATATGTGTTCGGTTAACGAGGGCAAGCTAGACGCCGACGGGTTATTTCACATCGACACGGTCGAGGGGAAAAGCGGCGACAATACAGACTGGACGGCAACAATCCAAGTCAACGGGAAGGACGTTCGATTTAAAATCGATACGGGGAGCGACGTTACGGCTCTTTCACCGAGATATGCAGGCAACAGAGAAGTTTCAAGGTCAGTGAAACGATTAACAGGTCCTGACTCGACGACACTGAACGTCTACGGAGTCGAGCAAGCTACACTATCATACAAGAACAGACATATTCGTCAAGAAATTTATTATATCCGAAACCTTCAGCAGCCTATATTGGGGAGATCGGATGCAGTGAAATTAGGCCTAGTGAAAAGACTCGACGCTATTTTCAATTCAAAGGCTATATCGTTGGATGATGTTAAGTCGAAATATCCCGAATTATTCCAGGGAATTGGAAAAATTCCTGGAAAGTGTAAAATTGCGGTCAAACCGGATGCAATACCGGTTGCCGTGACATCTCCAAGGCGAATTGCGATACCCCTACTAGACAAAGTGAAAAAAGCAATAGAAAAGATGGTAGAAGAAAGGATAATTTCGCCGGTCGATATATCTACGGACTGGTGTTCTCCTATGGTTGTCACGTTCAAAAAAGACGGCAACCCGAGGATTTGTGTGGACCTAAGAGAGCTGAATAAAGCCGTTCAACGAGAGTATCATCCCATACCTGATGTTCACTATACTCTGAACTTAATAAAAGATGCCAGATATTTTTCCAAACTAGATGCGGCTTCAGGATTTTACCAAATAGTCCTGGACGAAGGATCACGTCTACTCACCACATTCATCACACCCTTTGGGAGATTCTGCTTTAATCGTTTACCATTTGGAATCACTTGTGCTCCTGAACGTTTTCAGAAAAAAGTGCAGGAAATACTGGTAGGCTGTGACGGCATCGTATGTTTGATGGACGACATTCTAGTATACGGAGCTACTCAAGAGGAACATAACAGTAGACTAGAGATGGTTTTAACAAAACTGCGTGAATCTAAAATCACGCTCAACGAGAAGAAGTTGGTTATCAGCAGCCGATCAATTGAATTCCTGGGACACATCATCGACGAGTCGGGTACTCGTATACATCCGGAGAAGGTAGAAGCCATCGTCGATATGGAAGCTCCAAATGACAAGAAGGGACTAAAAAGGCTGATGGGTATGGTTAACTTCTTAGCGAAGGCCATACCAGATAAAGCAACCATCTTGGCTCCACTTCAAGCCTTGCTGAAAGAGGATTCCGCATTTGTATGGGGACCAAGTCAAGAAGCTGCTTTTGCCAGAGTAAAGGAAATCTTGACTTCGGCTCCGGTATTAGCCCGTTTCGATCCTAGGAAGGAAACGATCGTAACGGCAGACGCGTCATCTTTCGGGATTGGAGGAGCGCTACTCCAGATGCAAGAAGGGGGAGATATCAAACCTGTAGCGTACACGTCAAGACTACTTTCAGACGCCGAGAAAAGGTACGCCCAGATCGAGAAAGAGGCACTAGCTATTATCTATGCGTGTGAGAAATTTGCCGATTACATAATAGGCATGCATATCATAGTGCAAACTGACCACAAACCACTCATCCCGATTCTTACTACCAAAGCTCTAGATAACTTGTCTCCTAGACTTCAAAGATATCGTATCCGTCTTATGCGTTTTGATTACAATGTGGTCCACGTACCCGGCAAAGATTTGGAAACAGCCGACGCCCTATCTCGACAACCAATTGGGCGGACAATACATGACGTATTCCAGGAGGAAGTGGAAAATCATGTGATCGGGACGATTTCAAATCTTCCAGCGTCCACTTCTAAGCTCACGCAAATCGTCGAGGAACAGAAACAGGACTCAGAACTAGCAGCTGTTAGGGTCTACATTTGCAGCGGATGGCCAAGACAAGAATCTCTACCCACCTATTTGAAGCCGTTCTGGGAGAAACGGTGGGACATTACCTGTCAGGGTGAACTGCTGATGTGCGGGTCGAGAATCATCATCCCAAAGAAACTGCAAGCAGAAATGTTAGACAAGATCCACGGGGGACACCTCGGTATTACGAAATGCAGAGCTAGAGCCAATCAAACTGTTTGGTGGCCCGGCATGTCTACGCAGATACGTCAAAAGGTAGACAACTGCGACATCTGCGCACAACACCGGTCGAATAGACATGAACCATTGATCCAGGTTGAACCAGCTAATCGCCCGTGGCAGAAAACTGGCATGGATCTATTTAAAGTAAACAATGGATGGTATCTAATAATTTTTGATAGATATTCCCGATACCCGGAAGTTACGAAAGTTCCTAACTTGAGAATGGAAACTATCATAGAAAAAATGTCTGAAATATTTGCAAGACAAGGCATCCCGGAAGAGATCTTCACAGACAACGGGACTCAGTTCAACCCATTTCGGGAATCCCAAAGGTTCAAGGAATTCCAGGAAGCATATGGTTTTAAATTAGTTACAAGAAGCCCTGGCTACCCACAGAGCAATGGACTCGCCGAAGCGGGAGTCAAAATAGTGAAGAGAATTTTTGAGAAGGAAAAAGACCCCTACAAAGGCCTGCTGGCATACCGCAACACGCCATTGGAAAACGGACACTCACCAGCGGAACTATCGATGAGTCGTAGATTGAAAGATTTCTTACCTCATATTCCAGTCAACTTGGAACCGAGGGTGGTAAATAGAGAAAAAGTTAAGGAAAAAGAAGACCATCGTAGAGCAAGAATCGAGAGAAACTATAACTCGACAAAAGGAGCAAGAAGACTACCTGAGTTGGCTTCAGGGACCCGAGTTTTCGTAAAAGACATAAAGAAGTTCGGCACGGTCATTAGAAGGGCAGACCAGCCGAGGTCGTATGTCGTTCGTACTGAAAATAATGACATACGTCGCAACAGATATACGATATGTCCGACGCTATCGACAGGAGGCAACACACTACCTAGAGTTCCGAATGGGACGACGCCTGATGTGTCTACTACGCCCGAGAACAGAAACGTCCTTACGCCCGAGTCCATCGAGCAGCCGACGGGAGGTCAACGGACGAGGTCCGGCCGAGTATCAAGAGCACCCCAGCGACTAGATCTTTAGCTTCGAGGGGGAGATGTTGTAGGAGCAGTGTTAGTTGTTGGAGCTCTCTGGCGGCGTACACAGAGACTAGACAGTAGCGAGACAGGCAGTGTACCCGACGGACTGATACTAGACAATCTGTACTTAATGTGAAACCTAAGTGTATATAATAAAGTGTATTCATTAACACAACAGCCCGTATTTGCATGTTTTCAATTTTTCACCTCCATATTAAACAAATACATCTGTTGTTTAGTCATAGGGGTAAAATTAGCACAGCAGTCTGTTAATTCCGGGGTCTGAGTCCAGTGTTTCCGACTCTGCAAAGGCGCAGGTCGCCAAGGTGAGGAGAGAGTGTTGACACGGAAGGACGGGCGGAACCCGACTTCTTGCCGTAGTTAACTGTGGGCATAATGATCGTCTGGACCTTCACAGATAAACAACTGGAAAGACCAGACTCAATCCCGATCAATGGTGGACATAAATTATGTTTAATGTATTTTCCAATTACTGTTTGTATATACTTAGTTTTATTGTCTAGTCTTATTATTTAGTGATGAAAGGTTTATTTAATTTCGATATTTATGACGGCTTGAGTTAAACTAAATCTTCAACAAATTTGTAGGAATTGGGATGGGGCGAATAAAACGTTTGTCCAACTTACTGTGAAATCTGTCATATGCTTTTGTTATCGGTTTGAAGTTGGCTATTATTCCGCCCACATGTATGGCGTAAGTCAGGAATTTACGTCAATATAATTTTCCACCAAATATTCTCTTTCCCAATTGAGGTTCCATCGACATAAATTCTTAAAAAACCACTCCCTAACTAACGCCGGCTTGGAGTTCGATAAGCCGAAAAGATCATATTGGAAACAGACCAGAATCTATTTTATTTAGACAGTCCCTTGCAAAGTTCTAGGGCTTTAATCTATCTCCACTAGCTCTGAGTTAATTGAAAATTTCTGGCCACGTATACGTCACAGCTGATATTACAGTGCTCCGAATCTGAAATGTATATTACTTTCCTCAATCCTTTTTGGTAATATGTGGAAAACTATTACATAATAATCTTCTCGTTTATCAGCAAGCAATGTAAATACGAGAGGGATATAATGCCCATCGACAAATTAGTCAGTTTACAAAACCCGAACAACGTCAAAATAAGTACTAAAACGTTGTTTCCATAATTAATTAAGTTTAAAATTAGGCAATACACTGCAGTAACAACTTCATAAGTAAACCGATAGCAACATGTTGCAAAATGGCTGACATGGACGTGCGTATTAGACAGTGTTCTGTGATTGAATTCTTAATTCGAATTCATGAAACGCTAAAAACTGTGTGAGCTGATACAATATATAGTTCGGTTTTCACAATCAAGTTTTTCGAAACCTCAAAAGAGAAAACGCGGATTCCTAGATAGCAAAATAATTTCGTAAAGGGTCCAGCACCCTGGGAATGGACAGGAAGAAAATTTTTCCCGCGAAACCATTCCACCACCAATCCAAATACAATGTGTGTTGGCATAAACGTAAGGTACATATTTCCCCAATGGACGTCAGTGATCAGTTGCGCGTATTGCTCATTTGAACACTGACGTGCACAAGGGCGTTTGCAGGGAAGAGTTAAGCTTGCCATAAAATGCCCTTCAAAACTTGTCGGTCCATTCTGACGAACCAAAACGAACATTCAAGCTAGGTCTACATCCTTATAAACTATGGTCAATACTAGTTGATGATTATAATCTTGCAGTTTCATTTTCAGATAACAAAATGGACGGAGAAACCATCACCTCACTTGAGGTCATGAAGGCCAATGAAGGCGTTGGCACTAAAACACCTAGACCACTCAGCCACATACAGTCCGCCATATTTTCGTCACTTAGATCCGTTTCACACTAACCCAATTATCCTTAACCGACAGTAGGGTAGACTGCAGAAGGGTTAACATCTAAAAGTACTTTCACATTAAGCCTGTACGGTGTCTACCCTATACCCGGCAGTCGGTCAGCCATGTAGAGGGCCAGTTACTTGTACAAGACGACTCGATTACCCCCTTGAGTTAGTCTCAGCTACTATCCCCGATAGTAACATAAATCAGATACTAAAAAAACACAGAGAGGCATGCGACCTCATTTCCGCGTACCATGAGGAACAGCAAATGCTCTCTAATTCTTGCACACTCACTAACACCAATCTGAGCCCTGAGGACGTGTCCCATCGATTAAGTAGGTGTTACCGTACCCCCAAAAGGAAAGCTATTTAATAGCAGAAGCAGCGACTCGTTCACAGCCAGACATCCGTTATCCAATTATGACACTGTTGGCGGCATAAGAAAGTCATCGTTACTAACCCCGTTTATCGGTATTCTGATGATATTACGGATGTCAGCAATGTTTGGTGAGGGATTCGTCGCGGCAACGAAGCTAAATGGCGAACATCGTTGACTGATGAAAAGCAAAGCGTCAGACCGATTACTGTAATGACTCCACGCAACATTCGGGAGAACCGCCGGGTAACAGCTAATGAATTCTCACTGTATCTTCATGAATAAAGACAGTGTGATGACGATTACTCATCACTAGGATGATCCAAATTTTGTGTACGGTGGCTACCAAGAATTTTAACTGACCAAAATAAAGACAGAAGTAAAACAATAGCGTCTCAACACTTTCAGATCATCAATTTGGAGGGAGCTGTGTTTTTGGGAAAAATTGTGACTGGAGATAAGATTTCGGTTCATTTCTTTAATCCTGAATCTAGGAGGCAGTAAATGCAATTGCATCAAACAACCTCGCCGTAGAAGAAACTGTGCGTTTTGCAGTGAAGGTTATGGGAGCAGTACTGCGTGATTTTGGTAGACGTTTTGGAGAAGGTAGCACAATAAATTCTGTCAACAACATCAGCAACCTCAAAACTAATAAAAAAAACGTCTTCAGTGGGTTCGACCATCAAAAGCAATAGCGGATGATCTTCTTTTGCTTGACATCAATCGCCATTCCACGCTAGAGACTCATGGGAAGTCCTGCCTCAATCACCATAGAGCCCTGACCAAACACCAACAGAGTTCCAATAAAGAAAGCTAATTGTAGAATTCACTTTGAAGACGAGGAAGCCGTGAAATTGTCCATACGTCGATGGTTTAGGAAGCAAATTCACGCTTTTTACGACAGAGAAATAAACCACCTTGTTAAAATTTGTGTTACATTTCTTTAAATGTGATTTAATAAGCTGCATTTAAACTCTTATATTTAAAAATAGATTTGGTGTTATCTACACACTTCCCAAAATCTTTTAAATGTATATGAAAATTACGAGACTGATCATAAGATTGATTACTTACAACTTCGAGGACTGCACTGCCCTTCCCTTGATGCATTGCGACATTGTCAGCACATAGTGCCTGCTGATGAGCGTCCCTCCACAGTTAAAACTCAGTGTGTTGCTGCCTACATAAAAAGCAAGGCGAAAAAAACAGTAAATTAATTGTAACAATAAAAATAAATAAATTTATGCATATGTCGTTAATAAACTGTTAATTTCTTTACATTTTTTATATGTTAGTCTCAAGGTTTCCATTTTTAAATCTTTATTTCAAATCCGTGGCAATTTTACAGGAGATTTCGAGTTAGTACATGGCCATTTAATCTACAAATATATAAGGCTCTGAGAGCACAAGTGGACCAACTACAGGGAAGTCAATATGGAGGAAATGGGCAAAAGATTTTTTTTCGTACCATTTGGGTGGTTAAAAGATAATACAATGAAATGTGGTTTCATTGAGCCTCTCTTAAATATAAAAATATAATTTTTTTGTATGTTAGACCATTCCGTTCTGATTGATTTTACATTCAAATTGTAAAGTCGATTTGTACAATGAATATTAACACTAGATAAAGCTTTCTCGGGATTCCAACCGGGTAGCGTCGTTCATTTGCCACAGCGTTTCGATGGTTTGACCCCCCACATTCTTCAGGTGAAGATAGCGGTGCAAGCCTTCGAAACGTTGTGGTAAATGAACGACGCTACCCGGTTGGAATCCCGAGAAAACTTTATCCAGCAGATACACCGGGAAAACCTACATTCAATATTAGCACTATTTATTTCACACGTTCATTGACACACAGTCAACATTTATGATAAAAATATAATATTATACATTCTACGCGTTTTGTGCAATATTTTCAATTGTTTTCTACTTGTTAGGAAATATTTTCCACCTCAGAAATATTCTGAAGATACAGGAAAGTTAACCTTTCTTAATTAATTAAAGTTGTTATTAAGTTAATGTAGAAATTGTGATAAAGTGGGGGTACAAATTCAAGCAAATTGATCAGTTCCTTCTATTTTGCTTCTGCATTTAAATTTGTATTTGGGACTGCAATTCTAAATTACTGATACTTTTCGATGTTCTTTTGGCCACATCAGTTTCTTGAAATGGCTTTTCGGGAGTTTTTATAAAAATTTTTGAATGGGCTTATTGCCTCAAACTCGAGCCATTGCATGTTCAACCACTGCACTTTACAATTATTAGAGGACATATTTCTATTAGTTATATTCGTTTCAATTCGTTTTGTTGAAAAGAAACATTCTGCTTTCATATTGATTACCTTGAATTGTTTAACTTTCTTGGCGGTCACTATAACACCATACTAATGTTCAGGAAGGAAAATATTAGGATTTTTTTTTCTTTTCGGAACCAAGCCAAAATACTGATCAGAGGACAGGTAAGAGAGTCCACTAACCAAAACGTAATGTTCTGTTTTCTTTACTGAATACATTGGGCTGCTTACAATATGTTGGTATAGTACAGAAATTGTAATGTTCCTATTCTTTCTTCCAGACTGATCAGAGTACATGTTTAGTTTTTCTGTACATGCAAATTTGCGTACAAAATATAATAAACAGGAACCAATTTTTTGTTGCCTTCTGGACTCTGTGGACTCATTCTAAGTGAACAAGTACGCATCATCTTTTTTCATATTGTGGATGCCGAAGCAATATGTGCACAGCTGGCGTTTGTAATAGCGAACTCCAGTTGATATTTCTGGTGTTGGCAAAGTTTTCATTAAATCAAAATTTACGACTCCAGCATAGCCATCTGATTTGCTAAGCAAAGAACCACTCTACAGACCTTGCCGTGAATGTTTGGCTGCTTTCTGATGGAATTATATTTCCACAATAAAAACCCTTTTCTCGTTATCATTATCAGAGGCCGTTATTTTTACCTGCAATGCAACGCATTTTCTGTACATGTTGGACATTGTCGGATGAAATGACAAGCTGTTCGTAAAAAAATGAGACACTATCATCTGATCATCCTTGCAATACATTGAATACGTATTGGTAAATTCAAATCTGGTCCTAAATCTGGTCGTCAGGTCGTCTTGGTATTCAGGGGTTTCCTTATCGGATACAAAAATATGTCATGGATAATCATCCATCAATAAAATATTTCTACATGACAATTAGAATAGTTTTAGGCAATTGCATCCAGAGGCGAAGCAGTTTGTTGCAGAAATAGATTCAGTGATCCCAAAAATTGTTTTTCAATATTAAATTGAAAATGATCGTTCTAGTTGATTCCACACAATAAAAAATTTATCATTTTTCATTGTGATTCCGTATGAAAAACTATGTACGTTTATATAAAATCCCGGAACAAATTCCACAATTCAAGGTACTTCTGTAAATCCCTGAATACGAAAAATATTATGGACATATAAAAAGGTTCTCCGAAAAAAAAACTAGTTTTTCTTTTACTCCTCCCCACCTTTTCAATTCCTTTCCTTGTTAAAAAACTGTTGTTCACTGATTTACTCCTATTTCTTCAAGGCACAACTTATTCCGTCGCCGGCGTCACGCGAACTACGAGTTATGCTCTAATTAATATCTACTGTTTTTTAGAGGAACTGAGTTAAAGCTGCAAAATTCGAAACAACTGAAAGTGTTCATTACATTAATATCATATGTTGGTATCAGTCGACACAAATAAATCAAATTTTTTTAAAAAAAATCTGGGTTAGTCCGCTTTTGCCCTTAGCGCATCGTATAAAACAGGCATTAGAATATATTAACTAAGCATGACCAATTTATTTTAGGTCATTAATAAAAATCGCGAAATGGCAAAAAATTGGATATGAAAATAAAAACGGAAGTAAAGGTATACATAAGTATTTTGCCAAGACCGAAAATTATAAGAAAAGGAAACTATTAATGTAAATAGACTCCTAATTTCACTGGATGTTGTTCGTATTTGCGTGTAAGACAAGCATTTTGTCTTCTGTTCTAAGAGGTGGAAACAAATCAAGAAAGTCCGAAACTATCGCCAATGAGATTCTTAACATTTTAATGATACTGTATTACTATTACTCCCCTACGAATATTATCCTGATTTTTGCCCGGTGAGTGTTGGAACACCCCCTGAACGCGTACATAAAATTAGAAATTTATTCATAAGATACATTTATTTACCATTTAACATTTATAATTAAAAACTTACTACATTAATTGTTTTAGAAAGGAATTTGATATTTGCAAATATTGCGTGGATTTTGTATGGGGGAACTAATCTAATACTTACTGATATTTTATTTTAAGTGCAATTGTAGACGCCACGTGATAGAACTTAAAAAACTAAATAAATTAAAACGTTAAATCCTGCATTGTTTCAAATGTAATAAGATAAAATAAAATAAATACAAAAAATTATTTAAGTTGTAAATTTTCTCCACATTTGAAAATAAGAATTTATCTTTAGAAGTGTTTTGGTATAACTACTTCAAACCCCTAAAACATGTAACAATAATATTATCACCACAAAGGTCCAGGATAAAAAAGGCCGACGGTTCACCGGTAAATGAAAATCTCCCGCCAGTTAGAAGCAATATCCGGTTCATCAGGCAAGCTGTTCGCCAGTGTTCTTCGTCCACCCTCTCCGTTTTCCCAGACTAACTGTTAACCGTCGTCTCAAACCAAACAGGGTATCTCTCTCAGCGTTTCTGGACTTGGTGAGATCCATCTTCATTTCCCATACAGTTCACTTCATCAGCGGAGGTATTTCCTGGCACCGACAGCCAAATCTTAACAATTTTGTGTTTGGCTGGCGGAATGTTGCTCCGTTACTTCGGGATAAGAGCGTCTTCCAGGAATTTAAACATTTCCTTCGTACTTGCGGATTGTTTTTAGCCAGAAAGTTCCATCGGATTATTCTCACCTGGGGTTCTCGTCGCTTTCAACAGGCAAATATTTAAAGCAATCTAGATAAAATTAATATAAATTTAATAAAATTGCTTGAATTTAGGTAAATAAAACATAAAGTGCTGTAAAACGTTTGTTTGGGAATAATTGACCCCTTTTCATTTCGGAGTCGAAGTACACCAGTTAAGGAATATTATTGGGTAAACAGTTATTGCGTTTCCGCCCGGGTCTAATTAAGCTTAAGCCACGGCGTTTCGATGGCGTACTCTGCAATAGTCCTCAAGAACTGTTATCCAGAATATACACCGGGAAAATTTAAGATTATTATTGAAGATTATTCTATAGTTGCCCTTTAAATAATGACCGATTTTCAGAAGAAAATTCTCATGATGACGTGAATTAAATAAATTTGGTTCTTTGAATTGTGGGTGTGTTTTGGACGAGTGGAACGCGAGTAACATAAACAGCGTGTATTACAGAAAACTTATTAATTTAATTTTGTAGAATTAGGATGTACTGAAACTCACCCGGCTCTCTGTATCCGAGCAATGCTGTCCACGGGTATTCCCCGAGGTTCGTGCGGTTGCCGAGGAATGGACTGCTGGAGACGTCGTCGCCGCAGTCGTTGAGGGGCAACAACCTCAGGTTCCTGTGGTTGTCGTTGTCGCTGGGACTCACTAGTGGCATCAATTGTAATAAAGTTAAACTACAAGTAGCGCTTATTTTAACCATTTCCTTATCGATTGTCCGTTTCAACCAAAAATTAAATGTTCTTATTATAAAAAGCTCTTATCAGATGACAAGACGTCAAAATTGAATAAAACTTACAAATGTCCGTAAAAGATTTATATATTTATACTAGCTGGGTGCTCGTATATGCCCAGGAAATCATCTACATTTTTTGTTGTGATATTTAGTCCTAAGACTGGTCTGATGCAAGCCTTCACGAAACCTATCTTGCTGAAGCCTTACGTTTCCTTATAACTAGCACAACTGAAAAACCTCCCTAATCTACTTAGCGTATTCCATCATTCGCCTCCTTCTGTTCTTACCCCACACACATCCCTGTAATGCTTAATTTACGAGACTCTTGTGTTTTAAAACGTTGTCTATGAATCTATTCCTTCTCTTAGTCAACGTCCGCCATATTTGTTTTTCCCTATTCTATTTAGAACTTTCTCGTTTGAGATTAATTCCACCCATCTGATTTTCAGCATTCAGCTATAGCACCACATTTCAAAGACTTTTATTCTTTTACTTTCCCCAACTCTTATCGTTCACTACGTTCATGCCATTTATTATGGTTTTGAAGACTTCTTCTGACTCAAGCTATATATATTCATCATTTTACTAGAAGTTGGTACTTGTGGCGAGTACTACAAACAACAGATTATGCAGTCCCAATCGTTTATATAATATAATGGGACAATTTCAAGTTTAAGATGAAATTATTGGAAAATATTAGATATCAGTTTGATAATAAGATTATTTTAAAATAATGGTGATTATAAATATAAGCGTAAAAATTTCGGCTGCATGAAACCCATATTCAGTGTATACAAGAAAAATGCTATAAACACGAAGCCATGACAACACTTGAACTTCACACCAAGTTAATAATAAATAACGTGCACAGGAAAGTAAGAAATATTTATTCTCTAACCTGAAATACAAGACCGGGATTAGAACTTTTGGACATTCAATCATGAAGCAATAGAGGCGCAGTCAGCTTTTTCAAGTAGAGACATGGAGCAGTTGTGAATGCATCCGAATTTTCTACTTAATACTTAAATGCGATTGTGAATGGAAAGTGATTAAAAAATGTTTTCTCCAGAAAATCACATAATTTATATCTAACCTACCTACCTTAACTTCCTACCTATCTAACCTAACCTTCCTATGTAACATTCCTCTATAACCTACCTATATAACCATCCTATCTAACCTACCTCTCTAGTCTACCCATATAACCTGCTTATCTAAACACCTATTAATCTACTTATCTAACCTGCCCTAGTAGTGTTTTTATTTCAAATTTAGAATATCATCTCACAAAAAAAATGTTTCAACCTTAAAATTTGTAACTTTTTATTCGTTTTCAATTAAAATTTGATAGGACTTTTACGAAAACTTTGAACAGTATAAATTTGCAAATGTTCCTTGGCTTATATGTCAGCCTTCGCATTTTCAATAAAGTTTTTAAATTTTTCATTTCATATTTTTTACTATAAATAAGTGAAGCGATGCTTAGCTTAGGGATGAAATGCTTTGTTCACTGATTAGCTTAGATTTGAAATAAATTTCTATTTTGGAATTTAATTGGTCTATAATGTCAAAGTTTAATTTTCAGTTATTTTCTTAATCTGATGACATTCCTATTCCTAACATTTAGGGAATAAAACAAACAACTTATTCATTGATGCTTATTGTATACTAATTTCATCAATTATGTAATTAATGAACTATGGACTTATTAATTGAAGTACAAAATTATAAATTATTAAAAATAATTATGGCATATTAATTATTACAGTTCCTCGTTTAATTACTTTGTAGCCCTAATAACAAACGATAACAATATAGGAAAGACAATAAGGGAAAGAATACAAGCAGGAAACAGGGTCTACTTTGCAAACATACAACTGTTCGAAAATAGACTTGTTACGACATAAACAAAACTACAGCCTAGTTCTAAAACAAATAATTGAAGAGAATCAGAGCTCAGAGTGGCACAGAGACAGCGTCAGAAGTTTACATAAAACTTAAACTTATTTGACATAATTTGGAACTTTTATACTAGATTGTACCAATAATTTCGGAATACCGAAACTGTAAGGAGACGGGATGGCGGCCGATTGAATTAATTTGTTATGCAGGCCTGGTAGGAAACAGGTCTAGGTTATACATATATTATGGCAGAGATTTAGCTTAGGAGTGGAGGGAGAAGTTAATATTAATTATAATAAACTCCTTAAATGGGAGAGGTGGGGAATGCAAAGTCACGGGCTGTAGAGTCAGGGATGCTTGGGTCAACGTTCGGACACATGTGGAAAGAATTGACTAAGAGGTACTTCTACCTTACTTTCTGACTTCAATCGCAGTACAAGAACTATTTGTACACGCAAGAGAATTATAATAATTGTAATTACTCGACACTGCGTTCAGACACTCATCTACTTCACAAGCACCATCAACATTGGAACGTAAAAGGTAAAGATAGTCTCGAGACAGGTAGACCTATAATAACGTGGATGGAACTGTAACACCAGAGGAAAAGCAGCTCTGATGATGTCTTAACACAAGCTAGGCGTGCGTTTACGAAGAGTAAAATTAAACTTGTATTTTTTTCTTATTCTCAATAAGGATTTCCCGCTAGTTACTTGAGGCAGGGATGGACATTTTGTGTGAAAGTCAGGTGTAGGTTGTTTGTTAGTGGAGCCTGGACTTCCGCATGCCGATGAAGAGTAACAAGACTAGACTGACTTACCTGCCGAGGCTCCGACGAGGAGAAGCAGCGAGACCAGCCTGAGTCGCTGCATGCTGGAGACTAGTAAAAGTCGACCTTGGGCAGCCGAAGAGAAGGCGTCACTGCTTCCTGCGATCTTACTAAACATTCGTCCTTATTTGTTACTTGTTAAAAGTGGGATATTAAACTCAGCGGCAACTTCAAGACGACGGCAATATAACATTAGGCTAATATGGAAATGATATTACATTAAAAAATAATCAAAGGTATGGTAGAAGTTGACTTAAAGAGTAGGATAGCACAAATAAGGAAGACGTTCGCAAAAATGAGTGATTTAATTACGAGTAACATAATCATACATTTGTGTCACAATTTAGCTTTCTATAATAACAATTTGTTTTAAATGGATGTGTTAACATGAAGTGGACTTCAATTAATCATGAATAGAATAAAAGCAATGATACTGTAGTAGACATTTGACTTTGTACCTAAACTTTAGGGGCTCTGATTTAATTTCCGTAGCTAGTGAATTATAAAGTAAACAGAATAGAAATATTAGTATTTCGAATGTTAACTATTTTCTTAATATAAATATTATAATCATCATTTGACTTTAAATAGACGATTATATTAATTTTCTTAATTAATGTCGACTCTCTATTAAAAAGTCAGGCTCCACTAACAAAAGTCAGAAATAGAAGTATTTTAATTCATGTTACGACAAAGTTCTGTAATGAATTCAAGAGATTCCGAGAGGTGAGGAAGAAACGTTTCTTATTTGGAATGAAAATGTTTCTGACTTAAGGTAATTTATGCATAATATTAAGTCAGAATAAGTTCAATATTTTATTTCTAACTACTTTTATTTTGTCGGTCAGGATCGTTCTTTCCAGACCTACTTTGATTAGGATGTTTTTGTTGTAATATTCAGTCCTAAGGCTGGTCTGATGCAACCCTCTATGCTAGCCTGTCATGTCTTAAAAACGTTATCAAATTATCTATCTCTTCTCTTGGTCAACGTCCTGCATATTGTTCGCCATTCCATATTATGTTAAGAAATTCCTCCTTAGTTATTCTAGCCACCCATCTTATTTACTGCATTCTCCTACAGGTCCACATTTCAATGGCTTCTATTCTTTTCGTTTCCTTTCCGGATGTCCTGTCGTCCTAATTTCACACACACCTACGAGTATTTTAATTAAAAAATTTGTTAACGCCACACTCCATACGAATATTTTAGGCTACGACTCCCTAATATTCACACCTATATTACCCGTAATATTTTAGCGAAATCCTTCCTTGCCTGTGGTATCCTACTCTTTATGCCTACTACACTTCTACTGTCCCTAGTTATTAATGTGGCCAAGTAGCAGAATTCCTTAACTTCCTTCAAAATATACATTCCCATTCTAAGAACCTCTTTCCTTCCATTGGTTCTTATACTACACTAGCTTAGTTTTCCCTCTATTAATCCTCATATTGAAGTCTCATTCCAGGATCCCGTCCGTGCCATTTATTATGGTTTCCAAGTCTCTTTATGAATCCCCTAATATTACAATAACAACGGCAAAGCGTAAAGTTTTTATTTCTTATCCTTGCAGTATGATTCATTTTCCATATGCTGTTTTAACTATCTTCATCGCCTGTTATATATATATATAAGTTTAACAGCATGGGTGACATACTGCATCCTTGGCTTACTCTTTTCATGATTTCTCTTTTCATTTCTTCATTTTATACTCCAATTACAGCTGCTTTCTTCTGTAGAGGTTACGTACAAGCCACATTTCTCGATATGTTATTGCTGTGTTCTTCAAAATCTTTAATAGTGTGTTCCATAAACGTGACGTGGAATCACAAAAGTGACGTGTGAGTTCAAATCACAGAAAAGTGGCGTCGGTGCGACGTAAAGGACCCTGGTACCAGGGTGACAACATGGGCTGCGAGCCTCGGTCACTTTGAGAGCTCACATAAAAGTACGTGATGGTCCAGCAGCAGTTGTGTAACTATACGCGTTCAATTAAAGACTTGAAAATATGCTCAATGTAACTAGGCCATTGAGATGGATGAGGGAGATGTCATTGTGTCTTCTGGAACGTCTAAGATTTTACTTGTGGTGCGTGATGACCTCATCCACTCCCAGCATAATAACAAGTGTTGTAGACAAACAGTAGGCTTTCACTAAATAAGAGGAATTTACTTACGCGTAATATAAGTATGAATATTAGGAATTCATTCCTTCACAAATATTCGCATGAAGCGTGGCGTTGTGTGCGTGTGAAACGTGGACGGTAGAAGTGCATAAAGGAAAAGAATAGGCGCTTTGGAAATGTGGCGTTATAGAAGATTTTGAAAATCAGATGCATGGATAAAGTAACTAACCAGGAAGTTATAAGCAGATTAAGGCAATAGAGAACAATATGGCGGAGTTTGGTCAAGAGGAGTGATAGATTAATAAGTCGCGTTTTGATAAACGAGGGTCTTGTAAAATTAAAATTAGAGTATATTTGTGGGTTAAGCACACGGAAGTCAAGAGTGGAATACACTGAGTCGATTAGGAAGGATGTGGTAGTTATCTCGAAATAAAAATGCTTTCACAGAGTAGGTTAGTCTGCATCAGACCAGCCTAAAGACTGAATACTACAATAATAATAAATTTTATTAAGATTGTGATCAATAAAACGTAACATTAAAATAAATATTCACTAAGAAAATTAATGACATTACATTTTATTCCATTATTTAATGGAGAAGGAATCGTACCGTTTCCAGCTGTTTACCTCTGAATGGCTGGGAAGGAATCGGACAATCATTACGGAGAAAGTGTGGCACGGCCCGAAAGGACATTTTAATTTTGAGTGTGAGGAGTAAGGACACAAATCCCAGTGGAGGAGTGTACATGTAATAGGTGTAAGGACCTCAGAAGTGATCAACTATAAGACTACACAGTGCCATCTCATTGTGGGTCGTCTTAAACTTCTGGAACCATAATGTTCAGTAAAAGGCACTTTCCTACCAGGATCATTTTCGTCCTAGCCATCTCACTATTCTTGGTTTTATTTCATTTACATCCATCAGGTAAATTGAACTGTTGGTATAGTTAATGGTTGGAGGGTGAGGGAGGGCTCAGTCAACGTCTTGACGACCTCTGTGGAAATGCCATTGCCACTCCTGGGTCCTTGTTTTACTCATACCAGACTCAAGAATAAGGGCCCGTTCACACGATAGTCACTGATTTTTAGTCAGAGACTATGGAAGTCAGCTGGGACAGCAGGTACCAATTAGTTAGCATTGTGACTATTGTAGGCGTTCACACGAAGGAAAACTTGACTTAAGTTGACTAATCCTGTCTTCGAGGCAGGGAAGGTCGCAGTCTTCCCTACCTGACTATCTCAAGACTTTGAGTCTACAGATGCGCCATCTTCCATATGGTTTGCATAGATCCTCGCAATTCCATTCTGACGGTAGTCAAAGTCACCGATAGTCACGTTTTTCTCAACCGATTTTTCTAATTTTTTTGGTGGTTTTGCTTTATTTTTGCGCAATATGTTTTAGCGACCCCGAAAAAATAATTATTGCAGTTGAGAACAGAACAACAATATGTGATATTAGCTGCAAAGAATACGGCAAAAACTAACTAAAGATTGTGCTTGGATGGAGGTGTACAAGGGCTTTGCTGAAATGCCAATGGAAGGGCAAACGAAAATGATTAATTGGTAAAAATACAAAATATTCTATATTATTTATGCTAGTACTGTTATTAAAATGTTATCTAAATTAAGTAGTATTTTTCGTATTAATCGCGCGTCGTACATTAACGCGAAATCTTAATATTATAAATATATAATTATTAATTCAATGTAATAAGTAAAATATTTAGTGTCTGCCTCAACTTCTTTTCATCAAAAGATTTTTCGACCTATTGAGATGTTAAAAATAGCGGGCAAATTTATAGGCGGAGGTATATATTACAACATTTAATATATTATTGTATAATGTATATTTGTATTTTTATTACCATTTAGTGTTACCACATATGATAGAGTTATTCGCAACCTGAGAACTTGTACCGTGATCACTTCTCTGATTTGAAACACAAATTCGTCATTCTTAAGTATCACCCATAAGGGGCTGATGGTTTACTTAGTCAGACGATCTTGAATTCCCATTTTTGAAGGAACACTTCTCATCTGTAAAAATAGTTTGTTCTCTATTCGTTTTCTGTGTTACTATTAGCCATGATCACAAAATTTCTTTTGGTCCTGTATAAAAATATCCTCAACTATTTTTTCTCCTCCTCTATCAGGTTTATCAAGTAATCACCATTATAATAAACTGGTCTCTCATTATCTTTGCTGGTTGTACTTTCTTCACTTGAAATCTAATTAATTTACACATTATTAATGTCCTTTGCTACTGAGAAAGGCGATTTCTGATTGAAATATGAAGTACCAACACCTTCTTTCACCGCAATGTGACACTGTCAAGGGGTTCGATAAAAGTGCGTAACTAACCCCGCATGGAAATTCTATCCATATATCTGTTAATTAGCCATTTCACTTTTCCCGGCGCTGTCCCTGCTGTTGTGTGTGTGACATGTTGCACGAACAGACTGAATACCTCAATATAAATTAATTTTTAGAGAAAAATATTTAAATATTTCTAAGGAAAGCCAAACTTTTAGAAACCTCTATGTTAAAGTTGCTAGAAGATTCTAATATATAACCAATTACACCTTTGCGTCGTGCTCTAAGAGTAAAAGTTATAGTTCATACTTTCATATATGTTATAGGGGAGGCACAGGCGTATGGGAGTTAATGTGTCACACCTCTAGGGGCGGCGATGGGAACTAGGAATCGTAGTGATTAAGTAGTTATATATGACTATGAGTGGATCCCAATACAGACAGGCAACAGACTTAAATATAAATTGGCTGGTAAAGAACGTCAAATAGTCAGCTTATCAATTGAAGAAATTACTTTATAAGGAGATTACATGCGTCCAGGTCTTTGATAAAGACTTTAGAAGTAAAACGACAAGAGACTTCACAGAAAAGAAAAACTTGCGTCTTGAGGGATTTTATCCATATTCGTCCCATACTCTCGAGGTTCTCCACCATATAATTCACATGCACTTTCCAAGCTTAATTCATCGTTGGGATAATCCTCTTTTCACCTCATCTGACAGGAGGACTCTCGGTCTAAGTCTCCAAAGCTGCTGGAGGAGAATCTCGATAACATTATGAGAATTAGTAAGGGATATGAAAGATCCCAATAATAAAGACTTAAACTTCCGAGCCATTCAAACATGTGCCTTCCATATTGATCTTTACAGCCAGATAATATCAAAGTGGTTAAAAACCAATTCTACATTATAATTGGCAGATTTTCCCTTTTAATTCTCATTATTTTTCATTTTATATATAAATAGATTGTGATACTGAAAATTTATATATTACTGGAAAAACAAGTTGAAAGGCCTTTTAAAATTTATTAGGTTTGATTTTATTTAATAATTAATATCTGATTATATTTTTAATAATCGATAGACGCTTTCCCGGTGTAATTGACTAGGTTTCCTCGGGTTTCTAACCGGGTGAAAACAGTAATTCCATGACATTTCCGCAGCTGTCATTGCTATTATCTTCTAGTGGAATTTTTAATATTAAATTTTATTTCGTAATTTATTTTGAAACAATTTAAGAAACATAAATCATGATCAAACACACTACGCAGTTCAAACAATTAATTCCAGATTAATCCTGCGCCATATAGATGATTAATCTGTTTTTAGTAACGTTCTTTTCTATTAATCATTCTCTTCGTTAACCTGGCGGTCATTGTTGTTATGATACACAGTCTAGGATTACGCCTGTCTGGCGCTCTTCCTCTTGGATTCGTTCAGGACCTTCATTTCATCGTTCCTCCTTGATTTTAAATTCTGCCTCCAGCCTTCCGAATGTCGCTCTCACGTTTATAATTGTCTCAATGTTCAGATTCAACGTTGACTACTTCTCGCATCTTGAGACAATCCACGCATTCTTATGAGCGTCTTCTTAGGATGACAGGATTTCCTACCAACAATATTTTTAATTGAATGAGTTAGCACCTTATGTTAGATATTTACTTGATAATTTAGTTTCTGGTCAACTCTCCTTGCTGTCTTGATCACCCATTACATACACAGTGGATGTGGTCAGCGACTTCACTCTATTGCGACAGGCAAGTCCTCAGTCCGCTGACCTGTAACATTACGAATCGGTTTATGTATCAAATAGAAAGATTTACGTCCACTAGAAATATTTTAACGGCGACATCTATGAAGTATTGAGCGTAGACGCTCATCCAGATGGTTACAGCCGCAGAGCAGGAAGAGCAGAAGTCTGTGGAACGTGCCCATAGCGTGGTAGTAGCCCAGCACTTGCCCTTGGACCTTCGTGAAAGCAAGCCGGACATCACCGACGTCTTCAGAGTAAAGTTGAAGAGTTCCGTGAAGACCCTGCGTGTATTGACGTGTTTCTTGAGGTGTTGGTCGTTTCTCTTCACATCGTAGTATAATTTCTTATAAAAAAAAGTTGAGGTTCTCCAGGAGCGCCGCTTAGTTGGACACCTGTACGTGGACGTCGAGGGCCTCGTCCATATTGAAGAAAGCTGCGGGCAAGGCTGACTGGCAAGATCCAAACCAACAGCACATAACGGAGGAGCACCATACGGGCTTCATGATGGCTGAGTGAGTCTGGAGGCTGCAAATCCACGATGGACACAGTGAGGAAGTGAAGGTAGGCCTTGAACCACAAAGTGGAAGCCGGTCGATGGCGACGTCGAGGCGCTCGACCAGTGAAAAGTTCTCGAGGCCCGCACGCACCACAAGGATTTTCAGCGACAGCGTGACCTGTTAGCCAATCAGCAGCTTACCTGAAAGGTTGCGTAGCTGCGTCCCGGCCAGGTAGGTGACCACAATGATGACTCGGAATACGAGATCGATGGGCGAGATCTAGGCACGAGTCCCCGGCATCGTAGTAGGGCAAACGAGCTTCTTCATTAACGTCATCGTCACAAAGAACAAATTGAAAAAAATTCTAAGCCAAACAGAGCTCAAAGCCTTTGAAAGTGTCTATTATTCGAATTTCCGTACTGTTGAGGTTCTTGTTGACAAGACCCTTAAAATTTTTCCCGATATGGATTGATTCCGTTTTTTCGCAATACCACATGGTGTTGCATATACTCGTATTCCTGAAGTATACTGAGAGGAGGAAAGGAGAATTTGTAGACAGGAACTCGTATCTGGAAGGCGTAGTTATGTACAAGACTTGCCAGAATAAGGCCTGGAATCAACTCCTAGAGGCATCTCCACTCCGCAGTCATTGCCATTGGATAGTCAGCACAGGCATTGAGAATGAACGTAGAGGAAAGGAACCGTGGGCCCATGTCAGCAATGAAATATTCAAGAATGTATGTCCCTTTTTAGTTTGAACAGGGAAATAAGATTAAGGGTGTGTGAGAGCTGCCTATGCCCCAGGCGAAGTTGTCCTGGTACTCGACCGTGTTTTCAGTTGGCTAGAGCAAAGCTACTGAGATAACCTTGTTGTCTATGGGGTACAGGAGATAGACTGTTTGGAGTAAGTGTAATTCGAAATAAGCGAAAATGTATAGAATCTGGATTCGAAAGTTTTCAACACGATATATATGGTGTAGCCGAGGCACTATGATGGACTGAGGCTTATTCCATTCACAGGTGTTGCATAAAAAATCTTCAAATAAGGTCCTCAGGAGCTGTGTTGCTTGTTTCTCATACTCCAGTGTGCATTTGCGATTGTTGGTCGAGCATATAGACATTTCCTTAGGGAAGCAGAGCCCAGAGGACTCATGCAGAATGACAGACGACCTCTTTCATTCGTAATGTCAGCCCCTTTGCTCAAGTTCCTCTCACACAAGTAGTATTCCGTAACAGCCGTCATGAAGGCAAGTGAGAACTATTTAGAAGACTTGGGAACTATTCTTTTCTGTATTGGCTACAATTTATTATTGTTTTTACGTCGGTTCAAGTGCCAAAAAGTTTGAAATACGTGTTAAACTACTCGTATAAAACTATCGAAAGCTGCCCTTTTTAGTACTGGACTTACGGTACTCACACTGGTTTTCTCTCTAAGGTCCTTGCCCGGCGTCTCCATGTGTTTAGAACAACGGTCTTTAATATCGGTCAAGTATTTAAGAATCTGGAAAAGAATTAAAATGATAAACTGGGGGATTGGGGGTGATCAACAGTTAATTGACGGGAATTGTCGTTGAGTGGTTTATAGATTGACCGGTTTAACAGAGACTTGCATCAGCCAAGTCCTTTCACGTCCGAGGACTCCGAGATCTCCCGAAAAATTCTCATAATCGCTGTAATGTAGCAATGATCTGTCAAGTACGTCGTGTAGATAGTATCCGAAATGTTCAAAGAATAAATCGTCCAGCTGAAATGGAAATAATATTTGTCAAGAAGATGGAACGACTCTGAAGCTGTTTCTTCTCCCTTATATATGCGCTCATCTTGAACTGCGCCATGGCGTTCAACGATAAGAATATTCACTTTGCTGACCCAATTACGCGATTTACAAGAAACATTGATTTTACACATTAATTAAAACGTTTGGCGATACACTCTGGTGGAACTAGTTCTATTACAATGATTACACGTATCGCTCCAGAAAATTCCGCAAAATGGTATTGGATGGCGGCTGACTACGAGTTGGACGTGAGAAAGCTGTGGGTATGTTCAATATTGCGTTTGCATACAAGCAGCTCCGTGAATGTGCTTGTGCCACGTTCCACAGCAATAAAGTAGAGATTAACTCGCTAACGCAAACAAATTATTTCTTCATATTGGAGAATAACGACTTTTTGGTGCTTATTCGCATCTCCTTCACGTTCTGCTTTTTGTAGAGGAGATATATACAGAGATTTATTGTGTAAATTAAAGAAAGACAGAACCAAGTTATTGCAATATCCAGTTATTAAAAAACACTTGACACATTGAATTTAGAGAGCTTGGAGTAGCAAGAAATGCTTCTTACCTCAGTAACATTACAATATTCTCTTATAGGATAATTTACCGAAAGAATTAGTAGTATACAATAATACATTTACCAAAGTATTTACAATCACAAATTAATATTACAATTACAAAAGTTAACAATTTAGAAAATAAACAGTCATAAATATTACATAGTTTAATCTAATCACAATGTGAATTTAGAGTGATTTTTGTGGTTTCTATATGTATTATTTTTGATAGGATACGTTTGCATAATTCTAACGTCTCAGCAGTTACCGAATCAAAAATCCTTCTGTAATCTACGGTCAGATTTCTTATAATAATTTCCGTGCTCCTTTAATCTAGTTCCGAACGTCGTTTTCAAATAATCTTGTAAGTGACACTGAGCTGAGTATTTTTGTCAATATCGTCTTGACCTTTTTTGATAAATTTATTATGATTATTACAATCTTGATCGTGCCTGAAAAAATGGAACTGGTTAAAATATTTCTTTTTTGTAAATTTATCACTTACTAACCCTTAATAAGGCACTCCCATGCTCATTTCATTCATAACTATTATCTTCCATAGTACTGTTATAGTTATCTTATTTCAGTTCGTCACTTCTGTGGTGTTACTCTTGTTTACACCAATAATATATTTACAATAAAACCTTATATCAATATAATTAATTAATTATGATAATAAGATCGAAATTATGTTAATACAATATAAAATTATTTACAAAAGAACAATATAACTCAAACTAAAAGTTTCAAAAAAAATTTACGAAAAAAATGAATTATCAATTTGGCTATGTCGGTAAAGCAAAAAGAATCTATGCAGCTTCTTAACTGGCTGCTCTCGGGAACGCGGGTGAAAAACGATATTAATGAAATAAAAACAATCGCGCTTATGACGAGAATGGTTTTCAAGGAAAAACCGAGTAAAAATGCCGTTACCGGATGTTAAGGCCTGGTGACGTCGTTCTTCGTTCCTATTCATACCCCGACTGCTCCTCTGCTGTATCACGTCTTCTTCTGATTAAGATCCTCTAGCGCCTCTCCTTCAGATTAAATCCACATCAAATGTTAACTTTTTATTTTCTGTACTCCCACCAAATGAATCTCTCTTCTCGAAACGTGCAGAAACTAATTTTATAAATGTTGCTTGTTCTGCCTCTGCTTCTTCTCTGCGCCTCTCTCAGGCAGACTCCCTGCACCAACTGTCCTACAATAACTCAGGTAGACTGCTCCATCTGCTCAACAATACACTCAAGGCACCCGACATTGACCTTGACCATCCTCGCTTTCGTGCTGCTGTACACGACTCGGTAGAATATTGAACTAAATTATTTTTGCTTTACCGATTAAATGTAGGGGACATGAGTCACCAGAGTTCTTACCGCAATATGTTTATTAATAAAGATTACAAGGTAAGCGTTACTAATTAAAATATTCCTATTTAATAGGACTTACTCGGGATTTGGAGTTTTATAATAATAATGGCTCTCTTTTGGTGTACCCAAGAAAGGAGACGGTCAGAGGTCGTGCAGAACCTTTAAACGCTCTAACAAATACCCGGTTAAGCACATCCACGGCTACGTTCAACAGCTCCCGTAATATACTGTCTATTCCAAAACAGACTTAGTGTACACAGCAAATTCCTGTACGTCCTGACGACGTTGCGAAGACGGCAATAACAACCCCTTTTGAGTTAATTGTTTTATTTGATGTCTTTCGGTCTTTGAAACGATGCGCTAACATTTCAGAGATTCACGGACCAAACATTTAACGGTATTGTCTCTCTTAGGACGCCTCCAGGATTCTCACAATCCCAACAAAATGTATTTTTGGCGCAAGTGAAGTCACATTCCTCAAGCACAGGGACTCCGCAAAAGAATCGTGCCACTTAAACGAAAGAATCACAAAAAAATATAGCAATTACGTGATTTTCTCAGTATTATAAATTTTTACTGTCTTTTCTACTCGGAGCTACATATTTCAAGCTTCCCTCCATGCAAAGACAAAATTCCTGTCGGAATCCCCCGGCGTTTTGGGCTTCTCTCGCCCAAAAACGCAACCAGCTCATCTGAGAGCCCCGGGAAACGTGTAGTTGTTTACAGTAGTGAGTCGCTTGTCCTCCATTATAAGTATTTTGTGTGAATATTTACTGTATTAGCATTACCACCGTAATAAATCTCGCTTACGCCTGAGGTAGATGTCGCAGTCTCTTAACTCTTTCAGGGTACCCGCGGTGCAGCCTCCTAGCGTCTAAACTGAATCCCGTTTGATCATTCCTTTCGGGAAATATATCAAATTGTAATGTCATAACGACTATCACATCCTTCTATTATGTTGTCATATTCAGGGGTGACTTTAGTATGATATTCGGAAGAATTTTGCAGAAACATTTCCAGGGGCCGACGAACCTCGCACCACGCGGAATTTTTCATAGTTGCAAAAATAATCTTCGTCCTGATATATTTTCGCTTCTAAATGATTTTTGACTGCTGAATGTTTGAATCTCGATCCAACATGTCTGGAAGCTCTCTCCAGTACTCCCTCTAGGTTAGCATGGACGGTTACATCAGACCAGTCTTAGGACTGAATACCACAACAACAATGGAGATGATATTACTACAATAAGCTTGTCTGGGAATGTTTTCAACAACTTCTGCCCTTTGGCATTCCGTGATACTTTATTTCTCATCTGAAAAGAGTTTTGTTTGATTCATTTACTTGATTCCGTTTGGTCCTCTATCAAAAATCAGAAGTAACAATGAATGTCTCTTATTTATCTCATTAGTCAGAAATAAAATTGATAAAGGGATTTATAACAATATTTATTCACTTTGTGCGTTTTTCTGGTCACTTCTGTTATTATTAATTATTTACAACATAATTAGCCTGGTTTCTGGTACATCCATATCAGGCTTTATCTTCACAAACTTACAAAAATTGTGTTACAGAAAATTATTCCATTTTACAGTAACACTAATTAACTAAAAACTAGATATATGATTAGAGGGGTATAGGGTGAAAGTGAGAGGGGTAGAAGGATGAAGGGAAAATGCTGTTAGATCCCAGCTGGATGAATATGGAAGGGGAGAAAGAGTAGTAGCTGCTTTTATCCTTTTTATACCTTAAATGGGTTTTACAAAATAAGAAATTACAATTTTTTATTTTTTATTCGTTTTTTTAACATTAAATTTGGAATAACTTGCCTGCAGTGGGTCTGTAGAGCAGATTGGGTGCTATGCAGATCGTTCTCCCTGCATAAGTTCTACCAATAATACTGCGCGGAGACGCAGGATGTCAGCCATCGCCCTATTCTTGTCTCCTGGGCTTCCCTTTGGAGGCAGGAGACAACCTTTCAATGTTTTGCTTCCTCCTCCCTTCCCGAGTCACCAATTGTCTAGCACAGGTTGTACTTCCAGCTCCGGAATTCCGGCGTCTAGGAAATGAGGGTTTAAACTGGCTTCATGATGTGTATTTTTTTCTTCTACTTATACCGCCAGTTTGAAGTGAAAATGTTGGTAATTTTTGTTCTCGTCTGTTACATGATCAATGACTATGTTTCTCTCCGGTTCCTGGGATTACCGGTCCAGTGGAATGGTGTTGTCAGTCGTAACATCTTTGAGGGGCCCAAATAAATGTCGAATTGATCGAAGAAGTTACAGCCGTCTGCCTCTCTACTCGCTTTTCAGAGAATATTAATTCTGCTTTTTTTGTTTTATATCCATATATCCTCATCTATGGTGGTGTGAAATTCTACATTTGGCTCCTACAGAGATAATTTGCAATTATATATTCCTAGCTCAATCCGGGCTATCTGGTTGGTTATACTTTCTAATACTGTTATTAAATACGGGTACCTGATTACAGCTTTTAGATCCATGTCTTTTAAGGCATTCCGTTCTTCTTGATTTATATCATATCCAGGCCATTCAAGCAGTACACATAGGGTGTCCTTGTTTCTTTTTATCCTACTAAGGTACAGTCCATATGGTCCATGGTCCGAGAGGAAGAGTATCAACACTTTTTTTCGTTGGAGATAACACATCTGGAAGAAGGCCATGGACTCTTCTGCCAATGTTAGATTCATCCCATCGTTTCTGCCAAGTATCAAGGATAACTTCAACAACATCCCTCTTGCATCTAGCTTCTCTGCCTAATATATCCTTCATTTTTCCTTTTTAGCCATAATTGAACACCTATCTTTCTCACCTCTAGGTCCAGAGGGACTATACCCAGAAGAACTGTTAGTGCGTCTGTCGATGTAGTACTGTGTGGTTCAGATATTATGATCAGGATTCTTCTCTGAATTTGGAGGATTTTCTTGCTAATGTTTGTCAGTTTCAATCTGTGTGCCCACGAGCTATCGTTGCTAGAATGGTCTCATGATATAATTTGAATATGAACATAAGAAGTTGAAATTTTGTTGTTGCTATAATTCTGATTTTGTTCATTATTTTTTCTCTTTTCGTCTTAACTTCTTCTATGTGTTGGCGAAAAGCTCTGCCCACATCCAACCACACCCCGAGATACCTTAGTGACTTGGACCTCCTAATCGAATCGTTGTTAATTCTTATAACAGGATTAAGCTTGAGTGTACCTTTCAATACCAGATACCTCGTTTTGTGTCTTGAGATTTTCAAGCTTACTTTGATTACACCATGAGTTAACTTGCTGCAAGCTAAGTCGATCTCAACTATTATAATAACATAGTCAGCATAAGCCACTACCTCCGCGTTATCGGTCATTTTGGAAAGATTTATTAGCAGGTTCTCCATGCAAATTATGGGGCCGCTCACGGATCCCTGCAAGAAACCTTTGGTGGTTGTTTTTTCAATCGAGTTCATCGGCAGCTCAGAGTAACTCTTCTGCCATTGCAGTAGCTTTTAACGAGATTGATTAATATGTTGGGGCAGCTCAAGTACTTTAACCTAGCTATTAGGGTGGGCCACCACAAATTATCAAAAGCACCAGACATGTCAATTGAGATGGAAAGTACGTATTTTTTATTAGAGAGATCGGTTGTCTGTAATACATTATTAATATCATCCTCCGTTGATCTACCATTCCGAAAGCAGTACTGATGTTCGAAAATTCCTTTTAGATACCTGAATACTGTAATTCTTTTGCATAGTAGTTTTTCGGCAATTTTTCTAGAGTATTTATGAGACTAATGGGATTGTAAGATTTAGGTTCAGCTTTAGCTTTGTCCTCGTCCTACAGCAACACTATGAGTTTTGACTCCTTCCATGTAGCAGGAAACCTGCCTTGGGCTAGACAAGGGTTTGCTAAGCTATTAAGGTACGGAACCAGTTTTTCCGAGATGGCTTGTAGCATCTCATTGTAGATGCCATCTGGGCCAGGTGCTTTTCTATTTTTCAGATTTTTAATTATAACTTTTACCTCGTAATCGCTAATAGATTCTAATGTAATGTTTGCACCTTTTTCTCTGATCCATTTCTGATCATCATTTTCTACATCAGGATTATCATCCAGAAGTAGTCTCCGCATCAAGAGCATTTCTGAGGACCGCCAGTCTATGGTCATATGACCCTCTTCGTCTATCATGGTTGAAAGGTTTCTCGGGTTACCTATTTTCTTTAAAACAATCCTGTACGGCTTCCCCCAAGGGTCTATCGTAACGATATCGCGCACGTATAGTTCCTAATTTTCCTGTTTCAATTGTACTATTCTCACTTTATATGATGCTTTCTTTAATCTAGAAGCCATTACATTCGGTTGCGAACGCTGAAATTCAGCTCTTGCTTTCCTTACCTCTTTCCTTTTGACTTGGGGCCAAAAACTAGACTTCCCGCTCCCCCTTTCTGATCACTTGAGGAAATTACTCATTTGAATCATTTTAAACTCCTAACAACATCCAGTTCAAATTCTCAGTAAAACTGTGTATCACTGACAAATGACAGAGTTTTTTATACTAAATATTAATTAGAAAACGTTTCCTCTCCATGTTCAGGGACTTCTTCAGTTAAGTTTAAAAAATAATCAGCAAGTGTAATGAAAAAGATAATTGTTGAGTTCCAAGTGGATGAATAAACTCACTATTACACGGTTCCTTACATTATCAGAAAATTATGATTTGAATTGAAGTGACACAAAATATTTCAGATAAAACTTTAGCGAAAAGGAAGAAGAAGCTAGACAACTGTGAGTTGTTAATATGGCTAATAAAGTGGAAAAGGTAAGAAGTGACGTCATCATGAAACTAAATAAAACGAAAATATATAAAAAATAATATTGAATATAGTTTATATTTGACTCCAGATAATAGTCAAGATGAAATTCTAAACTGAGAGTATGTACATACAAAAATAAAGTGTCAAAAATCCTTTATAAACAATTTACACATTAATAAATATATTGAGCTATTCAGAAACTAAAATCCATAAATATTATTATCTATAAAGACTAATTGTGTACTGTACACAGTCTTTTAAATATATTTCGAAAATATGTATTGAAAATGGGTTTATAATTGATTAAATAACTTCGAGGCTTTGGTGAGGGTTTTAGAAGTGAAACGACAGGACAGGAGAGTCCTCAGGGGCTTCAGTGTCATGCTATCGTCCATTTTACTCCCGTTACCTCTAGACCCTGCACCTAATAATTTCCTTACACCATCCAAGTTGAATTGATCCATGCGATTATTCTCGTTCCACCTTCTCTAAGAGGACTCGCTCCTCTACCTACGTCATCACTTTATGATGATTAGTAAGGGACGTAAAAGATCCCCAAAATAAGACTGAGACTCCCGTGGAAATGAAACCTGTGCACACAATTTTGATCTGTTTAGCCAGACAACTTGATTCCGATTAGTGATCATTACCACGGCAAAGATATTAGAGAACTACATCTAGACTATCGACACGTTTTCCCTATATATGTTGCACTTTGCAATTTTACCTCTCAACAGGTTCGAATATATGCCAAGGCGTTGCCAAATTCTCACAAGTAAACTGGAAATATTTACGTTTGCAGGAATAAAAACACAAATGACAGCTAAGAGCCTTTTATTTAGAAAATAAAATACGATTTTTATTTATCAGTCTCGTTCTGCTGCACACTCGATGTCACTTCAGAGTGGGGTTCTTCCTCTCATATACAGCCAGGAACTTCATTTCGTCGATCTTCCTCGTCTCAAAATGCGCTGCACACCAACCCCTCGATTTCTATTTAGAATTTTCCATTCTCTCAAGGTCCAGGTTTAAGACTGACCGCTTCTCCTCAACATGAAATAATTCTTTTGACAACTTATACCGTATTATGCCAGCACTTCGTTGGAGGATTTTTCTGGGGGTTCTTTCGCGCGGCTCTTTCTGTCTCGTTCAAGTTTATGCCGGGTACAAAAACAAGAATAGGATGATGTAAGTGAACCTTAATCTATTGCGACACGCACGTTCTCAGTGCGGGGGACCTATGACATTCTGGATCGGGATCTGTACCAATTCCAAAGAGTTGAGATGCGGAGGAGTATTTTGACGAATACGACAACGACGTAATGTTGAAAGAAAGACGCTGAGCCAGAAGTCGCGGGCCTCTCTGTTACATCCGTAGAGCAGGAAGAGCAGAAGTCCGTGGAGCGTGCTAAGAGCGTGGTAGTACCCCAGCACGTGCTCCAGGCCCTGAATCTGCGTGAAGACGAGCCTGATGCTGATCCCTGCCCCCGAGAGCACCGACGTCTTTAGGGCGAAATTGAATAAGTCAGCGATGACGCTGCGGGGTTTGTGTTTCTGAAGTTCACAGGCGCTGCTCCTCACTTCGTAGTAGAATTTGCAGTTTTTATAGAACATGAAGAGGTTGCCGAGGAGCGCCGTGTAATTACACAGCACGAACAGAAGCTGGCCAAACTGCACATGGCTTTCAAGAACCTCGTCCATGAAGAAGAATGCCGTGGACAACGCCGCCGGTAAGCCCCAGCCGAACAGCGCGTAGCGGAGAAGTAACGTACGGGCTTCGTCAGGGCTTAGAGAGTTTGGTGGCCGTAAATCCAAGATGCACACTGTCAGGAAGTGAAGGTAGACCGTGAGCCACAAGGTCGAGGCCAGGTCCATAGCGACGTCGAGGCGCACGGCCAGGGACATGTCCTCGAGGCTTCCACGTACCGCCAAGAGCCTCAGTAGCGCCGTCATCTGATAGGCTATCAGCATCTTTCCTGGAAGGTTTCGCAGCTGTGGGCAAGCCATGTACGTGACAAGCGTCACCACTCTCACGGCGACGTCAAAGTACGTCATGAACAGTACCAGGTTTGAGTCCCCGGCACCGTAGTAAAGAAGGTTAGCTTCTCCGCTTGCGACATCGTCGCAGAGAACTTGAGTTGTGAAGTACATTGCCGCACAGACCTCAGTGCCGTTGTATGTATCCATTATTAGAGATTCCGTACAGTGGAGTTTCTTGCTGACAAGATCGTTGAAGTAACACTTTGCTGAAAGAACATTATTGAAATTGCCATTATTCCAATTTTCCTTGCAGATACTCTTGAAGATAACTGAGAGAAAATTTGTAAATTTGCAAACAGGGACTCGAATCTTATAAGCGTAATCCAGATAGGTTACAGCTGGCCTGTACGAAACCTGTCTCTGAAAATCTCTGAGTAACATTGAAAAACAATATATTTGGGGATTGATTCCTTTGGGAACTTTGACTCGGCATTGTTTGCCATTGGAGGCCAGACACAGGCACTGGGAATGAACGAACACGGAAGGTACCGTCGACCAGGCCAGTGCCCTTTTAGTGGGATCTCTGTTAATACAGCGCAAATGCTGGCTAATGCATTTTATCGTTCTAGCAACGAGGCAATCAAGGAAGAAGGGGAAGGAATTCTCGGAGTCCTTCTGATTGTATTTGGAACAGGGAAACTCGACGGTGCCTGTGTACGACCTGACTATGCCCCAATTGAACTCCTCCTCAGTCTTGGTGTTGTTTTCTGATTTGATCAAACCTGATGAGATAACCTTGTTGCTTACAGGATGCAGAATATTTTCAAACGTAAAGGGTTCGATGGTGGGTAAGGAAGACATGAGATACGCCGTCGTCGAAAGTAAAGCGAAGGATTGGATGAATAATGGTGACACGTAGGTTATCGATCGACCCACGTAATTGCCTATGATATCCAGTGGCGTTCTAAAATTCGGTTCTTCTAGGTCATAAGTATCTTCAATGTAGGTCCTTAGAAGTTGTCCTAATTGTTTTCCGTGGGCCAAGGTGCAGTTGCGATTCTCCGCCGAGCAGATACCCATTTCCTTTTCGATGCACCCACCAGAAGGCTTCTGCAGGGTGATATCGATGGCCTCTTCCAACATTAATGACAGCCCTTTCACCAGTTGGGTCGTCACACACGTCGTATCCTGCAACAACCGTCGTCAAGTCAAGTGAGAAGCATATTGGATCTTAATGGGAAGAGGCGTAGTGTACTTAACTCTGGTTACTCGTCTACACATTGAGAGGATTCGATATCCGCTGTAATCTAGCAGGACGGTGGTCAATGCTTCATAGTGTATGCTTGGCTAATTTAAAAACTTACAGTTATAGAAGGGAATAAAAACCGATAGCAGTCACATTATTGGAATAATCATTTTGATATTCTGGTCTTTATCGACCTTAATTGTGTGCAACTATTAACTACTATATATATATATATATATATATATATATATATATATATATGAGTCAGGAAGTGTTATTTAAAACAATTAATGGGGAAAGGACAGAGAGATAGAAAGAAGGTGACTTACCTGAGGTTCATAGATGGTAGACACTTTGTGAGGTTTAGAGTACTTGAATTTTCGGAGGCACCACCCCCTTCATCAGAAAGTTAGGAAGACATTTCCAGTGATCGGCTAGCCGACGACGGTGTCTACCATCTATGAACCTCAGGTAAGTCACCTTCTTTCTATCTCTCTGTCCTTTCCCCATTAATTATATATATATATATATATACAATATTAAATTACAGATTATTATCCTTTGTTATACATGCCAATTTAATATTTTAATGTTACTCTGATATTAACATTGTTTGCTATACAGAGTGAGGACTGTACGTATAGACGTCACGTGTTGGGGCACTATGACAAGTAATTCGATATAGGACACTTAGGGTTTAAAGCAAATGGTTTACGATACAACTTTAAAAAAATTGGAGTCATGATAGAAAATTTATTTGTTGGTTGTGTACTTTCTTTAAATTGTTAAATGAATACTATTTACTGCTGTAGTAATATTTGTTTTTATCATTTTTACAATTCAATAATGCACTAAATATATAGTAGACATAAAGAGTAGGAAGACTATCGCAGAAAGGAGGAATTTACTTACGGATAATATAAGTATGAATAATAGGAAATCATTACTAAAAATGTTCGTGTGGAGTGGAGTTGATAGGGGTTGCAGAAGGGAAAAGAATAGAAGATTTTGAAATGTAGTGCTACAGAAGTATTCTGAGAATCAAATGGGTGTATAGAGTTCGTAACCAGGAGGTTCTAAGCAGAATAGGGAAAGAGAGAACAATTTGAAGAACTTTGACCAAGAGAAGGGATAGATTAATGGGCTACGTTTAGACATATAAGGTTCTTGTAAAATTAGTATTAGGGACAAGTGTGTGGAGTAACAATAGAAATAGGAGGCCGAGAATGGAATGCACAAAGTAGATTAGGGAGGACGTGGGATGTGGTAGCTACGTCCAAATGAAAAGTCTTGCGAAGGATAGGTTAGCATAGAGGGTTTCATCAGACCAGTATTAGGATTGAACACCATAGAAAACGAACAACAACATTTGAATGAGTTAAATACAGCGAGCTGCGGTCTATAGGAAAGCCAATAATCTATGTACTGTTTTCCTTTTTGTTTAAGGGCTAAATTGCTACCAATTATTTATTAATTTTAAGGGTAATTGTAAAGGGGTATTTTTATATGTTGAAATGCCATCATAACCTAACAATACATAATCATTATCTTTGTTATTATCTATTAGTTAGGATGTATTTCTGATATTATTTGGATTATTAATATTCAATTTGTGACGGGATTTGTTAAAATATTAGGACAATAGGCCAACTGCATCCTCCATAGGTTTGATCTGGTTTCCTTAGTGTTATTTAATTAGAACATGTATTTAGGATTTCTATTATAATTAGTAAGCATTTTAACGTTATGATCAGCAATAAAACTATTCAACATACATATAAACTACAGTTTTCAAAAGAATAATATTAGTGATCTTACATACACTAAGGAACCAATTAATTATATACATAATTTGTTAGCAAAAAACTAAATGGTGTTGTAGTAGTTTTTAGTTCTTAGTCTGGCATGATGCAACTCTCAAAGTTAACGTATTTTGTACATAACTACCACATCCTCCTTAATCTGCTCAGTGTATTCCATTCCTCTTCGGTTCACGCTCCTCTAATTCTGAAACTGCCTATTAATTTATCCCTTATCTAAATACAACTAAATATAAAAAATATGAAACTAAGTTTAAAATTAATACTGAATGAGGTAAATATTTCGTTATAGAATGTTTTGTTTTAGTTATGGGTAAATAATAAAGATAGTAATGCGCACGATTTGTGCAAAGTTGATGTTCACTTATTTTGTGCAAAGTTTTATCATTGGAGTTTCCTTATTTTGGCATGTTAGGATATGGTATCTGTCACAGTTGTTGACACATATGTCGCATATACAGTTGTCATCCGGTTCGTGGTACGATCGGTTTCTGCATATTCTGTGGTGGTATCCATGGACCGCCATCAATGTCACGAAGTGACGAAGATCCTGGTTTGTTCCAGTCCAAGACCGGTTCGTGACCGCTTCCGTCGTGTAGAACTCTTGCTAGATGTCCTCTCGTTTTCTTGTTCTCTCCTCTATTGCCATCTTCCAGTTTGGGGTGTAGGGTAGGTCACATTTCGTTCTTAGCTCTTCTATTAAGAACTGTTCCTCGGCGAGTACGTATGCCAATCTGAAGAGGGTGTATTTGGACACTCCTAGTGTCGCCTTCAGGAATCGGGCCTTTACGTTCTCTATGGTATGGAAGTCTTTGGTGCGTAGTTTGATCCAGGTCAGTTCTAGGCCATATGTAAGTATGGGAACTATTTTGGCGTTGAAAATATGCATCGCTGTCTTGAGAGAAATCTTTGTTAGTTCCTTAATTTTATGAATGGATTTCGTGGCTGCTGTTGCCCTTTGCTTGATGTGAATTCTGAATGAATTTGTTGTGGTTTGAATGATCATGCCGATATATTTTACCTGAAGAACGAAGGCTTTCCCGGTGAAGAATATGTAGAAACGTTTCTCGGGTTTCCAACCGGGTAGTCTCAGTAAACAGCGACGTTTCGACAGATAGCAGATAGACTACCCGGTTGGAAACCCGAGAAACGTTTCTACATATTTTACCTGGTTTACAATTTGTAGCGGTTCTTGTTTCAGTAAAATTTTATCGTCCTAAGAAACTTCCCCCTTTTCTGAATATAATGTATTCTGTTTTCTCTTTGTTTATCTGAAGCTCGTATTGGTCCGCCCATTTTTCTAATGCGGACGTTGCTTTTTGTGGGTCTTTCCTGTTGTGGGATCCCATTACCATGTGTTCGGCGTAGATGTACAGCTTAATATCTGGTGCTGTTTCCCTTGTCGACTGTGCGACGTCATGGGTAACAACATTAAAGAGGAGGGGGCTTAGGGGATCTCCTTGTAGAACTCCGTTCGTCTGTGTGATGTCTGCTGATGTCAGATATTTGTACTTGGTTTCTACTTAGTATGTCATTGATCAGGTGTGTGAGATCTTTATTAATCGTTGTTATAGACTCTAATTTTGATGTGATGATGCTCCTGTTCAGTTTGTCGAACGCTTTTGAGAAGTCTATGGAAGACGGCGTGGAATTTTCCCCGATAATGTCGGAGAGCGTCCTCTATGTCCTCCAGCAAGTTTCTGATGGCTTGAATTGTGTTCCTCCCCTTTCTGAATCCGAACTGTTCCTCGGGGATTTTTTGGTCAATCTCTTCTGTGATCATTTGTGTGATCAGACGTGATACAATCTTTAGGTAATTATTCTCTAGAGCTATCCCTCGATAGCAGTTTGGGTCGAGTGGGTCTCCTTTCCTTTATACAGTACCTTTATTGTTGAATTTTCCATGCTGTTGGTATGTTACCTATTCTCAAGCAGGCGTTCAGTAGATTTGTTAGGGCCGGAAGGAGAATCTCGACTGATGTTTTGATGTGTTCGTTGAATATGCCGTCCGGTCCACATGCTTTCCTGTTTTTAAGCTTTGCTATGACAATGGCTATCTCGTCTGCGGTGAATTGGAATTTGGCCTGATGGGGTTCTTTGGGTATGCTTGTGTGAGTCCTTTCTGGTTTAGGAGCTCCGTAAAATGTTCCTCCCATGTGTCCATGCCTATTTTGTTAGTTATTTGTGTTTTCCTTGGTTTCAGTGCTCTGTGTGGGTTTTCTTTAGCTTCTTCGGCAATCCTGGCTGCTTCTGCTTCGATGTATTTGCTTTTAGTGTTTCTGAGGAGGTTTTTATACTGTTTCTTGAGTGCACCGTCTTCGCTGGCGTTGCTGATCCTCGCTTTGTGTAGGACCTCTAAGGTCGTTTTCTCTCTAAGTAGCACGGTTGGTCGAACCATTTTTGGGACTTTTGTTTTGGTATTGGGAGGATTGCGCGCTTGATAATGTCCTCCATGATCGTGTTGGCAGTGTTTATGTCGTCTTGCTTTATCTTCTCTTGGAGTTCTGTTATTTTTGTTTGCTGTTGTGAGAGGATGTGTGTGTCTAGCTTTCTTGATCTTTGAGTGATTGCGCCAGGTTATTTTGCATAGTGGGTGCTTTGGCTCATGTGGAAGCTTGCTGTTACCGGTATGTGCTTTTTCAGGAGAGCTTCGTTTGAGGTATTGCATACCTTGTGGTTTATCAGTGACAGGTTGTAGAATATTAGATCTATTGTGCTGCTGCCGTTATGCGCGAAATATGTTTTATCGTTTTTGTTGTTTAGCAGTGTTAATCCTTCCTCTGCCATCAGTAGTTGCAGCTCTTTACTCCTGTGGTCCTCTATATCTATTCTGCAATTCATGTCTCCTGCTATAATAGTGTTGTATCCAGGGGGTGTCTTTGCGAGTGCTGTCATGATTGTGGATATTATTTCTTCTATTGGTGTGAGGGGCTTTATGTAAATTCCTATTATGGCGATTCTATCGGTTATGAGGATTATGTAGTCTTCTCCTCGGTAGGTTTTTAGGGTCTTTCCGATTTTTGGCTTGTAGTAACATGCTAGTCCTTTCGCCGGTCTTCCTCTTTGGGCCTGTGTGACGAATGTTTGTTCTGAGTAGAATCCTGGTATTTCAATTGTGCTTGTTGCGAAGGTCTCGTTTAGGATCAGTATGTCGAAATTGTTGAGCCACTCGTTCGAGGTTAGTTGGAGTAAGCTTCTTAGCCCCTCGACGTTCCATAGGAGGAATCTAATTTTCGAGTATTGCTCCCAGGCTTTGGGGACGAAAAAATCGGTATCTTCGGACTATGGCTCCCTCTGGCCATGCTTCCGGGTTGGTGATGTTCTGTAGGTCATTGAGAGGTATTCCTACCTTGAATGCTTTTAATGAACCTGTCGTTTGAATTTCTTCACATTCTATTATCTCTGAGACGTTTAAATTCTTTAGGTGTCTCGCTACCTTCTCTTTTGTCGAGTTTTGGTGTAGATGGCCTATGTATAGACATGCTCTTCGGTTGACCGTTTGGAGCTCATTTCCGCTTAATTCCGTGTTTGTTTCGGGGGTTTGCTTGGTGCCGACGATTTTTGGGGTTTGATTAGGAAGTGGTCCTCGCTTCCGTTTTATGACATCTGTCCATGTTGGATCTTCACTATTTTGTGGGACTTTTATTTCTGTGGAGGTTTGAGTGGATTCTACTTCTTTTTTCGCTTTGTCGCGCTTCTTATTTCTTCTTGAATCATTATTTTAAAACTAAGTGATATTTTGTCCATTGTTTCTTGAAATCGTTGGTTAATTTTCTCTGTGATAATCTCTTCTATCTTCTTCGTGTAGCAATCGAAATTGTTCTGTTCTCCTCCGCCAGGTGCCTGTAGATGTTGATTTTCGACGTGCATTAGAAAAAAACATAAGATGAATAAAACCACTAAATAAAAAAATTATTACCTCATTATGAGCACGTTGCAAAACCTATAAACACAATTTAAATTACATCATAACTTTTTTCCATAAAAATAACTCAGATTGAACATGACTTTTATTGACTTATGTAATTATCTACCAGTGTAATTAATCAATGGAATTTTACAGATATTGAAATAGGAGAAAATTATTTTGGTTGTAGCGTTGGCACTAAGATGACGTCCAAGGGTCTCAAGTACAAAGTTGGACCACAAAAATAAACATTTTTTCTGTTTCTATTTTCCAAGAAATATTCCAAGTTTTCATTCATGAGAATATTTTGACTCGGTTTTAAAAAAGGGGGTTAAAATCCCACAAATTTCATAATTTTTCTTCGTATTTTTCCCATGGACTGTTTCGTCGATTCAAGTGGCAATGATCTTACTTTCCCCCTAACTCACCCTTCATAACCGTAATGAATTTTTAATGTGCTCAATTATTATAAATACCAGTCATAGGACGTTTAATTTTTTTAATAAGAAATCAAGCTCAAGTTATTTTGCCATTTGGGTCGCGTACTCTATCTACGGAATAGATGGTCGGGATAAGGAAAAATATGACTTTCCGCCCAGACGGATTTCCATGGTATATTCAATATATTCGACATTGTCGGCGGCACGTCTTTGACGAGGAACGCGACAAGAGTTCAGTCTCGTGGGCAGACGTGTGTCGAAAGACCGCACGTGATGGAAAAAGCAGACAACACGACCACTTTTGAGATTACTTTTCCAGTTTTTCTATAAAACTTCCTGGTGCTCTTAAAAATATACCTGTATTGCTATTTAAAGAAAAACCATTGTCCATTGATTCTTCTTACTTTAGTTTTGACTTTGCTGCTCCCTGGCGTCTGAAACGTTCCTCAATCAGGAAAACATAAAATAAAGGAAAATTTAACCTCTTATATTCGATATCCTGTCAACTTTTCCATAAATCAATACTTAAGTGTTAATTTTTTTAAAAGAAGAGTCAAAAGAACTATTTTCCACAAAAAAATGAGGAAACTGTATTTATGGGTCAAAATAATTTATGGTAACCTTTGAAAATCGTATCCCCAATCCGCCCTTTGACTGTACTCACGCTGAGCTTTTCTCTGAGGTCTGTGATCGGCGTCTCCAGGTCTTCATAGCATTGGCTGTTGAGGACATCGAGGACGGACTGAGCACTCACGTTTACCAAATTGGACGAGAGTTGTAACACAATCTGAACTCTTATATCACTCACGTATTGAAGAATCTGGAAGAGAGAATAACAAGTTATAATTGATCAATTAATTAAAAACGACCGTTTGTGGCCATTATTTATGAAAGCCATCGTTTCTAGGTTTTCAATTTGAGTTTGGATTGAAGTTTTACCTCCTAAGTGATTGACTTCCGTCGCGTGACTGTGTCTATTTAAAAAACGAAACGTCACTCTATGACGTTATCATTGAAAACAAAGTTTTTTAAATTTTTTTATTCACGGAGAAACCTTTTATCATAATTATTATCAGTCATGTACAATAATTGATCTAGTATATTCTATATTCAAATAATGAATACAAAATTAAAATAGTGTATATGATTAACATGTAGACATGGAGTTAGGTTAATCCATTGATTAACCTGCTTTAGCAGATGGGTTAGGTTTTGTGTGTGTATGAGAGGTATACGACGTGGGTGGGTGAGGTTTGATAGTGAACTGATTATTGGAGGATATATGAGGATGTGACATGATGGATGTGCCTGAATTTTCAGGGGGAGGCATGATGTCAATTGGGAGTTTTCTTTTGCACCGACGGACGATTTGGAGATGGAGGAGGATTAACGTGGAATTTCTGGATCATGACGTATAGGTGGTTAAGTGCGCCTTTAATTGGGGACATTATGGATTTGGAGATTACGGAGTTTACTTTTGGAAGTTCGATGTTATGGTGGATGACGGAAATTCTAAGGTACAAGGGAGAGTTTGTAATAGTGAGTAGGATTATGCTTTGTTTAGTTTGAATGGATTTTGGCTGTTGTTCCCCATATGGACGAGTCATAGGACCATGTGGGTTGTATTATTGAGAGGTATAGTAGACGTTTTGTGCTGATGGTAACAGGACCTTTTCTGTTTAGAAGTAGATATAGGGTTCTGAATTTATGGTTGATTTAGGAGAGGAGAGGATTAATGTGAGATTTCCACGAGAGTTTTGAATCAAACATGATTTCTAGATAGGTGGTTTCTGTTTTTGTAGGGATTAATTAATTGTTTATATAGAAGTGGATTTGGGGAGGAGGGTTAGTGCGAATAGGACGATTATTTATTTCTTGGGGTTGGTGCTGATTCGCCATTCTTTGGACCATTGTTCTAGGTAGTTGAACGTTGATTGGAGGGTTGGAAATTGGAGATGAGAGAGTAGGTTTCGCAGGAGATGGCTATGTCGTCTGCTAAAAAGATTGTGCTAGTGCTGGGATGTTTTTGGATACCGTGGGATAAGATTTTGTATAGGAAGGGGGAAATGACACTTCGTAAACAAATAGTCACTGGCTTAATGCAGCGCCGAATCAATAACAGTCAGCGGCAACTTATTGTTCAGGGCCCCCGAAAATACGGCAGTTATATTTTGGGTAAGACCTAGCAGAATGTAAACAAATAGTCATCATATGGGACACTGTAGAATAATCCCTTGCACTTACCGCCTATTCATCGGTGACGTCATAGACCTATGGGTTCATACTTTTTCGACAATCATTTGCTCATTTTCCAACTTCGCATTTTACGGTACGGTTTTCGTACCCCCACGGTCTTATTCTCCGGAGTTTTGACAGGTTTAGTTGAAATTTGTCTACGCGTTCAATTTTAACGAATAATTTGCAAACATACGTGCACTTAGGATTATATAGATTAATTGCTGGCATATTTCCCTTCTGTTTCAACGCCTCAGCATAGTCGTTGAATATCGACTTGACAGCGACTTTAAATGACCCCGGATTCGACATGAATTTTGGTTGTTTTCCGTTGTTAATTGTATAGCCCCTTCATCCCGACCTCTTATTAGGTGCTTATCCCCCCCTCCCAATGAATACATTGTTTGAAATTAAACACAAATAAAATTTATAAAATTTCCACCTTGCCACTGGGGGTGGTAGTCGGCTATTACGTTTACAGTGTTTGTTCTGGGACGTAAGGAACATTTACATAAAATTTGGTTGAAATTTGTCTACACGTGTAATTCTCTATGGAGAATATACAAACATCCTTTCTTTGTCAGGGCACTTGCCTCGTTCACGTCCTTCACGTCAATAGGTAATCCAGTTGTGTTGAAAGACAACTTCCACATACTATTCTCATGAGAGGTGTAGCCTAGCAACCATTGGGCAAACCAGGAATACAGGTTTTTTTTGCGCTCTTGAAAGAAGACATCGCCCACCTGCAATAAAGATAATGTAATTGAGATCTACATAAATGACAAAAATATTCTCGGTCTCAATTTTAATAAAATTCAAAATATCTCAATCTATTTTACATTCCTTCATTTTGTCAAATCTCATTTTAAATACATAAACTTCTAATTTTAAACGTTGAATCGTTACAGAATGTAACTTCTCAACTTCGACTACATTCCACTTACGTAACGTCCAAAATATATGATGCATAATTTGGCCGCTGCTACGGTTGAGCTTCAGTGTCCCATAACATTCGTAGCCCTGAGTTTCATTACATTTCATAACATCGTGAACGACTTGTCCTATAGTGATTCGGTGATCGCTCATAATCGTTTATTTCATTCTTCCTTTGCCATAGTGAATGATTAAAATCATCCTGAACGTCTTCACATATAGGCTTGTAAAACTTCGTCACAGAAGACTTCACCAAAAGCAGTATTTAACATTTCTTAATTCTATTCCATCTATATGAAAAAATTGAAGGAAATTCTGTGATGAATCTGAAGCCGTTGGTACTGAAATGCGTGTTACTTTTTTAACATCACAGGTATTGTGTTCAATAGTTTGAAAGCTGGCATGAACTGGGCGAGGAATTGTTCATGTTTCAGTTTATTAAAATTTTTACATGAATTGTTTTTCCTTCGAGTGGCGCCCATAGCTGTGGTTGGACAGGTATTTCATGTAAGAGCGAGACGTTGTCCTGCACTCTGAATTAGAGATCAATAAGTTGGAGCGAGTGTCTAGTGGTTGTAGTTGGGAGAGCAAATACTTTTCCGACCTATTTACCAACACAGTAAATGAAAACGTAGAGCGAATCATATTGATACAACCTGCGAATTTACAAAATTCCCCTCACTTTCTGAACAGCGCTCGTGTGTCTCTGGTTCGAAAATAAGTTGGAGACTTGGCCTAGACTTTGGGCATTATTTACCGCATGAGGAAGTGTAAATAGTTACATCGCAACTTTCACAGGTAAATTCTGTTATTAGTGCAAGATTACCCAGACGAAATATTTTTGAAAAGGACCACCAGAAGAGTGTCACATCAACGATGATGAAGTGTGCAATGGGTATATTACAAATCCGATTTATTAAATCAATGTATTGAAGGGGAAATCACATGACGAATTGAGATTTCAAATTTGTTTTGTGTTATTTACACATTGTAGCGAACAATAAAACGTCACTAACTGCCCATGTTGCAGTTAAACGTCTACACGACAAGTTTTATAGACGCAAAGGAACGATTTGTCCATTGTGTGCATGCATTTGGCCATCATCACGACTTACTCAACACAGTCGAATAAATTTCTTTATTTTAAATAAAGTGATGTTGGGGAACTCACTGTTGTGAGGTAGTCTTGAGCTGTTGCAACTGAAGACATCATCAGCAGACACACGACGACGAAGCCCAGCACGCGCTCCATCTTGAAAGCAACTGACCACAAACTGTCTTCCTCCCTGTGCTTCTTCCTTCCATACTGCGCTTTTTTGGATCTTTATCAGCGGACCCCAAAGGAAAAAATAAGTTATGTAACTCTTTAGGCAATAATTCATTTTTAAATTACTGAGTTTAATTAATGTAATACTAATGAAGCAAACCCTTTCTTTCAACGTCTGGTGGTTACTAAACGTACCCTGAAGACGGACAATAACCTGTTGGATTTTAGGGTCTATTCTCCCCTGCTTACCATGGTTTTCCTTCTTAACCTTGTTTCGTGGCTCCGATCGGATTTACGACGGTAATAATTGGATTCAGACAAGCTCAGAGTGACTGCGGGGCTCACCTGATTATGTCGGGAATCCCTCGTACTATCTCTGTTTTTTTTATCAAAGTTCTCACATGCCGAGACACCTTCACTTATTTTGGGAGGTATATGCACTGTGGTCGAAGACCTTCGGCATATGGCAAGAGTTGTCCTGTGATCCCATTGGATCAGTTGGCCAACTGCCTCCTAAACCTGGTAGAGACACAGAGAAGGGAATTCTGCGATCCCACAGCAAGCTCGTCACCCGTCATTCGGAAGGGGGTGAGATTGGTACCCAATACCCGACCTACCTGATGCAGGTTTCCTAGGGTTTTTCTGCATCTCTTTAGGTGAAACACCGGGTAGGATCCTTAAACCACAGCCCGGGGGCCTTAGTCAAGCCTTGGCTACCTTGCTCTACATTCCGCACCCCCCCCCCTCTTTTCAATTTCCTTCCTATGCTATTTAAGCGGAGTTGCTTGTTTCAGGATCACCCTCATGTAGCCTGTTAATCCAAAAAAAGGGATTCAGACAATTACCGGTTATAAAGGAGAGATGTTCGAAGCGGTTTATTGAGGGTACCCGCGTTGCAACCTCTAAGCGTCTAAACATTATCGCTTTTGACTATCGAGACCTATCAGCAATGTCATAAGGACTATCGTATCCTTTTATCATCTTGTCATATTCAGAGGTGACCTTATTACAATATTCGGCGGAAATGAACAGAAAGTCAATCAGAACCTTTCACAAACAGGATACACGCGGGAAGTGAAAGAGTTCTCTGATGAGGAACTTCCTGATCAATTCCTGGGCTCTATGACCGAGCTGGTATCGACTAAGCATTTATCATATTTACGCAACTAATCTTCGTCCAACTAAAATCTTTGTTTCTACAGTTTTTCGTTCCATTCCTTCCTGTGGCGATATTCGGTCTGATAACATAATTCCATTTGGTCCGCTGTAAAAATATCGCTTTACTCTTTTTTTCAACCTCTGCTGTCAGTAATGAACGTAGACTTTCCCGGTGAATAATCCGGATGAAATATTCACCCTGAAGACGGCGGCAGAAGATGGCCGCAGAAACGTTGTGTTCTTTTAAATACCTGGTCCGGTTGGTTAACCCTGAAGATTTCATCCTCTGCTGTCAGGTTTGCCACTTTATTTACTATTCTGATAATCAGATCTGTCCCTTTTCTTCCTGTTTGTACTCTATTCACTCCTTATCAAACTAATCTTCTCCTGATTACATGTCCCGCGATACTCATAAAGGCAATTCCTCCTGACCTCCTGATACATGAAGCATCTTCTAAATACCTCTGTAACACTTTTAGCACTGGAAAAGACAAAAATTAACAGACCCTGCTCGAAAATACTCTTCAATATATGTTCGTTAGCCAAAACACAATTTTTTGACAATAAGTTTACATTAAATAAAACGACGACCAATAAGTCAGCATATAATTTTATTGCTATTTAAGTAATATAAAAGTGACGTTTCCTCTCTCTCTTTCGTGACTTCATCAGGCATACTACAAACATAACATTACGAAGTAATAAGTATGGGTTCTGTTACAATTTTTTGTGTCTAACTATCCTTTATGAGCACGGGCTATAGACAATGACGGATCGGCAATTGGTGCACTAGTTGCTAGTAACCGAGACTAACTCAAGGGCGTCGAAATGTCTTTTGATAAAGTGTAGACGTTGGAGCTGATCGCCCAGCCTTAATATATGATGTCGAATCTTCCTGGTTGCACTAAACGGACTCGCAATTCATCCATAGAGGCTAGCTGTTAGCCTTTTCGACCGCCTGGGGAGCGCCCAACTTCATTTAATTGCATAATGTGTTTAAATTTTACTGCCCATACTCGTGAATTCTTAGAAAATTTGTAAATGTGATGTGGCCTTCGTGAATATTACTAGTTGCACGAAATGGCTCGTGTATTAATTGAATTTGACATGTATGTTATATTGTAACGCTTCCCTCCCCCTCGGATCTTATATCGTCGCAATGTCGGCTCGGGCACCACTACATATGCAGAATTAATATATATATTTCTCAAAAATAAACGACAATCGCGAATCGCGAGATCCCGAGGGAGATGGCCAGCGTCGATCCAAGACACGTGAGTTTTTAGTCGAGCATGAGACTCTCAGGGGTCTTGACTTCCATGAATTAATTTAGGGAGAGATGATTTATCCAATAATTAAACACGGAGTTGAAACAATTCAAACAATTTAATTTAATATCTAATACCCGGCCAAAGCCCACTCTGACTCCACAATCATTAGATTTTGCTCACATTCATACGCTCACCTTCATTCTTACTTAATATGTACTCTAACCCTAAACCAAAATATTTACAACAATACTGAAATTTATCTAAATCTGAGACTGTTCACCGTCACTGGCGAAATGTTATATTATCGGTCGTTGCACACACGCAGTGGAAAAGGGGAAGGGGAGGACTTACACGTTTGCAGTTCTCGGTGCGGCAGCCAAGGTGTCCACGTTCCGCCTGGGTCCATTCATTCCCGGCTCTTCGGGCTGGAGTTTCTGCTCTCCAACAATCGCTGTCCTCCCACCATCCACAGCAACACAATCTCCATCTCCTTTGCTGCCTCAATCTGAACTCCTATTCTCCAAAAACTCCTGTCTACCTCGCCGTTCTCAGCAACAATCTCCACACCTAAGTTCACGGCCAACATCAAGAATAGTAATAAAAATAATCACCTCCACACCAGTCCACTCCATTTTATATGTCCCAGGCCTGCCTCCACTTCCTGAGGGTTTTCAAATCCAGTTTACTGTCCATATGCCTTCACACCCCTCCCAGGTCAACGACCTTCCACGATCAAAACATCTGACCTGCCAAACACAATGGTCCTTACCCGTGGGTTGCTGCAACGACCGACTGTGCACTCATCTCAGTGGTGAAAATTATAACGCGCCTGAAGGTCAAAATCACTTATTACAATATATAGAGTTAAACAAACTACAATATCTCCACAAATATTACACTGTAGAATGTTCATTAGGGACATGAATGGTCACACAAAATGTTTCATCAAAATACACGATCGTCAAGCTGGGCACTTTTCTGACATCAGATTACTGGACACTGAATTCTGATTAAATCTGAAGATTATCAAAATTAAATTGTGGAGAGTGTGCATATCAAATACCATGTGTTATTAAATATTAATTCTTCTATTCTTGTTGATTCTATTAGAAAGGATATACTCGTGTTTTAATTACTGGTCTAAATCATGTTATTCACGTTCTCGAATACTATATTTAAAACTGAATATGGTTTAATTCGTGACATTCTCAGAATTATGGCGAAATATAGCCTCTCAGCGAGTTTAATCTCTCTACATTCTCATAAAGGACTAGGAAATATATTTGCGTAAATTTTTATTTGCATGAGTTATCTTACATATCGGACGAGAATTACCCTAACCATGCGTTCTTGCTCATGGCACATGGCGTAATTAAATAAATCACTTGTCATCTGCAATACTCTCATGGGAGTTCGTAGAGTCCTAGAACTTGTTTGTTTACACTTTACATCAATTAAATATTACGTGCCTTGTAGAAGGCAGTGCTGTGTGTCATCTGATAAACCAATAAAAAAGGAAATCTTTAGTTATATACAGCATCGCATGCGAATTGGGCCATGCGTACATAGAAGACAACAGACAAACGGGAATATATTATTTATCTACAAAAATACTGATACTGTATAAAAAAAATTCAATCGATTAATTAAATAAAATAGAATGCTATGTAAAATTTATTGTAATGCAATAAATGTTTAATTTATGCATTTATAAACAGATCTTAAGATTTCTAGTTCATATACTATTCTGATAATGCAATTCGCATTAATGTTAAATAAAATACTTTATTCCACTTGAAATAATAATTCTTTGAATTTCAGATACTTGTTTGAATATTACCTGAATTATTTTTCACAGTTGTTAATTGCATACATATTATTAAAACTCAAAATTTTTCAGTAATTTATAATCTACATCAATTTCATAAAATACAGATGGCAACAATAATAATGGCTATATAGACATTAGTCAGTCCAACTTGTTCAAGCCCATTTTATAATAATAATAAGCCTTTATTAATGTTATATTGGAAACTTGCAACCTATAATAAAAAAATTACTTAAATTGCCCTGGTGATTAATACATTGTTTAGTAAAGTTTTAGAACGGCACTTCGTTACCAGGGAAACACGACAGCATGCAACACTACAACACAAACTGGGTTCAGAAAGGATCGGAGAGATAAATACAGCAGTCATCATAAATGTGTGAAGTGCTACATTCAAATTAATACTTAAGAGCTACAGGTTTCGTGCCGATATAATCACATCTTCAAGTTACGTTAACACCCACAACATATATCCACTTGATATAATACGATTATTCATTGATTGTAAATAAATATTTTTTGTTATTTTCCAGGTGTTGATATCAGTTCAATTTTTTAGAGATTGTAATAAAAGTTATCTCACAGTGAATTATAATAACGCTGATTTCCTACATCCGCAATGAAAAAGTTGGCCCCATGGCTATGTTCTACTGATGGTTGTCATTTCCTGCACGCATAATACTAGGTAAGTCCACTATTGTAACATTTATCTATAATTTTTAATTCAATTTTAATTATTACGACGTGTTTCACGGCTAAATAATGAACAGTAAACTTTATTTAGTTATTATGACAAATTAAAAACTAACACAAATATATTTCCTATTTCCGTCCTCAGATATAATTATTGTCTCGGCTATTTCATTAAATATATACATTCTTTTATATTAATGAATCTGATATTTAAGTTGCATTTATAAAACCACATTGTTTTCTCAGGGTGTACACTATTCATCCTTTACCTAAGATATACAGTTTTAAACATAATTCAACGCATTCATTGTTAATATTTTGTTAATATACTCTATTTTAACATAACTTGACAGAATTTGTTCAGTACGAGCTATTTTTTTTTCATCCATTTCACAATATGAACTTCTCCGTCGCATAGATTCAAATATTACTCATTTAGTATTAACGGAACCAATTAAAATTACTTTTCCAAATCCATTTACAAACAAACGTGGTGTTAATGTTAAATAATTTTATAAACTCACAAACTAAGTCCAGTCCCATATTGCATGCAAAGACAATTTCCCGATCAGAGATAATGCAGCCATCAGATGTCGTCATCCTTTATTCCCCGATTTGGCTTTCGAATGAATTTAAATTTACACGAAATTGAGACAGGCTTAAGATGCCATGTCACATTTAAAAATGATACTAGTGATTTTTATATAACGTTAACTACTCGTCTAAAGAAAAGTGTAACATTAAATTGTTTCTTTTAAGGTATTATGTGTAGAAGTAGAACTGTTTCCTTAACATTGCCAAATAATTGCATACAATCAAGTAAATACGGAAGGATATCTGTATCCAATTGATCTTTTGCTGGCACGATAACTCCTTATCTATATCAAATTTCAAATATTGATCAGTAAATCAAGTTATTAGCTGACGTATTCAGAATTTTTTTAGTTAAATACATCGATGTAAAAAATTTAAAAACACGTAAAAGAGAACTGACATTGTTATCTAGTATGTATTGCACAAATTTGACGTCTGTTTTATGTAGTCAAATTCAACAAATATTCACAAATCTGCTTCTACATAAAAAGAGCACATAAGATCTGTTACAATTATGGACACAACGCTAAGTTCACTTTTAAACGTTCCACTCCCAAACATTGCGTCGACTCTGCTACGTCAACTTTTAGGTAATATTCAACAATTTATTCGTTTAATATATATAAAATAAAGGCGCATCCAGAATAAATCTGAAAATTTCTTTCAAGAAAATTATAAAATTAAAAACTTCTCATTGTCTTTCACTATTTCTGTATATTAAGGAAGATATAATGTATTTAGTATTATATTAATAAAAATTTACACAAAATTGTTAAAATGATTCAAGCGATTTTATATAACATTAACTACGCGTTTAAAATAAAGTGTAACAATTTCTTTATGTTACAAGTGTGGAATATTTCAGATGGAGTTTTGGAGATGAATTCTTCGACGGTGCCTATGAACGTATTGAGAGTTTCATGACTTCTCTTTACGTATTACCACCGGCTGTTGGACAAATACTCTGGAGTGGGAAGCAATACTCAGGTATGTACAAGTAGTAGATAGAAGCAACCTAATCATTAGATGCCTTATGTGTATCTTAAACTATTGGTGAAGGAATATTTTATTTCTAGATGGTGATCTTCGTTCTGAATCTTCTCATAACACCTTAAAGAACATTACGTCAGCATAAATGGTGTAATAATTTATAATATCAAGGATGCTGAGGATTTAAAGAGATTATATCCTGCTCACATTGACTGTAATTGGATGCGAAACTAGGAAATTTTATAATGGACCTATATAGCTTCATATTAATGAAACGAGGTAATTCCACACTTGTAATATTTGTCCGTAACTTAATAATTGACTATTATTTTAGTCGCGACAAAGAAACATTAGTTTCAGATTGATCAATGTTTTTTTTAATTTTGAGAAAGTTATTGAATCCCGACGATATTAATTTTTACGACATGAGACATGTTTACTTTATATTCACTTTGAACTTAATTTCGATAAGTGAAACCATTAATAACGTAAAATTATATGAACATTCAAAGCAGGAGTTATCGACGTACTAATGCAACATCGACTACAAATTTTCTTTACGAATTAATGAACGTCATCCATTTTACACATTTCCCTCCGTCACTTTAAATTAAGCCAGTTAACTTAGTATAAAATAATTATTTATTAACAAAGTCACGAAATCGTATCCGAGTAGAAGGCCCCAAATTACTGCTTTAAGCACACTTGAATTAAAAACGTTTACTTCAACGTCGACTAATTTCTGCACTTCGTTAAAAATGAAACACATTTGTAAAAAATAAAGTTTGTGAAATGAAAAGAGAAGATATTACTCATCTGACACAAAGGTATTCAGTTTGAACTGAAGAATAAGGAAGATTTTAAAAAATGTGCACTAAATACCAGAATAAATGTCAAATTAACTGACATCACAAAAAAAAGAATAATATTGAAGGTGTAAGGAATGAGATAATCACATACACATTACAAATATTAGACTGAGAATTTGAAATGTTTAACTTCAACATTTATTTGGACATTATTCAAGATGGATTTTACTTTCTGAAATAATACTTATGAAAGATGAAAGTGAATGAAGCGTTGACAAAACCGCTTCTGTGATTACCATTAAATCTGATGAGGATCAATATTAGTATTAATCTTTTAGTTTATTGTTGTTGTGATACTCAGTCCTCAGACTGGTCTGATGAATTCTCCCCCCATGCAAATCTATCTTTCACAAGGCTTTTCCTTCCCACATAACTTCCCCATATCCTCCCTATTCGGCTTAGGGTATTCCATTCTTCGCCCCCCTCTTCTGTCCTTACCCCTCACATTTTCCCTCTAATGCTAACTTTACAAGACCCTAATATATCAAAACGTGGTCTATTAATCTATCCTTTCTTTATGTCAACGTCCTCCATATTGTTCGCTCTTGTTTAGAAATTCCTCATTAGTCATTCTATCCACCCATCTGATTTTCAGCATTCTCCTAAAGCTCCACTTTTCAAAGGCTTTTATTCTTTTCTTTTCTATAACTCCTACCATCCTTGCACCTATATTAAGCCACACTGCATGAAACATTTAGCAATGATTTCCTAATATTCAGAATTATTTACAAGAAAGTAAATTCCGCTTTTTCGCGATATCCTTCCTTACCTGTGGTATTCTACTCTTTGTCTCTACCACGCTTCTCCATCCCTAAGGTATTATCATACCCAAGCAACAGAATTCCTCAATTTCTTTCAATATATCCAACCCCATCTAACATCCTTTCTTATTCAACCAATTTCCATACTACACTCCATACATTGTTTTCCCTTTATTAAGCCTCATATTGAACTCTTTAACAGGACCACGTTCAAGCCATTTTTAAAGGTATCCAAGTCTTCTGACTCCCCTAATACTACAATATCATCGGCAAACCGTAGGGGTTTTATTTCTTGTCCTTGCAGTATGATTCCCTTTCCATATTAATATTTTAATTTCTTCATCCCCAGTTTTTTATATGTTAATGAGCAAGAGGCGACACGCTCTGTCTTTGTATATTCCATTCTCGATTTCTACTTTATTTTCTTGACCATTCTTTGTTATAAATTCAAATGGAATAATATCATTATATATTGTTATAATAATATTTTATCCATTTTAGAATTAAATTTTTAAGATAAGTACGTATTACATAACATAAATCTCTCAAGTTATTGCTATCTCGCTTACCGAATAAATATATTTTATTAATATATTCTGTACAAAAGAAATTTCCACTCTATAATAAATACATATATAGAATCATCTTATTGTATTTATATATAATTATTTATTTATAATAAGCGTTTTTTATTATGCAAATTAATAACTAATTATAAGTACTCATTTTATAATATTGCTGTGCAGCATAAAGAATAAATATTTTATATTAGTATTTTAATATAAGATAAATATCCAATATTGTTTTTATTTATGGTCACATAAACTGCGTGGTCATTAGCGACCGAACTGTTTAAGGGTTGCAAATATGACAATTTAACTGGTTATAATAAATTGCTGCGTTTGAGAACCAGCAGTCTTGGCTGATGGGTATGGATCCGGACTACAGAAATGTATTTGGATGTTCGAGTATTTTTTTATTGTTTTACTTCATTACCGTTGTTTACATTGTATTTTTAGCCTCGAAGAGGAGGCAGTCTTTCGCACTAAGAGCAGTTGCATAGCACTTTGTATTGAATAAATGTCTATAACCTCTAGCAGTGTGTTACTGTATCCGACGTTCTTACAGGAACAAAAACTTGATCATTTTCTCTCGGTAGTCGGACGAGTTGTTAATCAGGATTGGGTTGTCTCCTCCGAGGATACGGCGTCTAACTAGGCGAAATTTATTGCAGGAATTAATCAAGTGCTCCGTGGTGATGATCGAGTTGCAGAGATCGCAAATTGGAGAAGGACTATTTGAGTGTCTTAATGTATTGTGGTCTGATCATCCTCTAGATATGACCACTTGATCTCTTCTGGATGCCTTCTCGAGGATGGCGATGGAGAATAAATTATTAACTTATTTGTCGTCTATGCTTGATTTTAGAAGCGACAAGTTTAGCTTCCAGAGATGGTCTAGTTTTGTAAGGGCGTGTTTCCTTATATACTAAAACGTGTTGACGAAATTATTAAGAAATTGGGGGGGGGGGATATGTGTTGGTGGTGTTTTTTGATGGAGATGTTGCCTCTTTTACCCTGGTGGGCCGGGATCCAGGCCAATACAAGATATTTCTCAGTAGTTGTCGTCGTTGCCGATGGTTTTTTAAAGCGGGGATGGGGTACGTCTGCAATGAGGATGGAGAAAAGGTGGTTAAAGGGCATTGGACTGTGGGTATTAGAAGAGATGATGGCACTGCTGACTCCATTGGTGAAAATGCGGTCGAAGATGTTGAACTGAAGGGAAAGATCTGTATAATTTGTGTTCCATTCTTCTTGGGAGAGTTTGAACTTGTTATTCTCTATCGATATGGTATAAAATATTATACATACACATACAAGTGGATGTTATTATATTTATATGGAATAATATATTTATAATAAGAGTATATCTAGTATAGAATTTATTATCAAATAATAGGTACATATTTTATAATTTTTACCACGAAAAATAATTCTAATTCTATATGGAGTATATATAAAATTTAAATATAAAATATGTATCCTATGTAATAAATACATAGGTGCCTAAGTGACTGGTGGAAGAGGTGACCGGTATAAATGTTAATGACTTCAGTAAATTATACCAAAACTTCCTCAAATTACTTACAAAGCGAACACATCTTTCGGGGTTTCACAGTTTGATAATACATTACATCTTATGACGGCGGTTATAATAGGCTACACAGTCCTAGGACTGAGGGCTTGGAAAAACTAGATTTAAAATATGTGACTCTCCCGAACTTAATCACGCATTGACCAATAAATTCTTCTCGAATTGAAAACACTACCGGGATAATTTGATTAACTACAGGGGTAAATCCGAGCACCCGTGTATTGAATAATATTTAGTGGCCAAACTAGATTACTGGAAAGCAAAACTAGGAACTTTTATCATAGACCTATACAGCTGCATATTAACGAAACGAGGTAATTCCACACTTGTAACATTTGTCCGTAACTTAAGAAAAGAGAATTCGATTAGTCGCGACAAGGAAACATTAGTTTTAGCCTGATCAAATGTTTCCATTAGTTTAGAGAAAGATGATGAATCATGAAGGAAATTAATTTGGCCGACATGAGAAGACTGTTTAATTTATATTCACTTGGCACTTAATTTTGATAACAGAAACCATACATAACGTAAAATTATATGAAAAATCTCAACAAGAGTTATCGACGTATTCATGCAAAATCGGTTACCTATTTTCCTCCAAACTAACAAAGTTATTGCACATTTTCCTTTCTCACTTTCCAACTGCAAGGTTCCCGACAGCTTTCGCTCTGGAATAGGCTGAATTGAGTGAGTTTATCCCTTCAAGAAGTAATCAGACTCGTGATCCAAGCTCTGATTATTTCTGTTCCTCCCTTGACACGAATTTAATGTTCCTGTTTAAAGGTTGAACCAATGAAAAATTTAAATTTTCTTTATATTGACTCCAATTAAAAATTTTATCCGCAAAAAGAAGTAGTTTACTTAGTATAAAATTATTACAATTAAACAAAGAATCTAGAAATCTTATCATATTAGATGACCTGAAATTACTAGTTTTAGCGCACTGGATTAAATGTCTACTTCAACGTCGACTAAATTCTGCACTTCGAGGACATCTAAGCGCACCTAAAATGAAATAATGAATATGAAACGAAATAATAAAATTTTAAAAATGTTTCGAAATGGGTATTCGGTTTTAACTGAAAATAAAGGAAATTTTTTTAAATGTGCAACATATGCGAGTTAAAAATGTAAAACTTTCTGAAATCACAGCTAAAGGATAATATTGAAGATGTAAATAATTGGGATAATTACAGACACATTACAAAAATTAGTTTGATAATTTGAAATGTGTAACATCCACAGCCGCATAGTATACGAACCCGTTCATTTGAACTACGATTTGAGGATGGATTTTATTTTCTGTTATAATACTTACACAGTAAGCACACATAGAATTGGAGTTATGATACATGAAATGAAGTGAATGAGGCGTTGAAAAAACCCGTTTCAATTATTAGGATTTAATGATGAGATTAATATATAGTTTTGATTTTTGAATTTATTGTTGTGGTATTCACTCATAAGGCTTGTCTGTGAAAAACTGGTTGCTAATAATTACCGCATAACCTATATCCTGCCAAATCTGTTTAGCACCATTCCACCCTTTTCCTCCCTATTCTGTTCTTACCCCACACTCTTTCCACTAATGCTAATTTTACAAGTCCCTCATGTCACAAAACGTGGATTATTTATCTAATCCTCCTCTTGGCCCACGTCCTCGATAGTTATCTATCCTACCCTATTCTGTTTAGAATTTCTTCGAAAATGAGTCTATCAACCCATCTTATTTTCAGAATTCTGGTATTCTTTTCCTTTATGCAACTCCTACCGTCCATTTCTCGTACGCATGTAACATCACACTCCATACGAACATTTTAAGCAATGATTGTCACTTATTTTACCCATAGGTAAATTCCTTTTTTTTGTGAAAGCCATCCTTGCCTGTGCTATCCTACTCTTTATGTCTACTAACATCCCTAGTTATTATGATACCCACGTTGCAGAATTCCTTAGCTTCCTTCAAAATATCCATTCCCAATAAAAAATACTTTGTCGCTTCACCGTTCCCATACTACACTCCATTACCTTGCTGTTCCCTCTATTTTCCTCATATTGAATTCTTTCTCCAAGACAACGTAAATGTCATTTATTAATAGCTAACAAGCGTTCTTCTGAGTCCCTTAAAACTACTATATCATCGGCAAATGATAGGGTTTTTATTTCATGTCTTTCTTGCATGACTCCTTTTCCATATTCCGTTTTAATGTTTTTCATCGCTAGTTCTATATATAAGTTAAACAGCATGGGCGACAAACTACATCTTTGTCTTATTCCTTTCTTTTTTTCTACTTTCTTTTTTTGATTTTCAATTCTGATTACTGCTGACTGCCTTGTGTAGAGGTAATGTACAAGATTCTCTATATTTTATTCCTCTGTACTCTTCTAAATCCTTAATAGTTTATTCCAGTTTTCATTATCAAAGGTATTTTCTAAATCTACTAATTTCAGTAAGGTAGGCCTGTTTTTAATATCCTGTTTTTTTTTTAAATTAGACGCAAAGTCAATATTGCTTTTCGTCTTCCTACAATCGTCCTAAAACCAAACTGATCTTCTCCTAATTTGAATTCTATTTGTCGCTCCATCCTCCTATATACTATTTTCGTTACTATTTTACATGCATTAGATACAAACTAAATAGTAAAGTGCTGTTCGCATATATCAGCCCCATGCATGATGGGTACAATTATGGTTTTCTAAAATCTTTTGGCATATTCTCGTTTCATAAATTTTGACCTAATGATATTGTCCCCAAACCATTCACCATCCTCCTCTTCTTCTTCTTCTTCTATTACTGAGTGATCTAGACTTCTACCGTGATACTGCTTTCCTAGATATTCCTTCCATCTTACTGCATTTTCTTCTTTATCCATCGTGCTAATATTTTTCCTCTCGCGTCTATTTTCCCTTTCACCATGAAAATTTCAACCGCTTTGCATATATCTTGTAGCCAAGTCTCTTTGGCTACTTTGCACTTCCTATTTATTGGATTTTTACCATTTTTATTTCTCGCGTTTTTATATTTTCTCATTTCATCAATCATATTTATTAGTTCATTAGTTATCTATGCTTTCTTATCGGTCTGAACTATTCTTCCTATTTTTCGTCGATTACTCTAGTCATTTCCTCTTTCCTTCCCATTTCTCTATTCTATTGTTTCTTTCTCGTTTCTCTATTAATCTACTCTTGATAGCTTCTTTGAAACTCTGAAGCACATCCTGTTTTTTCATGGGCTCGCTGCCCATGTTGTCATGCTGCGATGTCACGGGTCTTCACGTTTCTGTGATCTGAGCTCGCACGTCACTTTTCTGATTCCACGTCACGTTTCTACAGTTTGCGTATTATAACTTCTGAAATCTACAAAATGACCGCTCGTACACTAATTTGTTTCCCTTCTTTTGGCACTAACTGGTTTCACAAAGTCATTGATTGTTTCAAAAAATAGACCTAAATTCGAATGAGAAAATGAAAAATAGGCATGATATAGGTATTTGCATTAAACTAAAATTTATAATCCTTACTTTTTCAAATATATTTTAGTTTAGAAAATGAAAAATAGGCATGATATAGGTATTGAAGTAAACTAAAATCTATTATCCTTACTTTTTCAAATATATTTTAGTTTACATATTTAATTATTCGATTGAATTAAAAAAGTTTCGAAGAGACGTATCACAGTTAGGTCATTTTATTATTATCGTTATTATTTAATTCACTGCGCTTGCATAAGAACACGAGTTATAATTATATACAAACACACACAAGTGAATATAAATATATGGTTGTAATATAAGTCGGATGGAATAGTACAATACAGTATTATACTTACAAATCAAACAGAATCTGTAATAATATTTTATATTAAATGTTGCAGTGTCTCTTATTGTGACAGATGCAAACCGGAAACAAGACTCGGTATTTCCGTTATGGTATCAAATTTACTTTTCCTGCAAGAGAGAGGTAATGCATGTGTGGCTGATAGATGTAGAACAGCATATTTCGTTCACTACGGTTAAGAAATACGCTGTGGACACCAAACGCGACAGCTGAAATTTTAGGTTTTTTTTACAAAATGGTGGTCATTTATAGAAAAAGTCAGAAAACGTTCCAGGCTCTAGTTATACTAGCACATTATATTTTGAAAAACTTTCTGTTTAAATACATGGGATAAATTGTAGGTAATTTTCAAAATAAAATTGTTTCATTAATGTTTAGTATTTCAAAGATGTTTACTTTGATTTACATTGTTGACCGTTGAATTAATAACGAACAGAACTTTCTTTCATATAATAGCTGCCATATTTTACTTTCCATTAATCTCTCTAAGTTTAATTATTCACTCACGAAATTAGTGTTGTACCTATTTTGAGTGAACATTAATTGGAATAATGCATTGTGTATAATGAAATCATTTCATATGTTTTTATACCTCTATCTTTTATGTTATCCGTCAGGATCGTTCTATGGAAGCCAACTTTCATTATGATGTATTGTTGTAGTATTCAGTCCTAAGACTGGTCTGATGCAAACCCTCCATGTTAACCTGTCTTGCGCAAGCCTCTTCATTTCCACATAACTACCACATCCAACACCCTCCATCACCTGCTTAGCGTATTCCAATCCTTGGCCTCCCTCTTCTGTTCTTACCGTACACACTTCCCTCTAACGATAATTTTACAACACCCCCATGTCTTAAAACATGAGCCAATAATCTAGCCCTTCTTTTGGTCAACGTCCCCCATATTGTTCGCTCTTCCCCTATTCTCCTCAGAACTTCCTCTTTAGTGATTCTATCAACCCATGTGACTTTCAGCTGCACATTTCAAAGGCTTCTATTCTTTTCCTTTCCCCAACTCCTTTCGTCCACGTTTCGCACCCATAGAATGCCACGCTCCATACGAACATTTTTAGCAACGATTTCCTAATATTCACACTTATGACCCGTAAGTAAATCCCTCTTTTTCGTGAAAGCCTTCCTTATCTGCGCTATCCTACACTTTATGTCTTATATACTTCTACCATCCCTAGTTATTACGCTTCCCAAGTAGCAGAATTCCTTAACTTCCGTCAAAATATCCCTTCCCAATCTAACAGCCTTTGTTATTCTACTGTTTCCCAAACTTCACACCATTACCTTGGTTTTCCCTCTATTAATCCTCATATTAAACTCTTTCTTCAGGACTCCGTTCATGCCATTTATTATGGTTTCCAAGTCTTCTTCTGACTCCCCTAATACTATAATATCGTCGGCAAAGCGTAAGGTTTTTATTTCTTCTCCTTGCAATATGATTCCATTTCCATATTCCGTTCTTTATCGCCTGTTCTATATATAAGTTAAACAGCCTGGGCGACAGACTGCATCCTTGTCTTACTCCTTTCTTCATTACGGCTTTCAGGAATCAGGTGCAATGCTGCAAAACGTACCCAGGAGCAGATGTAAACTCCTACCGTAATCTATTGATTATGAAATGCAGGCTAAAATCATAAGTTAAAGAATAGAATTAAAACAAAAAGATGGGAATTGGAAAAACAGAGTTTCAAAGAAGCTATCAAGAGTAAATTATTAGAGAAGAGAAATGGGAACTCTTGAAGGAAGAAATAGATAGAGCAGCAGACGAAAATAGGAAGAATAGTTCAGATCTATAAGAAAGCATGGATAACATGAAAGAATAAAAATGATTTATGAAATGCGGGAATATGAAAACAGGAGAAATAAGATGGTAAAGGCCAATACAGAAGCCTTAGCAATGAAATAGATAAGACCTGCAAACTAGGTAAAGAGATTTGGCAGCAAGAGATATACAAAGCTATTAAAGTTTTCATGGTGATAAGAAAAATAGACGTTTCTTATTTCAAATGCTTATTTTCTTTTCTGCATCTTCTACCGCCCACGAAATCCTTATTAAGTAAGAGAAAAAATACATACGAACATTATTTAGCAATGATTTCTTATATTCTCACTTAATTTACCCATAAGTAAATTCCTCTTTTTGTGAAAGCCTTCCTTGCCTGTGCTATCCTACTCTTTATGTCTACTAACATCCCTAGTTATTATGATACCCAAGTTGCAGAATTCCTTAGCTTCCTTCAAAATATACATTCCCAATAAAAAATCCTTTGTCACCGTTCCCATACTACACCCCATTACCTTGCTGTTCCCTCTATTTTCCTCATATTGAATTCTTTCTCCAAAACAACGTAAATGTCATTAATTTATAGTTTCTACGCCTGCCTTGACTATGCTATCCTACTATTTATGTCTACTATACCTCTACTATCCCTTTCACTATAATGAATTTAATAGCAGAGTTATTATTGAAAACCACTACCATATTAATCAAACTAATTTTGAATTTCCATCGTTTCAAGTTGCCGTTGAGATTAATATGCTCCTCCCACTTTTACCTAGTAGCAAAACAGGAAGGTTTTGTAACATCGCAGCAGTGACGCCATTTCTTCGGCTGTCCAAGGACGCGGCGTTACTAGTCACCACCATGCAGCGATTTAGGCTGGTCTCGTTCGTTCTCCTCGTCGGAGCCTCGGCAGGTAAGTCAGTCTAGTCTTGCGGAAGTCCAGGCTCCACTAACAAACCACAGAACATAGAATAAAGGGGCAGCTCGCAGTGAAAGCAAAGTAAGCGAGTGTCACTTCCCCCCCCCCCCCTTCCAATACAATCAACGATAGTCACTGCTGTGCTGAAGCGAAGATTTTTCTACGTTTATGTGCAAAAATAAATAATGCATCACTTCCTTTTTGTGTGGTAATACATTTATGTGGCTAATACGAATTGCGAAACAGTTCCGAACCAGAATTAAATCATTGCCCGTTGAATATAACGATTTTATTATTTCTTGTTCCGATTCGTTCTCTGTGCAACTCGTCATTAAGAGTTCACACGTGATGGTGCATTCGAATTTTCAAGTAATGCCGTCCAATTTCCTTGATAAGTGACGTATAATGAGTTTATTCTTCTGAAAAGTGATTAGTCTTGTTTTATGCATTGCTTTATCCAAAAGGATCTTATAAGCCGCAGAGCCTGCTGTGAGTTCGTTTCTTTTCGCAACTAAATATTTTTTCATCAGCTGCGGTGTGACAAGAACAGAAAGGATAAGAAATGAATACATTCAGGAAGTAATGGGGGTTAAATCACTAAATATCTTAGAAGGTAGGAGGTTGAATTTGTGTGGACATTTGAGACGAATGCCAGAGGAACAATGGTCATTAAGAATATTTCACTTGCAACCCCAAAAACGAAAGAAAGAAGGAAGACCTAAACTTACACGGAATGAAGGAATGATGCAAGCAATGGAGAACAGACGTATGCGAGATTCAGATTGGAAAGATAAAAGCAGGTGGAAGCTTGGATGCGAGAGATTCCGTATATATATATATATATATATATATATATATATATATATATGTGTGTGTGTGTGTGTGTGTGTGTGTGTGTGTGTTGTATTATCACAAACTTTACACACACGAGTTTCTCTCGCAGGCACTTCGCCCCAGAGTGACTCAGGGCTCACCTGATTATGTCGGGAATGCCTCATACACTCTCTGTTCTTTTTTATCAAAGTTCTCACATGCCGAGACACCTTCACCTATTTTGGGAGGTATATGTACTGGGGTCGAAGACCTTGGGCATATGGCAAGAGTTGTCCGCTGATCCCATTGGATCAGTCGGCTAACTGCCTCCTAAAACTGGCAAAGACACGGATAAGGGAATGCTGCGACCATACAACAAACTCGTCTCCCGTCATTCGGAAGGTCGTGAGAATAGTACTCATGCCCGACCTACCTGATTCAGGTTCCCTAGGGTTTTTCTGCATCTATTTAGGTAGGATCCTTAAACCATATCCCGGGGGCCCTAGGCAACCTTTGGGTACCTTGCTCTACCTTCCGCATCCCCCCTTTTCAATTCCCTTCCTATGATATGAAAGGGAAGTTGCCTGTTTCAGGATCACCCTCATGTACCCTGTTAACTCAAAAAAAATGGTAATATCAATCCTACACGGTCCTTGATTGTAAGTAGACTTTTCTCAGTAGTTAGTAGCCGTACAGAAAGGACGTGTTGAGGAAGCAGCTGCAGGAAAATCCAGATACCCTAATTGTGGCGGAACTCAAGCGACGCCTGAAATCATTGGAACTATCTACTACAGGCAAAAAACAGACACTTTTAAAAAGGCTTGAGCAGAATACGTTTACTTCGTGCTCCAATTGCAAATGTTTAGAGAATAAAATCGCTGAATTGGAAAAACTCTCCGACCGCGTGCAGCTGTATGTAAGCAGGTTCAGCCTGAAGAAAGAGTGACGGGTAACTCAGTTATTCAGCCTCCAGTACAAACAACAGATTTTCTGTGCTGAGTGACCAAGACGAAGACACTAACGCCACGGACAAGCAACCACACAGTGAAAGTAACAGTAAAGAGGAAGAAAAAGAAGAACATAATGTTACTAATGTCCAGTCCCGGCAGAGGTTGCAGTGAACTTTTGAAAACTGAACTTGGAGAAAATTTTAACCTGTGTGGCATCGTCAAGCCTGCCACTTCTACTCTATCCTATGTTCTGTGCAAACTACCTACATCTAGCTTTCACACAAAATGTCCACCTCACATACGGAGCTTTCCTTGGTGAAAGTAACTTGCAGGAAATCCTTATTAAGAATGAGAAAAAAAAACATTTATTTTATCCTAACCACTTTAATTTTACTCTTTGTAAACGTACGCCTCACTTGTGTTGAGACATCATCAGAGCTGCTTTTCGTCTGGTGTTACAGTTCCATCCTGTCTCGAGACTTGCTTTGCCATTATGTTCTCAATGACGATGGTGCTTGTAAAATAGATGAGAGTCTGCACGCAGTTTTGAGTATACTTCTCTGGAACTTAAATAAAAATAGATATTTCCGATTGAGGGATTTCCTGTTTGGAGTAAAATCTCAATTACCAATTTTACGTACCATACAAATTTAAAACTGAACTAACCAATATTTTTACTTATTCCTTTATTCTGTAAAGGTATTTTTAAACAATTTGTAGATAATAGGCAATTTTCTTACAATGGCAAAATTCTGATCATTGGTCATACGACCAAGCAAATAATGTAATATACAATACCGATACTGGCTCACAATTTTCGTGGCCTACCCAAGTATTTGCCACCCACGAACTCACCACGTGTACATACGATTTGTTGCACCAGGCTAAAATTTGTTATACACAAAATTAGAATATTTGGTACATAAATTGGAATAGAAAATAGTTCACCAACTTTTTATATTCAACATGAACATTTAATTTCAATGATACTCTCCAGTCCAATTTTAGTTTGCAATCATTAGTTTAGAATTTCCAAATGATGTTTTATTCTAAACTAGATAGGCGCCCGGCTATGCCCTGGAATTAATTTATAATAGCCTTCTTCAGTACTTAATTCAAAAGCAATCGTTTTGTCAATATGGCATTAAAACTTCAAGGAGTACGTAGAATTATTGAAAATTTACGTTTTCACATCCGTAAGCGGCGTTTGTGGGCAGCCGCAATTGTTGAGTAAAGTGGTGTCGGCAGGAATGAAGGACTGAGAGGGAGGGTAGAATATTTTTAGTAACAAGGAAGAATAGATGGTTCTGAAACTCGAGAAATGTGACGGGTAAATGTGACGTTGTTCCCTCGAATATTGCATGCTCAAAGTAGTTTATGTCGTGAGACGGCAAATTGAGGAGTTGATAAGAGACTCGGTGAGGTGATCCCTTTGCCGTAAAACTTTTGTAGTGCCCGCCAGTGAGTAAAATGTCTGTAGGAAAACGACGGTGGACAAGTGGGAAAATTTTAGTTTTGACTGCATAATTAAAGGTGGATACTGGATCATCAAATAATATTATCAAATGGTGGGCTGAAAAATGAAGTTTGACTGAACTGATAGGAAATGGAGTGAAAATTTCGTATTTTACACGTGATCAGCGCATGGCGGCAATGATAAGGGAGTGTGGTGATTCATGACCTTTACAGTCGGGTAAAGCAAAAATAATTTAGTTTTGTTATTTACGTATACAGGACGGAAGACGACAATGGCTTGGTGGGGCCGAGTAGGCGGGAAAACGTCACCGTCTGCACATTGTTGGCTGCGAGATTGTTGATGCTGGACGAGATTAGATAGCAGTTGGTGCAGGGAGGCTGGAGGAGACAGTTGTTGCAGAGAGGCTGCTGGAGAGAGACGCTAGGGAGAGACGAAGCAGTGGCAGAACAAGGCGACATGTATAAAATTTAGTTTCTGCACATTTAAGAAAGGAGATGCACTTGGTGGGAGTACAGAAAATAAAAGGACAACATTTGATCTGAAGGAGAGGCGCTAGAGAATCTTAATATGAAGAAGACGTGACCCACGAAAGGAACAACCGGCATACGAAGAACGACGTCATCAGGAGTTAACATCCACACAAACCATTCTCGTCTGATTCGCGATCTTAATTTTCAACTATATCGTTCGTCACCCGCGTTCCCTGGAGCAGCAATTTAAGAAGCTGCGTAGAGTATTATTTTTGCTTTTACCGACTGAGCTAATGATTAAATTGATATCGTAAATTTATATGTTTTCTATTATAACTTAATTTGAGTTATATTTCTATTCAAATTAAATTCATTATTATTATTATTATTGTTATTGTTTGTTTGATTGTACAACAATATTTTTGATGGAGTAAACAACGAACACCACAGGAGGGTCGCCCACGAGAATTGTAAAGGGGTAATGATGCAGTCAAAGATTTGTTATTGTGCATTGTGCTATTTTAATTAGATTGGTCAGATAATGACGGAATCACATGTCTGGCATTGTTAAAATTTGTCTATTCAAAATATTTCGTCACTAAGTAAATGATATTAATTTTTTAATAAAAAAATTAAGTTGATTTCAGTTGAATGTGAAATAATTGAATGGGGCTACAGTTTAAGTAAAAAATTGACATGATAAATAGTTATAATAAATATAGGGGAATATTAATTAATAATTAAATAAATGATAAGATTTTGTAAAAAAAAAGTACAATAACACAATTTACTTTAACAAAAATATACATTTTCACATTAATAATTACTATTTTCATTTCGATATTTACGCCGGCACTTCTTTCGTCAATAAAAACTAACACTTTTAACTCCATCCTCTGGGTCGCATTTATGAGCATTCTCATATACGGATATATTTTACACTACTCGGACCTGGCAGTACAGTAAATCATCAAAAAGGCTAAGAGATGTAATTACCGTGTAGCTTAATGCAGGTTTCAGCTACTTCTTGGTTCGTCCTCCCTCCAGATCAAATCTGCGGACCACCTATTCTTCCCGTTTCAGGATTAATTTCAAAATCTCCCATGTCGCAATTCCAACAACAGTCATGAGTGAGAAGTTTAGTGTAGGATGGCTCCACTCGGAATTTCACACCAAATATGTCGTGCAAGCTATCCCGTCTCACTCCTCTCGAACAATCTCAGGAAATCTCCTCCAAAATTCTGCTAAACATCTCTCCTCTCATCGCTCTCGAACAATCTCCAATCTGTAAAATCTTCACCACCAACTCTCTCAAAAATGTCTGCGCCTGCCTTTTTAAAACTTCCTCCCCACTTCTTTAGTTTATTTCACTAAGGTGGCAGGGATGGATATCCACCAATAACGTTTATTGTGATAAATGGGGAAATACACCACTCGACGTCACCATATTCTCACAAAGATTGGGAAATTCCAAAACCGCGACGCGGTTTTATGGTCCCTGGCTCAAACTGCTGTCGCTTTTCTTTTGACTCCATGCTTTGGCTTGGAACAAAGTTAGCTCCATTGGGGTTGAAAACTGTTGACAAAAATCTATCGCGAAGGAGGAAGACACCAATGCAACTCATAAACTGGAGATCCAAGTTGTAATTTCCACAGTGTATTTTCTTCTGCAGTTATAGGAAACGCGTTAGCAGTCAAATAATTTTGAAGGTTGCGTAAAAGTGTACGATGACGTCCCTTCTGCTGTAAATGTTTTGACACACGAGGAAGTTGTTGTTTCCGTGATTGCGAAAGTCAACATGCAGGAGTAAACATTTCTGATAGTGAAGATGACGACACGTCTGATGATTGTAGGCTAAATCTAAGTGTTCACGATGTCACAGGTAAAATAAGTGAAATAATTGGATTTGAGAATAGGAGCACATTTATCTAATGCAGTGGTGGCTCGTGAGTATTTAAAGTTGTCCCACATCACCTCAAGACAAATTTTAGGAGGATAAAGATATTAATAGTACTACAACATCTACATGCTTGTTAATACTAAAAGGAACGTAAAAAATACTACATTTGTAAATTCTTCTCCATCAAGTGTAATAGAAACAAAATTTTAAAATTGTAAAAATGTATAATCGTATTGGCGCAAAATCCTAACACGACAGTATTTTTATTTATTACATATTATTTATATAAAGAAAGTTAACTTTAGGAAAAAGTTACATATGATGGGAATATTGTATACGAATCGTACGGTAATTTTCTCAGAGTTATGAAAGTCTTGGAAATGCCGCCTGTTAAACATTTTTATTTTTAATAAACTTTGATTAAACGAAATAAATCAAAGTGCATAAACAGTAATCTTTTTATAAATTTGTCAAAAACATTTAAAACTGTATCCTGATGAGGAAGCCTACAGCTCGCTCTGACGGCTCTGTGCCTTTGGTATCTCATATTATTACTGAACCTTTGGGGAGAAGGGGATGGAAACGGTAATAATGCGCATGCGCATTTCTCATTCCAGATTAGATTCTCGTACTCCGAGAGGGAGCGCGCTGGAAGGCGGACAGTTTAAAGTCTTCGAAATCGAATCAGAAATTCGCACTCTTAAAATACTTATTTTAGAGTTTCTTAAAATTACAAAACAACTAATTCCTCCTAAATTAATTCATGTGCTGTAGCACATGAAGACAAATGTCCCAGCCGCCACTGGCCTAGTGCAACTTGCCATCAAACAGTATTCCATAAATTAGGTGTCGGACACGTTCTTCGGTGTTTCACTCTACTGCCCTTATTTCTGGTAAAAGGAAATTAAGATACAGAGTCATAACGGTGTTTATGATGAAATTCAGATCTCATAAAATATGTCGCTTCAAATTTGTAACGATCTCGCTAGTGATTTAATCACGTGTTGAGAAAGAGATTACTGGCGGGCTGATGTAGATGGTTTCCTGGGCATCAACGGGCACTCAGCCAGTATAAATATAAATCTCACGGACACTTTTAGTGACAATTTTTAGGTTTCTTTCAACTACGTTGTATTGTCATTGAATTTGGAAGTAGACAAGGTACGAAGGAAATAAAAAAAAATTTCTTCAGGTTTTCAATTTTATTGAATTATGCATTCGGCTAGATAAAAAATGGAAAGTCAAATAACTTTTAATTTTTGGTTGTAACGGACAATAGATAAAGAAATAGTTAAAATTAGCGCCACTTGTAGTTTAACTTTATTACTATTTATGCCAACAGTGAGTCCCAGCGACAACGACAACCACAGGAACCTGAGGTTGTTGCCCCTCAACGACTGCGGAGTCGATGTCTCCAGCAATCCACACCAGGGCAACGTCACGACCCTCGGGGAATACCCGTGGACGGCATTGCTGGGATACGAAGAGCCAGGTGAGTGTCAGAACCTCTTTTGTCCTTCTTCGACGTTACCAACAATTTGTGCAACTTCTACAGAATTAAATTAATAAGTTTTCTGTATTACACGCTGTTTATTTGTTACTCGCGTTCAACTCAACCATAACACAATCACATTCCAAATAACCTAATTTATTTAATCCACGTCATCATTTACCGTAAATGAATATTAACTTCCGAAAATCGGTCATTATTTAAAGGACAACATGAGAATAATTTTCAATAATAATCGTAGATCTACGATTTTCCCGGTGTGTATTCTGGATAAACAGTTCTTGGGTTTCCATCCGGGTGAAATGAAGCTTAAGCCACGACGTTTCACTTTTCACTTGAGAACGATGGCAGAGTACGCCATCGAAACGTCGAGGCTTAAGCTTCATTTGACCCGCGGTGGAACCCAAGAACTGTTTACCCAATAATAATCGTGTTAAACTTATAAAGCAATGATTCCCTAAGTGGTCTACATAGACTCAAAACTGAATAGGTTTAATTATTCCCCCCCAAAAAATTTATAGCGTTCTCTTTTCTATTTGTCCAATTTGTGACGATTTTATTAAATTTATATTCACTTTATCTAGATTGTTTCACATGTTTGCCTGTTAAAAGCTACGAGAAGCCCAGGTTGAGAATATTTCGGAAGGAACTTTCTGGCCAAAAACAGTCCGCAGGTGCGAGGGAAATGTATAAATTCCTGGAAGACGCTCTTATCCCCACGGAACGGAGCAGCATTCCGCCAGACAAGCACAAACATGTTAAGATTTGGCTGTTGATGCCAGGAAAAATTTCCACAGATGAAGTGAACTGTATGGATAATAAAGAGGGAGCACACCAAGTACAGAAACGCTGAAAGAGAGACCCTTTTTGGTTTGAGACGACGGTAAACAGTCTGGGAAAACGGAGAGGGTGAAAGCAGAACACTGGCGAACAGCTTGCCGGATGAACCGGATATTGCTTCTAACTCTGTGGGAGAGATTCTCTTACCGGTGAACCGTCGGTCTTTTATATCCCATACCTTTGTGGTGATAATATTATTGTTACATGTTTAAAGTATTTGGGATTTCAAGTTGCTATATCAAGACACTTAAAATGATTGATTCACATGCTCAAACTTAAATAATTTTTTCTGCTTATTTTTGTTTATCTTATTACATTTGAACAAATGCAGGATTTTACGTCTTATTTTATTTAGTTTTTAAAGTTCTACGGCGTCTATAATTTCATTTATAATAAAATTTATCAGTAAGTATTAGATTCCTTCTCCATACAAAATTCACGTTATAATTACAAATCACAAATTACTACCTAAAGAATTAATACAATAAGCTTTAATTATAAATGTTAAATGGTAATTTAATTTATCTTATGAATAAATATCTAATTTTATGTACGCGTTCAAAGGGTGTTCCAACACTCACCGGGCAAAAATCAGAATTATATTCATAGGGGAGTAATAGCAACACAGTCTCTTTAAAATGTTAAGAATTTCATTGGCGATAGCTTCGGACCTTCTTGATTAGTTTATACCTCTTAGAACAGAAGACAAAATGTTTGACATACACGTCGCTGTCTCATCTGCTGCTATTTTGCAATTACTTCTGGCCTCAATACGCCTTTTTCAATTTCTGTTTCAACTAGTCTTGTCATATGAACTACAACGCTTTAATTATTTCTTTTTTATATTCCCTTATCGCGTGTTTGATCCTTTTTTACCGTTTTAAGTGTTGGATCCTGTTGAGCTTTGTTTGCCATTTTGTGAAAATATCTTTTTATTTGTTTGTTAAATTCTTATTCCACCAGGCCGTTTATATATATGGTTCTCTTTAAAACTTTATTATGAACGGATTATATCCATTCTTTATTATAATTGACAAATATCAACAACATCCAGTGAAATTGAGTGTTTATTCACATTATTAGTTTTCTTTACTTATAATCTTCGATTATGTCAAAATACTTAAGTATTCCTTTACTTCCGTTTTTATTTTCATATTCAATTTTCGATTTATATTAATGACTTTAAACAAATTGTAGATGTTAAGTTAATAATTCTAATGCTGGATTATAATATTATATTTTTATATTAAATGTACTGGGTCAAAATCTCCGGTAAATTGCTGAGGATTTTAAATAAAGATTTAAAAATTAGAAAATTAAGGCTGAGTAAGGCTGTTCTAACCTAAAAATAATCAAAATAAATTTACAGCCTGATAACGTCATATATATATAATTTTATTTATTTTTATTGTTCCAATTCATTTACTGTTTTTTCGCCTTGTTGGTGATCTTGAGGGAATGGCTTTTATGTAGACAGCAAAACTCTGAATTTCGGCTGCGGAGGGACGCTCATCAGCAGGCGCTATGTGCTGACGGCGTCGCACTGCATCAAAGGAAGGCCAGTGCATTCCCCGAAGTTGTAAGTAATCAATCTTATGATCAGACTCATAATTTCCATATATATATATATATATATATAAATATATATATATATATTAGACAATTTAAAGGATTTTGAGAAGTGTGTAGACAACACCGAATGTACAGTATAACATTTGATGCAGATTATTAATTCACAATGAAATAAAAGCATATCACATTTTAACAAGGTGATGTAATGCTATTACACTGAGGTAAGAAACGAGGCTTTGCTTCCTAAACCATCGACGCACGGACATTTTCACGGCTTCCTCGTCTTTAAAGTGAGCCCTACGATGAGCTTCCTTTAATAGAAGTCTGTTGGTGTTTGGTCAGGGCTCTATGGTGGTTGAGGCAGGACTTCCTATGAATCTCTATCGTGGTGTGGTGACTGCTATCAAGCAAAAGAAGAACATCCGCTATTCAGGATTAAAGGAATGAACCGAAGTCTTATCTCCAGTTACAGTTTTTCCCAAAAATACAGCTCCCTCCAAATTGAAGCACTGCAAGTGTTCAGACGCTATTGTGTTACTTCTGTCTTTATTTTGGTCGGTTAACATTCTTGGTATCCACCGCACACAAAATTTGGATTATCCTATTTCTAAATAATCGTCATCACACTGCCTTTATTGATGGAAACAGAGAGAATTCATTAGCTGTTACCCGGCCGTCCTTCCGAATGTTGCGTGGAGTCACTACAGTAATCGGTCTGAAGATTTGCTTTTCATCAGCCAACGATGTTTGCCCTTTAGCTTCGTTGCAGCGACGAATCCCTCACCAAACAGTGCTGACATCCGTAATATCATCAGAATACGGATAACAGGGTTTGTAACTATGACTTTCTTATGCCGCCATCAGTGTCATAATTGGATAACGGATGTCTGGCTGTGAACGAGTGGCTGCTTCTGCTGTTAAATAGCTTTCCTTTTGGGGGTACTGGAACAACTACTTAATCGATGGGACACGTCCTCAGGGCTCAGATTGGTGTTAGTGAGGATGAAAGCATTATAGAGCCTCTGCTGCTTCTAGGCCAGGGAACGCCTTCTGGAGGCGCCCGTGTTAAGCTACCCTAGGGGAAGATTTCTTCTGGTACGCGGCAATGTGTTCGTATGACTGTGTTTTTTTTTGAGAATCTGATTTCCGTTCATGTCGGGGATAGTAGCTGAGACTAACTCAAGGGGGTAATCGAGTCGTCTTGTACAAGTAACTGGCCCTCACCATGGCTGACCGACTGCCGGTTAAAGGGTTAACACCGTGCAGGCTTTATGTGAAAGTACTATTAGATTTTAACCCTTCTGCAGTCTACCCTACTGTCGGTTACGGATAATCGGGTTAGTGCGAAGCGGGCCTATGGTGACGAAAGTGCGGGGGCGTGTATGTCACAGCGTGGTCTAGATGTGATTAGTGCCAACGCTTCATCGGCATTCGGAACCTCCAGTACGGTGATGGTTTCTGACTACATTTAATTATCCGAGGATGAAACAATCATCAAGTAGTGTTGCCCCATGGTTTTAGAAGGATGTAGACCTAGCTTGGGAGTTCATTATGGTTCGCTGGAATGGACCGACAAGTTTCAAGGGGCAATTTATTGCAAGTGAAACTCTTTCCTGTAAACGACTCTGAGCACGTCAGTGCTGAAAGGAGCAATGCGCGCGGTCAATGAATGCCGTCCATTGGGGATACATGTACCGTGGGGTGTGTGGGGCCTCTGGTCTGTCTTACGGAGACCGTGGATCTCATCTGCTGGTGACTTGCCTACATCCCCGGCCAATGCATATTGTATTTGGACTCGAGGTGGAATGGTTTCGCAGGAAAAATTTTCTTCCTGTCCATTCCAAGGGTGCTTTACTCTTTCCGAAATGAATTTGGTATCTAGGTATCTGCGTTTTCGAAAAAATTCACGGTGAAAACAGACCTATGTATTGTATCAGCGTTTCATGAACGCGATTCGGCAGTTCACGTTTTGCCTTTAAGAATTCAATCACAGAGAAAAACGACGTCACCAGGCGGAACATCCGGTAACGGCATTTTTAACCGGTTTTTCCTTGAAAACCATTCTCGTTTGACTCGCGTTTGTTTTTATTTCACTAATAATAATAATAACAGCCATTTAGAAGCTGCATAGATTATTTTTGCATTATTGACAGACCCAAATTGATAATACATTTAATTCGTAAATTTATATTTTTACTGAAACTTTTAATTTGAGTTATAATTATTTTGTAAATTTTATACTGTAATACCACAGATTCGATCTTTATTAAATTTATTATATTAAAATTAAATACATTATTTTTTATTTTATTTAACAATTCCTTGTTATAATAATATATTTTTTGGTGTAAACAAGAGTAACACCACACCGGTTAAAAAAACCAGGCGTCTCACATTCCAAAATGTCTATATTTTCTTCGACGGGTTACAAAATGCTTACGTTTGTAAAGAAACATACATACAAACTACAGATGTATTTGTTAAATGAGGGGTGAAATTTTTTTAAAATGCATATACGGGCCAATATATTTTGCGCGCTAATGTTTCTCCAGATGTTGTTTGCGTATAATTAAACCCTATTTCGACATCGTTGAGTGCATCGTTGGGAGTGGCTGCGAAGAGGAGTAACTTAAAAAGAAGGCGGATACAGCCGATATTGTTTTTCAAGTTAATTCCACTTATCACTTTGATCGATGAATACTACAAACATACAGGTGGAAATTTAACCATAAAATAACTATACAAATATCCCTATTTTAAAAATGTTTACTTGTACTTCTAGACCTTGTAGTTTTTATAAATACGACAAGTTTAGAAATTGCATAGTTCAACTTTTGAGATATAAGACTAGTATGTAGGCTGACGTTTTCCAGAAGATTGTAATACTTATGTATCAAACAATTGATGTTGGGAATAAAAAAATACTAACCTATCTTATGTTGATTTTATTCGAATTGTATTAATGAGATTAGTTACAGAAAGTGTTACACTGAGGATGATCTTGATTGCAGGGTCGCTGTGCGATTGGGAGAGTGGGACCTTGGGACGGATGAAGACTGCATCAACGACGGGATCTGGTGCTCAGATCCTCCGCTGGATATGGGGGTGGAGGAGGTAATCGGGCACCCTAACTACGACTTCAGAGCCAGGGAGAACGACATCGCCCTCATCCGTTTACACGGCCTAGCCCCGGACAGATCCAGTGAGCATATTTCAAGTCTTTACAATATTTTCAGTTAGGGTATTGCTGAATCTGCCCATCTAAAAGGGATTGACGTCATCGCCACACACGAACGCGAAATTTAAAAATATTTATTAATATAAAGAGTATTTTATATATTTATTCTTGTTACAATTACGTATTGTTGTTGCTTTCCGGCGGTGTAGCAACATAACCTGAAAAAATCTCCTGAGTCGCCTCTCCTCCTTCCAATGAAAATTTTCCGTTATGTGGGAAGGAAAACCGCGTCCTTAAACAGAGAAACGAGTTTTTATTTTATTTCTTGCAGGTTTCATCCAGCCCATTTGCTTGCCCATAGGGAATGCAGCCAACAGAGTTTACAATACTGGCGATAAGTTGATTGTCTCTGGCTGGGGATATAGACGTGTCGGTGAGTATTACACATTATTATAGGGTGGCCATGACGGTACCCTTCTGAGCTGGCCTCAAATACTCCTGCATACTCGCTACTTAATTCCTTATTTTAAAAGAATAAATGAGCGTAATCAGTCAGAAATATATTTGAGTAAAATATAAATCATACCGCTTCAGGTAAAAATATAAAATAAATTAGTGTTGGAATTTAAACAACCTGCATGTATTTTTGTATTCATATTTTGGAAGCCCCCTTTAGCGCTGAGCATTGGGACATGTGATTCAGAGAGAAAGAGTCAGAGAGGAAGAGACGGAATTAACCTTATTATTGATGCAAATAATCCATTGCAGCGTATATTCAGTTGAGGGATGATACGTTTCAGCATATTTGATGGTTTCTGCCAACTTGAATATCACAGGTCAGTAACAGTCGTTCCATTGCCCGTTTATCCCACCACGAGTGGCGCTACATTGATAATAGTCACCACTGAGCCTGAGAATTCTGTCGATTATTGATTATCTGCGATTATGGCTGATAGTTGTTTTTCAGTAACTGGAGCTTGGCAAGCATAAACGTAATAATTAACGATCTAAGGGAACAATAAGGACGTTACTCAAATAGGGATAGTCGCTGAAGTAAAATGTGGAGAAATTAATCGAAACACGTTATAAATTATTATACCTGACTCATGTAAAGATGTATTACAGCATATCTAAAAATTTAGAAAGAAGTAGACTATAAACATTATATTTATAAGTGAAAATTAATAGATATTTTACACATTTTATTTCTTGAAATACCTGTTAATGAATTTAAATTTATTAATATGTGCTAATTCATTATTTTATTAAAATATATTTCTGGCAAATTTGGCTGGTTTATTCTGTAGTGTTTACCTTTTTAATTAAATTTTTTTTGCAAGCCTCGACTGTAGCTAAATTGTAATATATATTTTCATTTTATTTATTACTTAACAGTTATTGTGGGACGCATAAGAGACTTTATCCTTATACAGCCTATACCATCAGACGCGTCGTTTCGAAGTTGCCGTTGATATCCTTTACGTAAGAAGTGAAGGGAAACAGATTTATTTAAAAATTGGAAAATATTGTAGTAGGTTTTTGATTACACTCATTACATTGTCGTACCATTGCCTGTCGGACTCTTGTAAACGTGTCAGCTCTGTTGTTGCTACATGCGGGGATGTCTGCCTCCGTCTCCGTCTCCGCGAGCCTTCCCATAACACGTTACCATATCGGCCAACTCGCAAAAAGTGTAAACATTCTTATATCGACGAAGAGGGTCGATGGAAGGTTCAATCACAATTCGGAAAGGATGAACGCTTCGACAAGCGATGTTTGTGATATCCGGAAAAGGAAGAGATGAGAAAAGGTGAATAGGACAGGTCGGTAGCGTTGGATTCGCTGTCACCTTGATTACAGTCAAGGATTGGTGTCGTGGTGGGTGTTCTCAAGAAAAGCACAAAGTATAGAAGACTAATTTATTGTGCCTAAGGCAGTCTACACAACTTAAAGGATAGGAAGGAAAAGAAGACTAGCAATTAGATATTTGCTAGGAGCCCTTGAAGAAAGGTGTTCAAGCGAGCGACGGATGTTCCGGCCTGGCGAGCTAAACTGGCGACGGTGAAGGTGGACCAGGGGAGGTTTTCCCCCACCTTCACGAATCGCTACCCAGTTACCTATGAGAAAGGCAGTAATCCAAAGATGGCTGCCTTTCCCCTCAAAGTCTCGCCACTCAGAGGTTCTGATGACACCGATATTCCCACACTAACGCTGGAAACATTCCTACACGTGTAAGAGACACCTGATACGCAGTGTCATCAAGTCCAGAGTCGCCGGAAGCATAGCGATCTTAGACTTCACGACATTATTATCAATGCAATATATATGACAACATCCATTATCAATTGAAGATTACACTCAAATGACTCAATACTGAACTGTGATGGGTCGTCTTCAAGCCGTCTCGTCTCTTAGAAACATCAACAAAAAAATTGATCGCAGACATTCGCATTACATTGACGTACTCCTGCGTTGTTTAACAAAAAAGGTTCCTTACAGTTATATCTCACTCTTCGGAGTTTGTCGCAGAGGTTTAGAATCACACCGTATATTAATGGAAAAATAACTGAATTTAAAATCAAAATTAACATTTATTGACAGGTGATTAAAAACATGGAGTTATAAGGCCGGATAGACTGCAAACTTTTAAATTAGAATTTCTTGCCATGGCATGGACCTTGGCTATGCGAATTATAATATTCATGACTTTGAATCTTCCTCAAGGTAGCCGGTTTCCGAAGCTGGCATGGAGAGGAATCAGCTGGTGGACATCTCATGACGTCCTGCAACAACCCTGGTAATAAGTGGGAAATATTTCAACTTGGGCTGTTAACATCACATACAGCCTCTCTCTGCTGAAATTGCAAACACTAATACTCGAAACTGAGCAACCATGCTCAACTTCTCCTCCGTTTCCTCATTGATCCTTAATTATTTCTCCAAATGTGTTTATATTATCCCTGGTTACTAGTTTCTCACAGTTGATTGGTGTTCGGCGTCAATACGAACCCTTCCCCAGTCCAATTCCGGAATGCGTGACAGACAGCCAGTAGCCTGGCGATTTCCCCGGTCAAAAATTCCTCAACCCCCAGCTGCCCCTTCAGCTACCCGCACAAAAGGTTATACTTTAATGCATGGTACACACGCATTACAATTATTTTACAATTTATTGAAGTCAGACAAATATAGCTATTAAATTATTTTAAACAAGAACAACATAACACATGGGGCAATCTGTTTCAGCATCCAATGATCTGAAAAACAGGCAAGGGATTGGGCAGTGGTACATATACTTCCCAAACTAGGTGAATGTGTTTCGGCATGTGAGAACTTTCATAAAATTCCATGCGAGTACGAGGCATTCCCGACATAATCAGATGAGCCCCACAGTCACCCTGGGGCGAAGTGCCTGCAAGAGAAAACTCCCACAGGCACCTCAATAGATGAACCTTTTTTTTTGGTTAACAGGCTACATGAGGGTGATCCTGAAACAGGCAACTCCCCTTTAATAGCATAGGAAGGGAATTGAAAAGGGGGGATGCGGAAGGTAGAGCAAGGTAGCCAAGGGTTAACTAGGGCCCCAGGGCTATGGTTTAAGGATCGTACCCGGTGTTTCACCTAAAGAGATGCAGGGAAAACCCTAGAAAACCTGCATCAGGTAGGTCGGGCATTGGGTACCATTCTCACGCCCTTCCGAATGACGGGAGACGAGTCTAATCAATCCTCTCCTTTTGTAGGAAGAGAATTGAAAACGTGGGAAGTGGAAGGTAGAGCAAGGTAGCCAAGGGTTGACTGGTGCCCCCGGTCTATAGTTTAAGGATCCTACCCGAATGACTGGAGACGAGTCTGCTGTGGGGTCGCAGCATTCCCTTCTCCGTGTCTCCACCAGTTTCAGGAGGCAGTTGGCCGACTCATCCAATGGGATCAGCGGACAGCTCTTGCCATATGCCCAAGGTCTTTGACCCCGGTACATATACCTCCTAAAATAGGTGAAGGTGTCTCGGCATATGAGAACTTTGATAAAAAGTACCCAGAGAGAGTGCGAGGCATTCCCGACATGATCAGGTGAGCCCGCAGTCACTCTGGGCTGAAGCCTGTCAATGTAGATGAGCCATAACTTATATCACAACTTTGAATTGGTCAAATGCACATTTCACATGAGTGTTTGCACAACAAATTGACCCATGACGTACTTTGTGCGACAGAAGGGTAGCGAAGATGAATATTAGTATATTTACAACAAGACTTGTCACAGATTCCTGGTTCCACGTCATGTTGAATGCGGATGGTATGAACTAACTGACGCCCATAACAAAATCCAACGGAAGAGACGAGCACAGGTGGCAGGACGAACGTGCGCCGAAGGTAGTGGTAGGGTGATAAATTATCACAAAGCTAAACAGTAAACGACAATTCAGTAGACGAAGGAAATTGTGTAACGTTTTTATTAGTGAATAAGCAGCAAGCCATAAGTTTCATTAACATGACCATTTAATTCCATTAATAGTTCTCCTTTAATTTCTTAAGGTCGTATCTCCATCATTGGAAACTTTTCTAATTTTCTATTGGTCGCGCTGCTTTTTTTTCCAGACGAGTCCAGCACTAAGAAGTTGAAGGCCATTGTGCCAGTGATGGACCAAGCCAAGTGCCAGGAAGTCTACAACAACTTAAAAGTAAACATAGTCATCTCCGACGGGATGCTCTGCGCTGGTGCAGCCCAGGAAAGGAGCTACTCCTGCATCGGAGACTCCGGAGGTCCTCTTATGGTGTATGAGTCCGACCCTACGAGAATAGTGATGGCGGGCATGCTGTCCTTCGGCCCTACCGGCTGCAGCGCCCACGGCATTCCTGAAGTCTACGTGAGAATCTCCTCCTACGTCACCTGGATCCTCGACAATATTCGTTCCTGATCACATACTACAGTAATCTAAGCACCTAACCCGCTCACTTTCCCCCTGACATGGTAAATCGTTCATTTCTATTTATAACTATACTCTAGTGAAAAAGGAAAAACTGTATTATAGACCATCCGAAATAACTATTAAAATTTTTAATCATGGTTCATATTATTTACATTTACTATCAATCCTTTTCAGTATACTACGTTGCGCTATTACAGATAAAAAGAGCAAAAGGCACATGTGGCACATATCCGGAAGAGTAATATCGATTTCCTGTGTCACATAGAACTCTAAACGTATTTACAATTTTTATCGGTACAATTACTATACCGAATTTTTGGAGGCTAGTTCCGGGTCTCCTCCATCTCTCTTTTTGTTTTTTTAAGGTCACACAAATCGAGGCTACCGCTGTTAATTTTTGAGAGGTGTATATAACGAGGTCGCTGATCTTGGGCAAATGGAAAGAATTGTATTTGATCAATCGGTCAGCTACGTCCTAAAATCGTGTAGTCGTGAAGAAAGTGACGATCACTGAAAAGGGCATGAGACAATTATCTGATGCAGATTTTTTTAGAGTTTACGCTACATCTCTTACAGGCGAATATTAGGTAGGTCCACTAAATTTTAGCTTGGGGTCTCTAAGTCCCTCGTTTCAAAATCCATTTCTATCCATTTAAAGGAGAGCTGCAATTTATTGAATCACCCTCAAGCAACCGGTCACCCTAAAATATTCAGCGAAAATTTTCTTTTAAAACTGAGTTTTCTTAGCTATTGTCAGAATAATTAAAAGTTTAACTTTTTTGGCATTCGGCCATGAAAATTGTAGAGCTCCCTCTTCTTTAACATCTACCGTTTCGATTTGCACAGAGCACGCAATACTTCCAGATGGGTATTTGGGTAAGAATGAAACTTTCATCTCACTAAAATAAGATTTAAATTTTTTTTTACATATTTCGTGCTAGTGTATTGCAAGTTCTCTTCTTATCTCACTATTTAAATTCTTACTGCCGCTACATCTAGTCTTGAAATTTATATTATTTTTATTATTTTATTTCCCAAATGCTGTATGAAGATTAAATAAGTTTGATGTATTCTGTAAGGATACTTTTCCTGCATCACAGAGACCTGATATTTCCAAGTGTACATAGCTGTACAGAAATAACTAGTCGTGTCAAAATATAATGCTCAGTCGCCTTCTTCAATGTGAACTTTTGTTACGTTTTTTTTCTCACCGGTTCATTGATTTTCATTAAATTTTTGCGTTCCTCCTTTTTTTGGTTTGCGTGTGGAGTGGTTAAGGAAAAAATACAAATTCACATTAACTAATATTGATTTCTATTGTAATGGTTCCATGTAGAGATGGGCGATCTGAACGGGATTTGATTCAAAGAGCGAGGTTAGTGATCATTGATTTGGAAGAAAAGAGTGATAGGTTTTATTGTTTTACTCAGCTTCTGTGCTACGAGAGCTACCTCCTGTTTGAATCACTCACTCATGAATCAGATCGCGCGGACCTAGATCCCAGAATTACCTGCTCTGAAACACTCACTAATGAATCAGATCACGCAGACTGAGATGAACCCAGATCTACTTGCTTTTTTAATCATTCACTCCTGAATTAGAATCTCTTTTTTTTGGGTTAGTTATCGTTGGGCGATTGCTTTTGCAGGATTAAGTTAAGTGGCATATACAAATAATATTGTAACCGAACGGTAATATGACTTTTTCGTATCTGACTGCCCTGAATATAATCGTATAAATCCCTCCTGTGATTTATTTGTCTTAATATTCTCTCAAGATCGCTTCATTCTATATTATACTTTTATTTACATCAATAATTCACTTCGTTTTCTAATATTGGAATAGAATTTGGATCGTGTCCTTATTGCTAGGATTCATCATAATATTAATACAAAGGACGTGTGTACAAGATCGATGCAAAATATTATTCATAGAAAATAAAATTACTGCTTAATACAGCCAAAAAAAATTAATTGCTAAGTTTTAAGATTGACAACACAGTCCGCGACATTTCTGTATATTTTAAAATAGTTATATATTACACTACTTCTTATTGAGTGACAAGCTACATGAGGGTAATCAACCTGGTCGCAACTCCCCTTTAATAACATAGGAGGGGAATTAAAACGGCTTATGTGAAAGAGAGTGAAATTAACAATTACTATATATTTTCAGTAATTTTGTTACTTTTATTACAATACGAATACATTCCATCCCAATACCTCAATGATAAAAATAAAGTGCCTAAATTTTTCTAAATCTGCAAAATGCAGCTGAAAGTTAAATTTAAAGAAGGTTTTTTAGGTACGAACCGTGTCAACCACTATATAATTTGTAAATGTATTTATTTTACGATTTTCCGCGTGCTAAGTGCAGTTAATAGAGAACTACGGAATCGCAGGTATTTATAGGGCAAATATGTGTACAGTTTGGTTGTGCATGGAAGCAAACTGAATCAGCAATCATCATTAAAAGCAATTTTTATTTCGTTTCTATTACGAGTCTCGCGTATTCATAACGGATGTTATTGATAGCAAACGAACGGTAATAATTGGAAATTTAAGTATAATTCGGATCTTTTAATTATTGGTTTCAATAAATTAACTCTAACTTTTATAAGCCGTATTAAATAAAGATTATAGGGGGCGAACACAAAGGAGTATTGTTACGACAATTAGACCTGTGTTAGGCAATCATTTTGGATAATAACATGTTTTATTAGAACAAGTAGAAACTTTATTCGCCGTTAGATGCAGTAATGGGGCATACGTTAGGAAAACATTATACAACAGTTAACTGATTGAGTTGAAAAGTAAATGTAAGGAATTCGATGTCTAACGTAGACGATATCGAATAATCGAAATGGTATAACGAAAGTAACTTTTGACATTTAAGATCAATAATAAGTTTAATAATAGTAAAAAAGTTTTAATATAATGAATACATTTTGTTAGGTCGTAAGAGTTAAAATGTTTGTAGTGAAGTTAACGAGGAAAGAAGATTTGTGCGTCGGGAGGACCGCTGTTGGGCATCAGTTAGGATTGTTGTGAGAAGAATGTAGGTGTATATGAGTATGTATGTGGGTATGTTGGTATGTATGAAAGAATAACCGTGTGGGGATGCTAGTCCTCCATCGCACGTCTCCTCAGGTTGCGCAGTGGGGACCACGACTCGCATATGAGTAGTACCGATTTTTCGGGGCGGACAAAAACTAGCATGGTGAGGGGCAACAGGCCTCACTATTACCAACTTGAGGCACGAGGATAGGGATCCGGGAATAGCTCAAAGTTGGACAAACACAAGCTTGCCTGGAACAGCTTTGAAACGGTGATCGAGGAGTGTGCAGCCTCGCACTTTGCAGCAGTGGAAGACTGAGACAGAACTACACTTGGTGTCCAGTCACTTTGAAGGAGTAGTGGGGAAGCGAGCGATCAGACAATCTGGCGATTCCAGGAATTTAACGTAAATTGTCTATAGATGACGTAGATGTGATTGTAGTGTGGAGCCTGGAATATTATATTAGCAGCCATATACAGATGTTGGATGAGTGAAGAATTAGATGTGAAACTTGTTCATTTTTTTATATTAATCTACTTAAAATCTAAATGATATTTTTTTCTTATTTTTACACCATCTGCTTCCTTCACATTCGAGAGATCTTGTAAAATGCTTGTTGTTTGAATGTTGTGTTTTTTGGTGTGATAAGTTAATGAATATAGTGGTATGAGATTTTAAAAAGTTAGTTAATTATTATTATTTATTTACTATTGTATATATATCAAATAAGCATATCAATTTAGTACTGCATATTTCCTATTTATTCCAGCATTTACATTTAAAATTCATGTTAATTATTTAATACAACCACCGCCCAGCCTTGCCGCCAGAGACGTTAACTCCTTGCTTCCAGCGATACGCACTAACTTCTCTTTCTCTTCTTACGCGAATATATGGAAACACGTAAGGAACAAAGCAGATCGGAGCAGTTAATTGATGCACAGATAGCTTGCTTATTCGCACACTGAAGCAGTTAACTTGTAAAGTAATATAATTTGTTATTCCTCGATGTATTCTCTGCCGTCAAGTTACATGCATCAAATCTAACACGATGGAAGTTGTGTTAACAGGTGTACAGGAAGGAGGAAAGAGACCCGGAGGTGACACTTGCACATCTGAAGTAACTTTTATATGAAATGCTTATTTAACATTGCTTCTTAATAACCAACTATCCATTGGTAAACACTGAGCCCATTATCTGCAGACGCCTTAAAGTCGAACCCAGGGTGAGTAGGAATAAGATATATGATTAATAGAGAACGCAGATTTTCCCGACGAAGATGTTGGATGAGGAGTTCTCGGCATTCCAGTCGGGTGATGTCGTTTGTAGTCCACAACGTTTCCATGGCTGACACCGCCATCATCATCTTCAGGAAAATCACCCGACTGGAATCCCGAGAACTCTTTATCCAGATATATGATTGTTCAATATTTGCTTCCTCCTTACTCTTTTACCTATGCAGACGAAAACCGAACACTTCATCCCCGTTTTCTCCTCATTTCTTCCTTACGACACACTTTCCTCTTAACTTAATCGACACAATTGTCAAAATTACTTGATTTGTAATAGGGAGAAAACTAAAATGTAATTAACATTTTCCGTTTTTCTCTCTCTTAGCCTGACTTTTCGATGAATGTAGCAGAATGTGACATGTGTGACTATTCGATTGGTGAAAATGTTAAAATTAAAGTTGAAAATGGCCGTCGAGGAGGGCCTGCAAAAGTCTTTCCGCGAGTGCATCCAACAGTGGCTGGATCTCTGCAAGGTGGTTCATGCCAATGAAGAACAGGTTCCGAAACTGCTCAGCAGCTACATTGAAGATGGAGCTGTTCTAGGAAGGAAGTTAGGTTCAACGCCACTAAAAATCATACACCAATTGACGAGGGTCAGTTACAGTAAAACGAGATTTGAAAGTGATTTGGAAGAAAATTCTATTATCTCTCTCTCTCTCTCTATATATATATATATATATATATATATATATATATAGAGAGAGAGAGAGAGAGAGAGAGAGAGAGAGAGAGCGGATCCATGAGCGGCGCTGCGGTAGTTTTCTCGCAGGCGCTTCAGCCCAGAGTGACTGTGGGGCTCACCTGATCATGTCGGGAATGCCTCGCACTCTCTCTGGGTACTTTTTATCAAAGTTCTCATATGCCGAGACACCTTCACCTATTTTAAGAGGTATATGTACCGGGGTCAAAGACCTTGGGCATATGGCAAGAGTTGTCCGCTGATCCCATTGGATCAGTCGGCCAACTGCCTCCTGAAACTGGTGGAGACACGGAGAAGGGAATGCTGCGTCCCCACAGCAGACTCGTCTCCCATCATTTGGAAGGGCGTGAGAATAGTACCCAATGCCCGACCTACCTGATGCAGGTTTTCTAGGGTTTTCCCTGCATCTCTTTAGGTGAAACACCGGGTAGGATCCTTAAACTATAGCCCGGGGGCCCTAGTCAACCCTTGGCTACCTTGCTCTACCTTCCGCATCCCCCCTTTCCAATTCCCTTCCTATGTTTCAGGATCACACTCATGTAGCCTGTTAACCAAAAAAAAAGAGAGAGAGAGAGAGAGAGAGAGAGAGAGAGATATTTGAAAGAAAATTCTATTATCTCTTTCTCTCTATATATATATTAACGTTTTTAATTTGCGTAGCTTCCGCGTTAGAGAAGTCACGAACAGCACAGGACAATCAGTTTAGTATGCCATACCTGAAAAATATAACGAATCTAGTATATAGAATGATGGATCATCAAATAGATTACAAGTTAGATCAGTTTGGTTTTAGGAAGAATGTAGTGACAGGAGAAGCAATTTTGGCTCTGCGTCTAATTTTAGAAAACAGAGTAAAACAACAGGCCTTTGAAGACAGATGTAGATCTGCAGTTTTCCCAAGTGAGTAAATCTACCTTTTCCCCGAATACCGTGGCTAAGTAGTTAGCGAACCTGTTGACTATAATTGCTTCGTTTAGTTCTAGTGTATTTCCTACTCCTTTTAGAAGCGGAACAACGCTCTTATTACTCTTGCGTCTTCGAATTTACTTATAGAATTTTCCCCATCCATTACCTCGCCTCTCAAGCAGGTTTATTAAATAAAATACTTGGGCTGCTGTCTTGGCTTCGAAATCTGTTTCTGTGATAGATATTTACTTTCTTTTTATTTTACGCTTTTCGCACTTTTACTTCGAGTTTCCAAATTTCCGGATTGCAGTAGTACTCCGGGTCAGCGTTTTCCCTTAAACGTTTAACTGGGACATAGTACCCTATTATTGTTTTAAATATTTCCCAACAGTTGTCAACAGTTTCTCCAGTACCAGCTCACTCAGCTTATTTTTCTTGTAAGTAATTTCAAACCCCTTCCCCATCTGCCTACTGGAACTGAAATACCTTTTTTCCTGCTCTTTGACCTCTACTAATACCTCCAAGGTATTAGTCGCTTATTTCCAAATTTAGAAATATCTCTGGAGACCTTACTAAGAATACATCAAGTAATGACCCCAATCTATCCCAAACAAAGGAATTTATTATCATCTGAGCATCACAATTCTTTTCTAGATTACCTTCCAAATTGACAAATGGGGGATTAAAGTCCCCTCCAATGACAACAATCTCGTTTTCCGCAATTTAATTTGCTATTACATTTCGCAATTTAATGAGACCCTGGAGGTCTGTAAGCTCCAAACACTCTCAGAGATTTTCCCGGGCAACTGAGTGGTATTTCGACTGCTGTTATTTCATATTCATCATCTACCAAGGTTTCCCTACTTGCTATATTTTGTTTGACGTATATGAATACTCCATACTACCATCTCTATCCCGTCTAAACGTTACGTAGTCCTGCCTAAAAATGTCAGCGTTCCGTTTTCATACGGGCCTTCTCATAAAGCAAAATATTTCATCCAAAATCTTCTCGGATCTGGCAATATAGGAAATCAGCAAAAAGGTTACAGGAGTAATTTCAGTGTATTCTTAATGAATCTTCCATCGTCTTCCTCATTTCAATTTACATCCAATTAGGGTCCTGCTCGATCCAAATCTGCTGCTATTCTTCCTGGTTTATGACACTTTCCAGATTATCCTCGACTCCTCGGATTACCTGTCCGATAATGTCGATTATCTATTCGTCTCCACTATCTGCCTCCACCGCTCTCGTCTCCCAATCTCCCTTACCAAAAATACAATAACCTGTCAGAAAATCACACCGAAAAATCTCTCTGCAAGCCTTTTTAGTACCTCTTCCCCACTTCTTTAGTTCAAATCTGGAAGGTGGCAGGGATGGATATTAACCAATCACATTTATGGTTACTCTTCTCTGGGAGTAACAGTTTGCCCCCTCTCACCCAAGGTTTTTTGGGGAAAAACACCACCCGATGCCACCAAACCTCGCCATAGTTGAGAAACACCCCAGGCGCGCCATGATGTCTGGATTTTATTACCCCTGGCTCAAATACTGTCTCCTTTATTTTGACTCCGCACCGCCAAAGTCCGGCCAGTTGTGTTTCACCGTTAAAACAGATTAAAATGTTCGCAACCACTCATGTAAAGGATTCTCTACAAATTAACACAGATTTCGAATGTCAGAATTGAAATTCAGCGTATTCCATAATCTAATAAAGGACAGCAATATTTTATTTTCGCATTACATACTATCACCTTTCCACTCCACCTCCCTCTGAGGGGCTGGAGAAAAATGCATCAGAATCAAGGGGAGCGATTTTAAAATCCCCAGAAGGGACTAATATTATTCATTACGCTTAAACGTACCGTTTTACAAATCTCTTGTAAAGGTTTTTTCATAATTTCAAGGAATTAGAATGTCTCCAGCCTATGTAACAGAACTCTAATGAAAAAAAAATCTGTCAAGAGCGATTACTGTTCAGAGGAATAAACGCACTGAAATTTAAGGGTGAATTTTTTTTTAAGTTTACTGAATGAGTCTATTTATAACTATCAACGAGCGTCGCAATATACAATAATAAATATAATTTATAACAAAACCCGAAACTTTGATTTCCAATATTTCTCCAATTTTGATTATAGTGTGTAAAAACGTTAAATTCTCGCCTTGCTAATGATTTAACAAATTACTATTTCCTTAGAAATCATAATTTTTCGCAATGTTTTCTTGTTCTCTTTTATTCGCTAAATCTTTTGTCAGTAAATTTTCTGTTGTTTTATTGCGTGTAAACATTGTATAATTCCACTCAGTTCAGCCTGGACGTCTTCTTGAAGAGGCACATACCTCACATCGATATGCTTATACATGTCTCTTATTACATTTAGCCATACTAGATATATTTCTATTTCATTGTACGTTGCAACCTCTGGAACTTCATCTTGTGTCATCTTTTTCTCCAATTCCTTCAGCCCCTTCTTTTGCGAAATATTTTCATATTCCTGTTCAGATACTACTTCCTCCTCTTGTAAGGGTTTTCTGCGTATTAATTTCTTTAAAGTCTAAAAACTCCCATTACATATATTTTGTTACGTGACATTTTTGAGACCCATGCTAATACAACAATTAAAAATTCATTTCTGATTATATTTCTAACTAGCTATGCCCGCGACTTCGATCACGCGGCAATAGCTCTTTTTATTATACCCTCAAAACCACAGTATGGTATCATTTATTTATGATCGATTCACGGAAAACTTTATAACTCGCAGTTGGTTTTAAACATGTCCCGCTTTCACACGTTTACAACAATATCTGTAGTGAGAATCCTCGCCCCCCCTCTCTCTCTCTTTCACCCACACACTCAGACATGCTGCCAAATTACGCTTATAATAACACAGTAAGTGGGATGAATGGTAAAGTTTTAACTCGAAGTTGCCTTTCGCGCTGCAATTCAATGCATTTATAAATATTTACATTAATATCTTCTGAACTGTAAGATATCGAAATGAAATACTCGAAAATTTGTTTTAATCCCTGAAATTTTTATTGAAATCAGTTGAACATAAACAGACCAAGAGTGTAGGCAACCTGCATTCACTTTTTCGAGATTCAAACCAAGAAACCTTCCCGTAGAATTAATATTTGTAGTATATAATATTAATATCATTATGGAAATGAAATATGAACGAATATTTAAGTTTACTTTCCTGTTTTTAAACCCTCAAATTTTCATTGAAATCCGTTGAGCCGTTTCGGAGCCTATTCGAGACAAACATACGGACAGTCAGACAGACAGACACTTCAATTTTATTTATTGGTATGGGTAAAAGGAGAAACGGTCCTCCATTTTATTTATGCCCAAATAGTTTCTTTCTTGATAAGTAATTTTATTACAAGTTTGTATGAACCCAATTTCAGAAAATTGCATGGTGATTCCATTAGTAGAGTCGTTTGAGACAGGCGCATTGTTACTAAGTTAACATTCTAGGAGGCTTCATATGCAACGTAAAATGGTGAGAAACGAAAGATTAATTTTTCACCAACAATCACTACAGTATGTATCTAGTGCTACAATCAAATTATTACGAATTTTAGGCGACATGGTCCCCAGCTTCCGTTAGAAAACTATCACGTCATCAGAGGCACATTTGATCTTCATATATTCACCTAGTAGATGCAAAACATCCGATTGGTAGGAGAAAATTGTAAAAATGAAGAATTTTTTTTCAAATAATGTTAAAAAATGTGTTATTTGTGCCTGGAAACTTTTGTTTTATATCCTAAGCAACTGATTGGTAGGAAAAAATTATAAAAAAGAACAAGAACTTATTCATTCCCCTCTAGAGGCTGTAATGCAACTTATACGGAACGTTTAATGTCCTAATTAAACTCATTAATTCTCATAACTCTAGTTTTAATACCGAACTTTATTGTTTTCTTGCTATTTTTACGTAACGCCCTATGGAAAGTCTCCTCCATCTCAAATGAGACTGCCACAAAGAAGTACTCTTGGACCATTTCTATACCTACTTTTTACCGGTGACATTCTCAATTAGAAAACGCGAGACTTGCCTCCTTTCGGACGATACAGTGAGATTAATAACGAGATAAAATCCAATAACATCCACACAACTACAACAAATCCGATCTGAAAATGGATTAAAATCCATCCATGTTAAGGGTGATTGACTCTCTATATCGAAATATAAACGGAGCCACTATATCATAAAGCCAAATATCTTGGTATGACTTAAATATCAAGCTTGAGAGGAAAGAAAATATAAAAAGTAACTAAAAAGAAATAAACATAAACTTAAGACATTGTATATAGCGTGTGGAAGATAATCAACCCAGTCTCTATATAACAAACCGTTGAGCCCTTCCCACTTTAATTCGCATATTAGGATGAATTAAATTCATAAAAGTGAATGGGAATAATCAGAGACTCGCGCAGAAGATGTTGAAAATCCAGGATTAGAGAGTCGTCAGCGTGACGTGATGATCCGTTCATGCTAGTTAGGTGCAGAGATTAAAGATGTCTGCCTACCAGCGGACGATGATACATGACAGTTTCCCAAGACCTTTTCTTTCCTCCGTAAGTGCGACACCACCTGTCGGTCAAAATTAATGACGATTGATAAAGATACGTCACGTGGGGTGATATTTTTCCACACAGATGGGGAAAGGAGAGATTGGCTAGGAGTTGACAAGAAAGTGTTGCTCGGGAGTTGAAAGGAAGAGGAAGTAGGCTGAGAACTACAGTTAATGTGTGTTTGAAGTTGGAACGAAGAGGACTTAGGGGGAAGAAAATGCAGTCAGAGTACGTCTGAAGTAGGAAAGAAGTAGAACGAGGAGAGACGTACAAGTGTTGTTAGAAATCGTACTCAAATCTGTACAACAAAATTATGATATCCCAGGAATAACTCTCTGCTGAGACGTGAACATCTTCGTCAAGACGGAAGACTGTTTTTCCTCGTCGCTTGATGGTGGAAAACACTCGTTTTTTTGTCTGGCGAAATCACACCCTGTGTAAGGAAGGGATCGCCACAACTTTATGCCTACCTGCTATCCACAAGGAATTCCCAGAAGTCATCCCTAATACCTGGACGAGAAGGTTTCAAAACGAACGAAGAACGTAAAACAGGTTCGTATTAATAAGCGAGATCTCTGTTACCCGTTGTTGTCTCACAGTATTAGCACTTAGCTAAGCACGCGCCATTTATCAACAGAAACGCTGACATGTACGGCGTCTTCTTGAAGATTTTCCACCTAGTCACGATAAAAAACTCGATTAATAATCACTTAGTTGTTATTCCTTAATATATACTTATTCCATGAATTTATGGGCTGACATAGGAGTTAGCTAAGGTTGTCCTTCTATCACTTAGTTGTCAGACATTACCACGTGCTTACTATGCATCTTACTTGTCTACAAAATCTTCTTGGCATTGCAGCTTTTACAAACATGAATGTATGAAAATTTAGTAATAGCTATTTGTTACTCCAATACACTTATTGCATGAAGTCCACTTTCATTAATGTTTTAGAAACTATCTTGGCTTGGGGTTTTTCACTTCACTGGCCTGTGTTTCGTATGAATTAAAATCGCCAGATATTGAATATCATTATTTATTCACTTAGAAACTCATTTCTAATTACTCTTGTCGTTTTTTCTCCCAACCATTACTAGAAGTGTAAATAACGCGAAAAACCGTATATATTTTTATTTTGGATAATCGCGACTTAATTAGTTAAAGCTTATGAAGATCCTATAATTCATTCAACACTGAAAAGGTTACGCAGTATTTTAAAATTAACAATTTATTTGCAGATTACTTTATTATGAACAATACGAAGCACGTGTTCATTGAGTATATTAAATTAAGAGTTAACGGTTCAGTTTTCAAGTGCTGTCCCGGCTTGATCCACGTTCTTCATCATGCTGAAGCCAAATTCATAGCAGGTGTAGGTCGTTCCATTTTCGTCAAACATTCTGAGGAAGCCACTGTATTCTCCTTGAGTGATGCCCATCTTTGTAGCGTGCTCACGGACATTCATTTCTTTGCCATCTACACACTTTCGGTCCTGGAAAATAATACATTAGGATCAAATAATTATTTTGATTACAGCCGTAAATAAGTTTAAAAAAACCGAAGCGTATTTATATTACTTCTAAATTGTACTAAAATTAGAAGAAATACTTTGATAACAAATAGAAATAAAGTTTCAGCATAAAATGAAAGTAAAAAAGTGGAGTACATTTTAGTTTGGGAATAATAATAAGATTTCACTAAATGCCAAGGATTTTAAATTAAGTATACCACAAGTCACCTCGTCTTTAGTCATATAGACGGGTGGGTGTCTGCTTAAGGGACGCAGGCGTCGGGCATACGGTAAGAATTGTTCGCTGATTCCATTCGACCAGTCGGCCAAAACTGATCGAACCATGGAGTTGAGGTTGTAGCGCCCCCCTCAACAAACACTGTCTCTCGTTATTGGAGTTTTCCCAACATAACATTTAGATGAATCACCGGGAAGGTTCCTTAAACTACAGCCCGGGCCCCTAGTTAACCTTCCTCTACCTCCCACACATCTCGTTTCCATCCCTTCCTATTCGTTTTATTTATTTATTTATATATATATATATATATTTCGTTGCCTTTTCGTATGTGACTATATTTTTTGATTTTTAAAGGTAGTAGTTTCATTAAATGTCAGATCATAATAAATTTCACTCGTCAGATTAGGTGCTTGTGTGACACGTGATATATCCTATTATGGGAGTAAAATGTAGCATTTTCCAGGTATTAGGCCGGCTTTACGCTTACAAAAAATTTCTGCAATTTCCTACTACGCTTGACATAATCATACTTGTATATACTTCAATTATGTAAAAATAAAATCATACTTTATTTTATACGTGCATGTTTTGTCCATGGACCATATCAGAGTCAAGACAATCTATCTTACGAATTTGTCATTTTCAATAAAATTAAAAATGACCACATATTATTAATTTAAAATAAGAATTGGCACACCGTATTATTTATAATACAAGTAGGACATAAATATTATTTATTTTCACTTTATATATGAGTCATGCATCTAATAAAGTGAAATAGAATGTTTTTATAGCGATTATTTCAAATGAAACACGATGAGACGATATTTGTCGACAGTACATTACACTGGACCAAAACGAAACATAAGTTTTCTATTACAGAAAATCCGTATGTCAACTATAAAACGATACCTGGTGTCCCTATTAAAGATTTCTCCACATGTAAAAGCTCATTTTTTTGCGTTTTTCAATTTGGCATCCAGTTTTCAATTTTCCAAAAAGTATCTTAAATTGATAGAGAGGCAATAGCAGCGCTGTTAGCGTTTCGGTCATCCTCAGTCCTGTAAGTGTAACTCGCTCGTAGGCCCAAAGGCCATGTAAAAACAGCGCTTTTTGAGTCCGCTAAAATCCTTCTTAAAGCAGCAAAAGACTAATTAAAGTGGATTATTTATTTACACCATATCTTAGTATTTTCAAATATAAAACGTGCAAATATTAATTCAAATGGGAATATTAAAAAAATGAGCATGTTTCGAGAACAGTATTGTGAGTTGAATGCGAAGTTATATAATTTTCTATTCGCAAATGTTGGCGGAGAAATTAAATTGTTTTTTCTTGGGGTCTAAATTCTGATAATAATGTATTTTCTATTTGTTTGGGCCGATTAGACTTTAAAAATGAAACACAATCTCATTAAATTATTGAAATGTCGCCTTTTTAAATTCATCATAAAACATTACAATACCTTATTTAAGCATTTTGATAGGAAACTAAATATAAAAATTTAAATTACGAAATTAATTTTTTTAACTTTCGACGCGAAGTTTTAGATTTAAAATAAATATTTAATAACATTTAAATTATTTCTTTGTGTGTTTTGAAATTATTAAGGTTTAATTCGCTTTTATTAAAAAATCCTGACTGACTATTAAACAAATTTTGAGAATGGCATAACTTCAAAACGGCTTAACCGATTTCATAAGTTTTATAAGTTTTCTAATTCTTCGCACAAGGTCCTTAAGGAAATAAAATTGCGCAGAAAATAGGAAAATTTCAGAAAACTCAAGTACGAGAAGGTTAGTTTCTTTCCGCGGTGTTTGAATTTCCAAAGTCGATGTGGGTTGCCTATACTCTGCTCAACGAAACTGCGCAAAAAAATACGACCAAGAGTATAGGTGATTACCCTATTTTTTAAACATTCGACAGTCCCTTTTGTGTTTCTAAATAATATACTTATGAAAAATAATTCCGTTCCGTGTATTTACGAATACGTACTTATTCAGCGCGATTAAATAATAATAATAGGACCTGGGTGAGATAAGAAGTCCGATTTATATATTTGTGATTTAATTGAATAATTAACTATAAAAATAAAATTAATTTGAAAAATTAAAGATTATAAATTTTAATTGTCCATTTCTCGTTTGAATTTAGGTGTTTTTTTTGGAAATAATAGATGATTCAGTGAAACCAGAAAACGCACTAAAAAGAGAATAAAATCCTGAACAAGCTCCCCTGTAAGACAAAATTTAGTGTCGGAACCATCCTAAGGCTAGGTTTACACGGGCAGTGATGACTGCCAGAAAACGAGGGGCGTGTCAACATACGTCAGTAGTGCACTGACAAATGCCAATTCTTCGCTGACACGAGAGCACTGCCTCACTTTTCTTGGAGCGTGTCAACAGTATGTCAGTTATGACTGACGCTGCCCTCATGGGAGGGCAGTTAGTGGTAGTTACGGTTGTCAATTATCGATTGTGAACGGTGAGGCAGGGCTGACTATCGATTGCGCGATGGTAAACAGTTTGTATTTTGCATTTTCAATATGCGTGCAGTTTGGTATAGTGTGCGATTGGAATAAGTGAATCTTTGTTGTGAACAGCGGCCAGAATTTTGGTTCAGAAAGCATTTAGGATAGAGTTCGTTTGTTGCACCTAATCGCCTATAAATTTTTAGGTTAACTTTCCAAAAATAATTATTGTCCACCCTCAACGGCACAAACTTTAACTGGGAAAAAATACGCAAAAGAATGATTTATAGTTATAAACATACTACTATCACACGTAATGAAAAATAATTCATTTTATTTGTTCAGTAATTGACACCCTTAAGTGGAATAAAACAAGTAATAGAAACCGACCCAATTAAATACTGAAAACCAGCTTCAAAGTACATGTGCTGTTTTTATTATTGCTTGATTTCTGTAATAATATAAAACAATATTATCAAACAACTGTTTTCATTTTTATGTACCTATAGTACAGTAGCGTGATACTGAGTTTGACTTTTTCGTGATAATTTCAGGAAGCCTTCCTCGTTACGTCTATTTTATCACAAATACAAAGTGAATAGTTACAGTTTATGGACATGATGCGTACGCGAAAACACAAAGGGGAAAAATATTCAACTTGATATAAACAATATATCGACTCTATGCAACATCAACATTCCAACCGGTCGTAGTTGCCAAAAAATAGCAGAGAAGTATAAACATGCATCAGATTTCTCTGCCTGTTCTTTAGTGAGGGCAGCACTTACACAGAATTGTCAGTGAAGAAGTGGGCAGTTATCTGCCCAAGATGTAAACGGTAGGCAGTGCACAGCCAACCCAACTTCGACGAACATCACTGCCTGTGTAAACCTAGCTTAAGACAACTGTGTACAATGAGATAGATGGCTCTCACTCGTCAACAATTCAGCGTGCATTGTTATCCTTACGCACGTACACAATACTTGGATTTTGACACTAGCGTTAATAAAACAAGATACACGACTTTATTTAGCATCGGAAGCTTAAGAAACAGAGTGAACTAATTGAAAATTTTAAATTTCTTTTAAGAGCCATTTGCGAAAGATGCTAATGTCGCATCAAAACGTCGGCCTATCTAAATTATATTATAAAAAATATCATATTTTCCGAATTCAGATCCTAGGAAAAACAATTTCCATTCTCCTCCAACAATTTGTGAATATAAAATTATATATTTTTAACATTTAATTGAGAAATATGCTGATATAACTTCGCATCCAATTCGCAATACTGATTTCGAAACATGCTCACTTTTTTAAATATTTCCATTAGAATTAATATTTATACCTTACATATTTAAAATACTAAGATCTGGTGTAAATAAATAATCCACTTTTGTCTTTAAGGATTTTATCGGACGAGTTACACCTCCAGGAGTGGGGATAACCGTCACGCTTCCAGCCCTGCTATTGCCCCTCTGTCTATTTAAGATACTCTTTACAATTTTCAGGGTCTATTATCTAACAACTATCGCAATATTAAAACTAAAAAAATGCTACTTTGAGACGGCGTTGTCTCTAACGTACGTCAGACTTCTGCGAAAAAGCGCGTATCTCAGCCTGAAATGCATATTTCGAACAGAAATTTTGCACATGTCCATTCGAAGACATCGTAGAACAAACTGAAAAAATTTCATCCAAATTGGAAATGGTCACGCGAGGACCAATTGACAAGGACTGGCCCAACAATAAAAAGTAATAAAATGTTTTGCAGGCCTCACCGGTAATACGGGACACTTTGTAGGCATGTTGAAAATTTCGGCGACTTCACGAAACTGTGGCCTCTGCAGAACTTGGCAGCCATTCCTCCTTTCGCCGCTGACGATAACCACGTTGTTTCTTACAAATTTATACATAACCTGCAAACATATTAAAGTACATATAACCTATACTTATAATATAAAAATTGTGTTTAAATTGTACGAGCTCCATATTAGAAGTCTTAGATGGAATTTAGGATAACTTAAGATTCCAAATTCGTAAGAGTAACTGTAATGTGAGTTTTCTAATTTTTAAGAATTTAAACAATGTTAAATAAGTGCTTATCCTTTTCAAATGTGAGCCGATTTGACCTTGAACATTGTTGTTCTTGTGTTCTTGTGGTATTCAGTCCTAAGACTAGTCTGAGGCAACCCTCCATGCTAACCTATCTTGCGCAAGCCTTTTCATTTCATTATAACTGTTATACCCACATCTTCCCCAATCTGGTTAGCGTATTTCATCCTTCGCCTCCCTCTTCTGTTCTCACCCCACACACACTTCCTTCTAATGCTAACTTTACAAGACCCTCGTGTCTCCATATTGTTCCCTCTTCGCCTGTTCTGTTCAGAACTTTCTGGTTTGTGATTCTATCCACCCATCTGATTTTCAGCATTCGCCTATAGCACCACATTTCAAAGGCTTCTATTCTTTTCCTTTCCGGAGCTCCTATTGTCCAAGTTTCGCACCCATATAACGCCACGCTCCGTTCAAACATTTTTAGCAACGATTTCTTAATATTCACACTTATAATAACCGTAAGTAAATTCCTCCTTTTCGCTGAAGCCTTTCTTGCCTGTGCTATCCTACTTCCCTAGTTATTATACTTCCCAAGTAGCAGAATTCCTTAACTTCCGTCAAAATATCCCTTCCCAATCTAACACCCTTTATTATTCCACTGTTTCCCAAACTACACTCCATTACCTTGGTTTTCCCACTATTAATCCTGATATTGAACTCTTTCTCCAGTTCCCCGTTCATGCATTTAGTATGGTTTCCAAGTCTTCTTCTGATTCCCCTAATACTACAATTTCGTCCTTGCAGTATAATTCATTTTCCATATTGTGGTTTAACATTCTTCATCGCCTTTTCTATATATAAGTTAAACAGAATGGGCGACATGCTGCATCTTTGTCTTACTCCTTTCTTGATTACGGCTTTCTTTTCTTGATCTTCTATTCTAATTACTGCTGCCTGCCTCCCTTCTCGACATTTTATTCCAGTGGTCCTGAAAATCCTTAATATTGTGCTCCAGTTTTCATTATCAACCGCTTTTTTTAAATCTACAAATGCCATAAACGCAGATCGGTTTTTTTCTTATCCTGTCTTCTAAAATTAATCACAAAGTTAATATTGCTTCCCTTGTCCCTAAATTCTTCCTATAACCAAATTGATCGTCTCCTAACTCGCATACTATCTGACGTTCCTTTCTCCTATATACTATTTTAGTTGATATTTTGCATGCATGGGATATTAACTATTTGTCCTGTGCTGTTCGCATCTTTCAGCCCCAGTTTCTTAATTATATTTTTACTAAAATCTTCTGGGATTCTTCCTGTTTCGTAGATTTTGCAAACTACCCTGAATAGCCGAGATATTGCTTCTTCGCCCGTTGATCTTATCAGCTCTGCTTTTACATTTGCTGAGGTCTGTCAGCGCCCTGTATGACTCTGACCTCATAATTTTGTCCCCCAACTCTTCATCCACCTTCTCTTCTTCTTCTGACTGATCTAGATTTTCACCGTCTAGATATTCCTTCCTTCTTTCTGCTTTTTCTTCTTTATCCATAATTGGCTACCCATCCGCTCTCCTGATGTTTTTGCTAATATTTTTCTTCTCGCTGAATGTTTGTTTCATTTTCCTATAAGCTGCGTCTATTTTCCCTTTCAGTATGAAATCTTCAACCGCTTTTCATTTCTCTTGTAGCCAAGTCTCTTTGGCTGATCTTCACTTCCTTTCTATCTCATTCTTCAAGTGACTGTACTCCTCTTTACCATTTGCAATTCTCGCGTTTTTATATTTACGCCTTTCATCAATCGTTTTTATTATTTTTTATGTTATCCATGCTTTCATATTAGTCTGAGCTATTCTTCCTATTTTTTCTTCTGCAGCTCTAGTCATTTCTTCCTTCAAAAGTGCCCATTTCTCTTCTATATTGTTTCTTTCTCTATTAATCTACTCTGAAGCACCCCCTGCTGTTGCAGTTTTTCTATTTCCCATCTTTCTGTTCTAATTCCTTGCTTGAGTTTCTTCATTTTCAGCCTGCATTTCATAACCAGCAGATTATGGTCAGAGTTTATATCTGCTCCTGGGCACGTCTTGCAGTTTAGGACCTGATTTCTATACCTCTGTCTAACTATTATATAATCTAATAAGAACCTGTCCGTTTCCCCCCGGCTTCTTCCATGTGTATGGTCTTTTTTCATGATTCCTAAACCAGGTTTTGGTCACGACTAATCTGTTCTCAGTGAAAAATTCTACTAGCATATCTCCCCTTTTATTCATAGTCCATAGTTCCCAACTACATCTTATAGATGACTTCTTTAATGGATGATTCTGTCAAAATCTTCCAAAATACCTCAATTAATTAAGGTGGTTTTGTGACAATATATATTTTTTGTTTGTTAGCAAAACTGTAAAAATATTTATTAGCTTTCGCGGACCACTAGTCTTCCTGCGGACCTCCGGTTGAGAAACGCTGCACTGGTCCTGACAGACTGCAATCATGCACTTGTAAATGTTATTTATTAGGGGTTGGTTGATTTTAAGTTATTAATTTAAGTATTATAATATATTATTGAAAGAAAACAGATAATTTAGCTTTAAAATTCTGAGTTTAATATAAATAAAATTTTTTAGTAAGAGCATAAATGGTATTTACAAATTATAAAACAAAATTATTAAAACAATTAATTTGCACAAGACTTTTAAATCAGAGTTTTTCAGTGGGGTGAATTAAGAAGCTATATGGATTTCTGATGACAATAGGCCTGGCAAATGCGAATTCTTTATAATTAAAAAACAACGATACCCAGGGAGCATCTACATCCAGCCTGCTTCGATGTATGATGGTGGCTGCATCAGGGTGACGTCTCTGTTCATCACCATCTAAGACTAGATCTTGTGGACCAATATGGCGGATACTCCCTTGTCTCCTTCCGGCGGTTACCAGTTTAGTTTCAGGTCAGCATTAGCCGGCCTCACTATATCAAATGTCTTTCGTCTCCCAACACTTTCTCTCTCCGGTTTCCCAACACATTCTGTTCATCTGCTATCCTCCGTCTCCCAACATCATCTGTCTGCCAACAACTTCCCTCCGTCTCTCAGCACTTCTCTCTCCCGTCTCCAACATCATCCATCTTCTCCTCCAAAAATCAACTTCTCACGAAAACTTGGTGGGAGGCTCATAAATTTTAATCCACCAATCAGATATTATCCACTAAAATCTAGGTCTTTGACAATTTTCACCCCCCTCCCCCTGCTGGGACTAATGCTTCATATGTTATGCATCTTTCCGTGTCATTCCGAATTTTTCACGGAACTTCCGTTTTTTCCAGCAGTTCCCTACTTATTCACGGCGATTTCTAACGTCCGATAGCAAGTCATCCCAAATAATTTACGAGCGATCCCTTTTCGTTGATGGGCTTTCTCTTGCATAAGCAAAGGAAGTCAATCTTTTGGCCCTCCCACGCAGGAAGCCAGGAAATAGATGTACTTTACTTAAAATTCAGCTCACGTATTTAATATATTACATACTGATGAATTGCATTCGACAAACCATAGATTCTCATTGTCAAGTTAAAAAAAATATTATCTGTACAATTCTGGGCTATGCCAATCTCTACCTCAATCGTACAGGATTCTGGTTGACTGAACACGTCCACACTTGTTCATTTTTACTCATGTTCCTATTGTAGCGTTGTTTTACAACGTTGTTGAATCGATTCGGAAACAACCCAGAAACAAATTTGAACTGTTGAGAAACATCGAGAACATTGTTCATAAAAATGATTCCGAAACATTTGTCAATTTTTTCCCGATTCTGTTTCTCGTCTTTCAGTCAATCAAGTAAAAGGGAAGGAAAATTAATTTTAGAGAATATAAAACCAAACACAAATCTCATTCAAGTCATTCTTGCATGAACTTACTTGGACATTGTTGACTTCCTTTGTGATGTTGACACAGCCTTTGCTCATGATCCTACAGTCTTCAGTCAGTACAGGATCGACGTCCTCCAATGTAACGACATATCCAGACGTGTCATTATCACAAGGTCTCAGGTATCTCAACTTGAACTGGTTTCCACCCTGGAAATGAGCCGAAGAGTATTGAGACATCGGATGGCAGAGTATTTACACGTATACCATGCGTTTTCAGTGCACAAATAAAATACTGTAATACATCCTTTTCTGAAACCAAATAAACAAGAGTGGATGCACACTGAATTATTACAAGTAGAGAATGGTCCTTGGATTAATGAAGGTGAACTCCTCCAGCAGCCAAGGAAGAGGAATTCTAGAACATCTAGAGATCAGTTAAGGGCTACAGTCGTTAATATACAAACAGCAAATCGAAGCCTGAACAGTCATAGGCAGAGACTGATATTTTTACGAACTGAGCCTGGAAACCCATCTCACAACCTCACTGGAACTATATCAACCGTCTTTGCTGCTTCCCACCTCATCCACACCTATCCGGCTTGAGCCGACTACAAAATTGAAAATCTGTACGCTCTCATGACTAAGTTTGTATTATCTTATCAACAATAATGTATCCCACCATGAATACGTATGAAATAGGAATGGACATGGTATGTGTGGTATACTTGAAATTGATGGCAGAGTTTAAACCCATGTAATGATCCTGGTCGTTAAGAATCGTATCAAGCAGTAGAAAGTAAAAAATTTAATTGTTATTTATGCATAATAGAATAAAATTCCTATTTTAAAATTTCTATACAAATGAATAATTTGAAATTTACATTATTTGTTATTAATTAAATCTCGCCCCTTCTCGCTACTTACTATTACTACATTACGAATGTTTTCTATCATAAGAACCAAATTATTTCAATGTCAGAATTTATAAATAAAATCTTGACATTAAAAATCGGTTGAGGCAGGATTTGCTTCAAAGATGGCTGAACAACTTATTTATCTAAATGAATTACTGCACCCACTCCATTTATACTCAGGAACGGCCAAGCGAAAAATGCCGCTCCCAAAGTTTAAAAAAAACTGTTAATAAACAGATTTATAAAAAGAACAATGTTAACCAGAAACGGACGTAATTGAATTACGGTAATAAGACTAATACAAATAAATTTACGGAAAATTATTTTATTTAAAATCAATAATTTAAAATAAGCTAAATGAAATCACACAGTAAAACTAGTTCCTACTATTTTCAGTATAATTTGATCATACATTTAAAACGATAAACAAAACTAATTAAATAATAAACCTAAATTACAACAATCTCTTTAGCAGCTTATTTTCTCCAAAATCTCGAATAATTTCTTCAAATCCTATTTACTACTCAAATCATGATCATTTGCCAACATGAATAACCTGTTAAAATTATTTTTAGCATACGTGGATCTTAAATAATCATTTATTATTTTTACAATTAAGAAGAATTCTTTCACAGGTAATAATAGTTATGGATTTAAAAATTATTAAAGCAAAGCTCAAATTTGGTTCAATTGTAAGGAAGGTAACGAGTTTACAGAATGTCAACTGGATCTTCTTTCATTTTTAAAAGTGAAAAATATAAGAAACTTTCATCAGTCCGTTTAAAATCGAATAAATTAGAGTCAGACAAGACGTTTTCGATATTTTTTATCACTATCTCAGGTGGTTTTGCCGCCGTAGGCAGTCGCCTATGCTAAGAACCTACTGCTGCTGTCTCTTCTTTAATTCCAGCAAAATTCTCTCTCTGGGACACTACTTCATTTGTGGGTAATAATATTTATCGAGGTTAAAAATCTGAAAAATTATTTTTAAAAATAACCTTATACAACCGTTTATTTTACAGTAATTTAAAGGGTTATGGTTATTCTATTGGTTTTAATATTACCATTTGATTTGTAGGACTTTATTAATTGGTATATAAACATTTCTTTTCTCATTTAACCTACCGCCAAAATGCAATAGTGATGAAAGCATACCTGAGAACGCTACAATTACTTTATTAGGATAAATCAAATTTACAGTAGAAATACAGTTATCCAGGTTTCTATAGATGGATTGTGTGTGCCCCTCCGTTGAATCATCAATAAAGTTCCTGTCAAACTCATCATAGAATACATATATCCTTTGTTAATGTTCAGAACATGCTTCAGTTGCTGTAAGTGATGGCAAAATGTAGACACGATCATTTTGTTTTTAATAAAAACCAATAGGTAAAACAGGAAGGGGTTGATCTGGGGATTTCGGTGGCCAACAGAGCAATGTCATATTGTTCGACCAAGTACAGCCAATCATACTCTACGTTTCTTTCGTAACCGGAAGAATTTTGCTATTGCCAGATAAACTTGTATAATTGTAATAAATGAACGTAGACTTTCCCGGTGAATAATTTGGATGAAATCTTGACGGTTAACCAACCGGGTCAGGCTTTTAAAAATACACAACGTTTCTGCGGCCATTTTATGTCACCGTCTTCAGGCTATATGTGTAATTGTATTTTCACAATTATTTTCGGCTACATAAACCAATTACAGAATTTGTACTACGCTATTCTTTCTTCCCATTCATTATGCAACATCCTGTGTTACGAGATGAACAGGACTAAACACTAAGAAAGTTTTTCTGATAGATTTCGAATGTGGTGACAATTGGGTGTTTAACACTATTATAACATTAGTTCAATATTATTCTGATTCTAATTACATTCATGTAATATTATGTCTTTATAGTAATAAAATAAACTTGAAAAGGTACAAACGCCGTTTTTTCTAATTTTATTAAGTCAACAATCTGAAATTGGTCAATAATTTATTACCTTTTTCACATGAAACAGACGTAAAAATAAAACCTTTAGCTAATGCATTAAAACGGAAGACAGCGAAATCAGTTCACGGTAAGAAGTTAGGTTGAAAGGTTGCGATGGCGTGAGATATTTTCAGATACAAAGTAAAAGCGTTCTTACTTACACAGGCCCAGGCAACTGGCAGGGAAATGCAGAAAGCAGCAGCGGCTATCAATACCAGCAGTCGTTCTCCCATGTCTCGTGTTGTGCGGCCTCCAATCTGGCCTTTTATATCACGGACGTTGCGCTGCAAGACCAGATTCTCATCGCGACAGGAAGCTATTATGTCCCACACGGAGCACGCAACAAACGTGCACCAGTAGCACTTAGCTATAATTAAGACGCTCTGCGTAACCTGGACATTATAACCAACACTTTTGCTCTTCTCAAGTATCTGCGGGAAAACCCCTCCACTACTGCTCACGTCACAAGAATCCTTCACCAAGATTGTTACAATTGCAGTGGACCCTCTGGTTACGAACAACTTTCGGAACTCTGTACTTAAATTCCCTCCTACTTACAGCCGTGTTTATTTCTCCTCTCTGTAATTATATTCCCTCCCTACTTAGCCCGGGGGCCCTAGTTAACCCTTGGCTACCTTGCTCTACCTTCCGCATCCCCCCTTTACAATTCCCTTCCTATGCTATTAAAGGGGAGTTGCCTGTTTCAGGATCACCCTCATGTAGCCTGTTACCCAAAAAAAAATTACAGCCCTGTTTCTTTCTCCTCTCTAATAAACAAAACATTTTTAAGATTTCATAGGTTCGGATCAAGGTGCCCGTGAGAGTTGTCCTGCAGGCATTTCCTCCCAGAGTGACTGCGGGGATTAACTGATCTATGTCGGGAATGCCTCGTACTCTGTTGCTTTTTTTCAAAGTTCTTACATGCCGAGACACCTTCACCTATTTTAGGAGGTTTATGTACTGGGGTCGAAGGCCTTGGGCATAAGGCTTGAGTTGTCCGCTGATCCCATAGGATCAGTGGGCCAACTGCCTTCTAAAACTGGTGCAGACACGGAGAAGGGAATGCTGTGACCCCACAGCAAACTCGTCAACCGTCATTCGGAAGGGCGTGAGAATAGTATCCAATGCCCGACCTACCTGATTCAGATTTTCTGCGGTTTTCCCTGCATCTCTTTGGTGAAACACCGGGTAGGATCCTTAAACTAAAGCCCGGGGGCCCTAGTCAACCCTTGGCTACCTTGCTATACTTTCCGCACCCCCCCCCCTTTTCAATGCCCTTCCTATGCTATTATTGTTAACCAAAAAATAAATGAATAGGATCGAGACAAAAATCAAGTTGTGTCTAAGAAAGCTATTTTGACAGGTATCAGGAGTTGACGAAATTATTTCCTTTGACAAAAGTTGAACGACGATGAAGTGCAGGAGGGTATTTCATGTCAAGTAGTCTAATTTGAAGAACGATCCCCGCGCGACCATTTCCGATTTTGATGAAATTTGGACAGTTTGCACTATGAAGTCTTAGATGGCAATATACAAAATTTGTATTCGAAATATGCATTTCTGACTGAGATACGGACTTTTTCGTAGAAGCCTGCGGTTCGTCGGAGTCGACATCGTTTTAAAAACACCTATTTCTTGTGTCTCAATATTGTAACATCTGGTCTTACCTGGGCTCAACTAAGTGAAGTTTTATTTTTTAATTTAAATGAAATTAAAGCATCATATTTTAATTATTTCAATTAGTTAATGAAAGTACTTAATTGATAACAAAATTACGGTGCTCTTTACAATTTATTTACTTTGGACCCACTCAAGAGCTAAAAAATAAGCAAAGTTTGAGACTCAATATAACTCAATGGGATTTATATGATTGGGATACATGCAGAGCAGAATGGCAGATTCATATAACACATAAGTGACACGACTGTTTTAGTGAAATACTGGAACGATCCTGGATACCGCTTCTGGTAGGCCGGAGAAGAAATTCTCGGATCTGTGAAGGCGGAAGTTACGTCCTTCTCATTCCTGGTATAAATCCAAGCGTTGACCCTTTGTTTCAGCAGCTTACGGACTGTCGACTAGTCTTTGCGATGGCATATACAGGCGGTTGACTTTGTTGTGAGAGTTCTCTCTTCTCCAAATACTTAGTGATTTCTTAGCTCTTGAGCATTTGACAAAACTGTTATCCGTTTTCACCGAATACCTTTGAAGAACTGTATTTTTTTATCTCCTTGGAGCCTCCCTTCTGGACTCGCTTTTTCCCTAACACTCTTCGTGTTACCGCCTCTCACGTGGTATATTTCACCCAATCCACCTCTTCGTTTCAAACCCTCTTCCTGAGGGTCATCCAGGTGGTGGGATATAACGTCTGGTAAAATTCCTAAGTCTGCGGGAAATTTTCTTAATCCGAGCGGCGACACTGTCACGCCGCCTAAGGTTTATGGCTCCAGCAGTCTTCGCTTGTCCAACACACAGAAAATTCCTTGTTCGTGGATTTTTTCATTTCCTCCGGGAATCTTCAACCTAAAGCAGGCTGTCACAGCTGCAGTCAGTATCATCAATATAAAATTTCAAGTCAACATTGCCAGTATTATCTGTCAAAGAAACTGCTTCTTCTGGTTCACCCCACAGGCTACCTGATTATAACAAGTTTCAATGTAAATTATTAATGCTCTATCATCTTCATTAATTCTTGTTTGTATTTCAAATCTTAATTTTATTGTTATTAAATTCAAAGTCACTAATTAAATCCTTCTCTTTTGAACCCTACATATATTTACCTCTTTTTACCAATAAGTTAAACACTAATTACCACCTAACAGTGGAACATGCTTAATTGTAATAATTAAACCAACATTTTATGGATTACATAATATTACAACTGTGATGCTTTTATGTTCTGCAAGATGCAATGATACAACAATATTTCATCGTAGTTATTAGTCAGTGATTCGATCAACAATTACTATTCTTCTGCGGGAGGCTTAAACCTCCTTAAATTTCTTCCTCTTTGACAAGGTGAAAAGGGACCTCAAGAACAGTTCCCTGTGGATCAGTTACACTTGCCTACCACACATGGCAAGTCAAAGCCCACCCTTGTGAAGGGCTAACATTGATAACATATTAGCAATTTTAAAAACGTAATAAAATCAAGAAATATTTTTAATTATGTCAATACTTTCAGCAGTCTACTTATGTCTGGTATTGACAGAATCTCAGGTAAACACAAATTCTCATTTCTACTGTAACATAACATTTATTAAATATAATATTATACAACTTTATTATATGTATAAACCATTAAAAGAATAACATAAAATATGGAATCTATAGAGTAGAGAATTTAACATTGCCACCCTTCTTCAGCAGTTCTTTGGCCTGCTCATCTAGAATGTCTACATTTCTTCTACAAAATAAATACACATTTTTATTTACAAAATCTTTATACACATATATACATTTCAAGATAAATTTTATTTTAAGTTTTGCTGATGATATCAGCAAAGAGCTTCCTCTTCTTATGTTCTTTAGCTTGAAAGTCCTGCCATTCCGATCGCTTGTGACGAAACAAAGTCAAGCCATAGCGATTAACTAATAGACGTCCAAATTGGTTGCTGTTCAAAATGGTCTCTTTTGGTGCAAGTTCTTCTGCCAACATAATCCGTAGTTTAAGTGGTAGAGAGTCCCAAAGGCTGTCAAGGGCCCGGGATCCATGTTTCGAACATGCCAGATCAACATACACTCCCTGTGAAGTTACATATAAAAGGATTACAATTACAAAATAATTTCAATCTCAAATCAAATGTATATAATAATTAATGCAACAACATTTGTTGAGTAAATCTAAGCCCAAAGCAACAGCTTACATCAATACACAATTGTAAAAACAATTACAGCATAATGTAACTGAGGACATGTATTTATTGAAGTTAACATAAAAGTTATACAGGGGTTGGACAAAATAATATGAACACCATGCAATAGGGTACAACTTGTTGCAGGTTGGCACCACTGTGTATGTGTAAATTCTGCGACAGTTGATGTGGTACATTTTGAGGTTATCTTGCAGTATATTATATGCTTTTTCTGGAAAGGATAACACCAATGTGTGATCTATTACACAAACCTGGACACTGAATGATTGGAAGAATGTGGTATTGTCCGATGAATCATCACTTACATTGTTTCCTACAAACGAGCAGGTTTATGTACCCTTACTGGTCGGATTACTGCAAATGAATATCTCGACATCCTCAATAATAACTAGCATATTGCTGCCAGACACTGCCATATTCCAAGATAATACGCCCATACACAGCCAAAAAGGTTTAGGCATGGTCTGTAGGGCATCAGAATATCATCTAACATGTCTGGCCAACACAATTGCCAGGTTTCATCATCATTGAACTGTTATAGGGAGTTTTAGAGCAGAGAGTGAGGAGCAGATTTCCACCTCCAACATTGTTGTGGCAATTAGTGGATATTTTGCTACAAGAGTGGGAGGACATTCAGTTGGAAACTATTCAGACACACTATGAATCTATTCCACAACAAATTGCAACTGTTCTCAAAGCAAATGGTGGTCCAATTCCTTACTAATCAATAAATACTGTGTAAATGCAGGAGTTCATATTATTTTATTCAATCCCTGTAGATATTTATTGATAAAGCAAAGCCATTACAAAAAGAAAAAATATGCTCATAAATGGTGAAAGAAAAAATACACTTTGTACTTTCTTATTTGAAGTTAATAAAGGTTGTAGTAAACAAAAACTAACAATTTTTATTTGCTTATGCCAAAATCATTGAATTCTGAACATTTGCAAAAAAACTAAGCCTATCGTTACCACTTTTGTGCCAAATAATACTGTCCAAATACAGATAATAGATTGTAATCAAACATTCAGTCTGATGCTTCATCTAAAAAAAAGGGTTGGAATTATTTGAACTCAAAATATCTGTTACCCTCCTGGCAAACCATCATTATTATGCATTAAAATTAACATATTAAAAATTAAGTTAGGAAAAGTAGGTAACCTGAATCCATGAACAGTCGGTATCATCTCAGACCAATTCAATTCATAACACCAGTGCTAATGATAATTTGAAGTTTATATTGATATTATTTTGTATCAATAAATTATAGAGTATTGAATATAAATGAATTTGTATGTACTCAAAACATTATTTTAAACAAGAATAAATTTTAAAATAAAATTTTAATATACAATTTATAAAATAAAGCATAGTAGTTATATACAAATCATAACCTTCAGTTTGTAAGCCAGCTTTTCTCTGCTTTTTTCACCGACATACTGGCTACTGACAAAGGCATCCATAATGTGGCAACCTTTGGTATCACAAAAGAGTTTTTTCAAACTACATTCATCCATTGCCAACAAACTGTTAACAATCTGAAATTTAAAAAAGTAAAAACATATATGAACAATGATTTTGATACACTTGCTTTATTCAGTTAGTATTCAGCTGTCTACTCTATAAAAATACAAAATATTTTTTAAAATGTAGTAAAATGTGTGAAAGTATTTATGATTTTGGTGAATAATTACGGCCAAAATACGACACTATGTTTCGTTCCTATCATTGGAACCCATTCAGATGTGAAGATAAAAAAATAAGTATAATTGAAATGATAATATACATATGATACATTGAGTTGATACACTTACACAAATTATTCAATAAATACTGTTATATTCTGACCAATTTTGACTGTAATTATTCATCTGTATTCTTCGAGACATAGTCACAACAATTATCAAATTTATTTATGATATTGTCATATTTAAAGAAGTTTTAGCTGGACCAAGTGTTAAATACAGTAAAAGATGGATGCATGGCTGGCTGTTTGTCAGAATGCATTTCCTACTCTCCTGAAGGAGAGGGCAGTTCCCTCCAAAAAGTTTAAAGAGCCTTACAATCTCCAACTGTGACAGCCATCTTTAAATTTCAGGTAAGTAACCACCTTTCATTCTCTTTCTTGTCCTTATCAATTGTATTAATTTTCTTTTCACATATGTCATATATAATTAATAAGGAAAGGAAAGAGAGATAGAAAGTAGGTGACTTACTAGAGGTTCATAGGTGGTAGACACCTTGTGAGGTTTGGAGTTCTTAAATTTTTGGAAGCACCAGCTCCTTCATCAGAAAGTTAGGAAGACATTTCCAATGATCAGCTAGCCGACGACTAAGTCATTCTCAAGGGGGAGCTTAAGGCAAAGGAAAGGTACTAGAGACATACCAAAACAATCACACGTATGTATACATACACCTACTTTTATAGACTCATATGTAATTGTGGAAATTGTTGGCTTCCAATCATCATGAAAATCTGTCTTTAAATTTCTATTCATGTTTATAATGTGTCATAAGGTAAGAAAGTTATTACACTATTATTATAGAGAAATTTACTCCTACTAATGCAGATTTTATTATAATGAAAATTAAGTAAATTAAAACTTACTTTGATAGGTTTATTAAACTTCAAAATAGTCTGAAGCAACAGTGATCCATGTAGGTGGACTTTCAACTGTGTCGCTTCTTCACTATTAAAACGAGAAAATCCAACGATAAGTGATGTTGCTTGCAATTGCCTTTCACCCGGTTCCCAGCAATCTAGTGTCTTAAATAGAGACTGTAAAGAAAATCTTAAATTCAGACCATAATAAATCCAAATGATTCAACATCTAACAAAATTAACAGTGCAGTGGTTTAATTTAGATTTTAAAGAAAAAATAACAATCTTGGAGAAAACAGACCACATTATTCTTCAATCTCCCTGAGAAATAAGCGTCTTTTCATTGTTTGAATTCAAATGCCACCCAAAAATAACAACTGAATCAAGATTCCAAAACCATACCTGTAAGAAACTGCCCTGCAATGTTGACAATCGCTCACTTGCACTTCCCATGGCAAGGATCACACCAGTATTCCCACTCTTCAAAATATCGTCAAGGTGGTCACTAAGCTCAGCAAACAGAATTGCTAACTGGAATACAATAAAAGATTTGAATTAAATAATTAAGACAAATGTCAAAATAATTTTGGTGTTCATAAAAATTATAGTATTTAAATTAAAGACATTATTATATAAAATATAGTATATACAATTATGTGCTATTCACACTATAGATTTTTTGGGTGCCATATTGTATGAGTTTGAAAAGTGAAATAAAAGTGGTAATGACAGAAATCTAAAGTAGGTAAGGAGAAGTAAGGGGAGATATATATCAACATTTATACTGGCTAATTCTATTTTCCTCTAGGGAGGAAGGAGCACTTCAAAGCCCCATCCTTACGGATAAGTGATAATCAGAAAAGTCAAGGCCTGATTAATACTTCTAAGTAAACACTTTTTGAGGACTGCCAATTATGTTCAGAGAAAGGCATATATTAGGCATAGGGAAGAACAGAAGAAGAAAGAAATACTGAAAATGGTCAGCGCCGCCAGGACTCGAGCCCAGATCATCACACAACCTCCGCTGTAGCTGCAGAGCGCCTAACCTAACATGAAAAAAAATATGAACTTTTGTTAATAAATGCCTCCAAAATATCTTTAATGTAAAAGGGCATCATAAAATCACAAACATTGAGATACTGAAAATTAACAGGAGGCAATATAACCAAAAAATAGAACAAAGTGGCAATATATGGCAAATATACTATGCAAGTAAAAAAGAAAGAAGTAAAACAAGCCTTGGACTGGAAACAGTTGAGAAGCAATAATGGAAGAACAAAACACTATGGAGCAGGACCATCAACATATTAAAAATAAATTAAAGGAGGTAAAATATTTGGCTAACTATAGGGTGAGATGGAGGTCCAATGCTCCAGTGAAATAAAGAGGACCAATGATGCTGAAATCTGTAAAGTTCTCCTACTCATGACTTCACTCTGAACTGATGTTTCTGACAACCTGAATACATAGTTATTTAGTCTGAAATGCCATTTTACAGCTCCTTAATATTCCCTTAATTTAAGTTTTGTATCTGCCCACCTTGTTTCTCTATTATCTACTTTTATTTCTACAAATATGAACAGCAAACAATACTCTATGAATTCACACTGTAAAACTTCAGCTAAGAATAATCTGGCTTGACTCCAGAATACGGAACTGGCCCCAAACATTTTTTTATATATAAAACGTCACTGCTACAGTTTGGCAAGAAAGCATGACGTCGCAGCTTTCCGCAGTTCACTACGTGACATCATATTGAGAATATAATATACGACAAAATACACAGAAAATAACATTAAATATGACGTTATAACCCTGTGTGTAACATCACATAACACAAAAAAATGCACGGTGAATATTAGCTTTGACTTTATACTGAGAATGTAATATATGGCAAAATACATGGAAAATAACATTAAATGTGACATCATACCTTGAACATAACACAAAAAAGGCATGGCAACTAATATTAGTTGTGAAATTTACTTACATGTCCGAAGAAACCGTGCACGTGAGACACGAGTGACAGGTGCAAATTTAATAAGAAATGTCTGCACAAGTCATCACCTCTAGTCACTGCCATTTCCTATCATAACATTCACACGCCTCAAATAACTTTCAATCGTATTTGCATGAGCCCCCACTAGTCGGGACCACAAAATTTAGAAAATGATTAACTGTGATTAACTCATCGAGTCCATCAAAAACTTTCCAACAATCTATGTAAACCATGAAAGCACGCACTTTTTAGTAATAGTTTCATGCACAAATTAGTTCATTAAAAAATGCCATGACAATGAAAGCTAGAATCAAACTGGAAAGTAAAGCGCATGTTAGCAAGTGTTGCCAACAACCAGATTCAGAGAGAAGTGAATAATTTTATGATCAAATTAACTGTCATGCCAAATATTGTGGGCAGTATCAACTCTTAAATGAGACATAAAATAATTTATTAGTAAATAATTATCTTTAAATAAAGATTAAAGTTACTATTTTTTCCTTCCGGTTGGTAAAAAAAATTTACCACCACTAGCAGACAGAGCTGCAGCCTATCTGAAAACATTGTTAATGTAAATTAATGAAGTTGAGCATAAAATCACAGAACAATATCCAATACTAGTTTGACAAAAAATTATTTTAGAAGATTGAAATAAATAAATAAATATGTATTGAAAGTTATAAAATCAAAAAACGAAACATGTGCCTGGAATTGAACTCAGACCGATTGCATAGGAAACCAAGACGTTAACCAGTCGGCTAACATCAATTGACTACAGAGTAAGAACAAACATTACATGACTTTACTGTCCATATCAATTATCTTTACGTCACATTGTTGACTTTGTTTGGGCTGCATGTTGAATGAAGATTGTGACGTCACAGAACAGTAGAGAGACAGAGGATACACCGGAGTGGGGCTTGTGATGTCACGGAAACAGCAGGGCAGGGTTTGGTTCAGAGAATGAGCATTGTGACATCACAAATCCCACACATGTCAATGGCAAATATCTCAGTAAATAAGATTTTGCAAGCAAAATTTCATTTGAAAAAGTTGCTTGGAATAATATGATTTCGTGGAAACAAATAATTTTAGATCTGTTCCATATTCTGGAGTCAAGTCACTTAATTTCATTCTCCAACTTCAAGAGACTAAAGCTGTACTAGAAACAAATACCCAAAGAATAGTTAAGAATTTTATAAAATATTATCTTAGAAAAAAATAATAAAATAAGAAATATGTATGAACCTACAGTTTCCTTGTCTGGACAATGCTCCAGCAATCGCTGAACACAAAAGTTACTAAGTCGATTACAAGCAAATTCTTTAAGTTTGTTCTTGAAAATCATTTCATAGATTTGCATAAAGAGTTTTGGTGATGCAACACAAATGATAGCATCAAGGAGACGGGTGATGCTATCAGTGGACAAATTCACTGATGATTCCTGCCCTTCACTAGACTGAAAGCAGCTACTGAGCAAGATACGTCCAAGTTTTCTGGCTAGCTTAGCATTGACCTTTGCAAGTGAACTAATGGCAGACTGCAGGAAGCCTGATGACAGGTTGTCAAAACCCATATCTGAAAAATATAAATATTATTTATGAAATATATATTTCCACATAGCTAATTCTTCAATAGTGTGTTATATCAGTAGTTAAATTGTACATGATTAATGTTAAAAAAAAAGATAATTATTATTTCAAAATTAAGTACAGGAAATTCTTCCAGGAAAGCTCAGATTTGTAGTCCATTTCAAAATTTATGTTACTCACTTTTATTTAAATTAATTATAAATATAAAAACTTGTATACATAATACTGAGAGTATGTATTTTATAAACTTATACCTGTAAAACTTCAACTAAATAGTAGCAGGAAAGTACAAATGAATAGTGTAAATTATAGTAAGCAATATAATATATTTTAAATAAGAAGCCCGATGCAATGAGGGGTATGACCTTGCTTCAATAAACAGCAGACCAAGCAATGTTGCCAAAAATGTGTTCATTTCCAGTGATCGGCTAGCCGACAACTGGAGTCGATTGAGTCATCTGTTAGCCAATCACTGGAAATGTCTTCCTATCTTTCTGATGAAGGGGGTGGTTCCTGCCATCTGTGAACCTCAGGTAAGTTACCTACTTTCTATATTTCTCTCCAATGCTGTCATCAGCTGGCCAACATACTGATATTTCTAATCTTCTGACAAAGGGGGTGTTTGCCTTCCTCTACTAGTCTACTTTCTCTCCTTCCGTTCCATACCAATTAATTTGACAATAATTCATTATTGCACCCAATAACTGGCCACCATGTCATTCAGACAGTACTAAAGAGCCTTTTGAAATTTTGACACGTTAATGCTTCCCAGTCTGGTGACACCTTCTATCAATTTAAGGAAAGTCATTGGCTCTCTATCCATCTTTCATATTCAAATTTTGTTTCAAAAACACATCACTACATTCACAAAAACAATTATAGTTTTCTTTATAATTAGGTGGGAATTAACAAACTTTCCATACTTATAGAATGTATTATTCACACAAAACTGATTGATTGCTTCTCAACATTTGATTACGAAATTCTGCTAACAAAAGTATTACGATCTGCTTACTTGCCTGTAATTTGAGGCCATGAAATGAGATGCTTCCCAAAATCAGTAACAACATTCTGATGGTTAGAAAACTCAGAGGATGACAAGCATTCCAATGCTGTTCGCATTACATGGTTTGCATACTGATCCCAAACAAGTTCTTCCAAGTTGTTGAGTGCATATTTCCCAATTTTCAGGACCCACTCAATACACATATGACCAAATTCATCATCATCCTGGGCTTTCTGTAAAAAGAAACATATTTTAATAATATATTTGAAATTAATATAATTACATTATAGCCTTAATACTATTCTCACTAATAAAGAAGTCAAATGTAGAGGTGTAATTAAAATATCGCTTGCAATAAGCTATCTCTGACATTTTACAAGTACAATTAGCAATTGAATATTCATGAATAGACTTGTAGTTCTAGGGATAGACAGTTAAAAATTTGTACAAGTGACATCACTTAACCTTATACTGTGCTCAGGCATAGTCAATTACCATAATTAAGGATACAGCATTATTGACTAGTTTGGTACAGTCACCTCATCCACCTCCCACTGCTCGCTCGACTTGAGCACAGATTTGTAATAATATAATATTGCCAAAAAATGATTGGCAAATATTTTTTACCTTCATGTGCAAGTGGAATGAGCTTTATCGGCCAAATACACACGGCAATTGTGAGTGGAATTAGCTCTTTCAGTCTAATACATGGGGCAATTGTGGGTGGAGTGAGCTTTTTAGAAATAATTCATGGAATAGTAGTGTGTCATCACAGAACAGTAGAGAGAGACGGATGATAGGGTGGAGCTTGTGAAGGGGTTGGGTAGGAGTGGTGGTATGATTGTACCAAAATGGTCTTTAGCCATATCCATGTATTAATATTATAATTACACTTTTTCCATTGCTGTATCCCTGTCTTATAGAGTTGTTGACTTTAATGGGGGTTGATTTTTGCTGTCTAATGGGTAGCGCACCAGGATTTCAATATAACACTTAGCAGATGGCTATCCTAAAGGGGATTAGGCACTTTAATATTTGGTATTCTCAGCCTGGTGAAGGAAACTATTGATTTAGGTAAGTCAACAACTCTCTCTTTCATATCCAAATAAATTAATTATTTTGACATTGCTACATTATCTTAATATAATAATCATCTTAAATTGTCAAAATACTTGAAGCTGTGAGATTATCTTGAATTTTTGGAGGCACTCCCCAACTTCCCCCTTCGTCAAAAGATAAGGAAGAGCATTTTGAATGATGGCTAGCAGGAGAGAGAAATTTAAAGTATATGGTAATAATTATATTATTCTTACAGATCCTCTTTGGGCAGCAGCGATAAGAAGCTTTTGCAGGACATGGCTGGCAAATTGATCGGAGCAAATTTGCCGAATTTGTCCATCAAATTCAATTATAAATCTCTTCAGTCCTGCATCACTAACAAATGGAAGCAAGTTTTCCAAAGCTCTGGATGCAAGCTGATTACAGGAATAGTTGACTTCTTCTCCAATGGTTTGTTCAAATACATTATCAACAAAGAGACCTAAAACATTAAGAAAAAAATCTTAAACAGGTTCATAAATGAAGTTCGTAAAATAGGATTCAATTACAGCAGATTCAACGTGAACAAACATTTAAACAATTGCTACTAAACAAATGTTCTCATAGCATATGCAGATAAGCAAGCATCATAACATTCTTTCAACATAGCCTAAATGGCTAAAGGGGACTATGGTCCCCCAAACATATACATTAGGATTTTCCCTTCATTGTATACATGTTTAAGACTGTGACATGTCTAGTTGTGCACCAATCACGAGTTAGGGGAATATATGTGGGGGTTATAAGTCCATCACTTCAGCACATGGGTTACATTAAAATTAAAATGAAGCACAACCCGGGAATATAACAAAGTAATTTATACACACAGTTACATTAAAAAATTGCATCTCTCCTATTTTAAATTTAGGATTATGGAGTCGACCCGTCAGTAATTCAATCAAATAAGAAAACAATGATTTTTTTAAATACATATCATTAAAACTTAATGTAATAATAAATGCTGACAATTAAAAATACAGTTTACATACGTCGCTCTTCGTCCGTATCAAAGTCAGTCTTGCTCAGCTCGAGAATGCGTATAAAATATTGGTATGTTTCTTCGTTAATGTGACTTCCTCTTCCAAACTCTCCCCTTTTCCCATATTTTCTTGCTTTTTTTAGAAATGATTTTTTCTTCCTCTTAACACCACGCGTCGAACTTTGTTCCATGTTCAAATTTGAGCAATGATAGCAGCTTAAGAAGATATTCTACTCTGAACTACGTATATTTTAAAAATGGTTCCCAAAATATTCGAAAAATAAATACAAGTTGACTTGAGTTTTAAATACAAAACTTAAATTAAATAGATTATCTGACAATTAAATCAGCATCTTTCTCAGCTTTTTAAAGTTAAATAATAAATATTTACAATTTCGTCTCTTATTTGAGACTTCTTCTGATAAAAATTTAGCTAGACACGAAACCTTACACTATGACTCTTTTGGCCGAAATTTTTTCCCAAGGTATCATGGAGTGATGTTCCACATACAGCTAAATTTTACCTGAAGAGGTCTCAAACGAGAGACGAAACGTTGTAATATCAAATATTTAAATTTTTAAAAACTGACAAAAGTGAATTTTTTTTGCTATTGGACTCTAGAGCTTCGCTTCATAGTTCAGGGCCAGATTGTCGTATAAGCCATGGTATAAGCTACACAAGCTATTGCTTAGGGGTACCATCTTGATGGGAGCAACGACTTTCAAAACAAATGCTCGGCGAGGAAAAACTGTCATATATACTTAAATGTAGCCCAATATTATTTGTCCAACTGCCGCGCTTCCCATGCTCTCCATATTTCATATTATACACTATTTTTCATCTATATCATTATTTCAGATATATTTACAAATAAAAGTCAGGAAACCACAGTTCTAACACATGTCAGGAAGTAGCTTAAAATTCAATAATTTATACCGATAGAATACGGCATGTATTAATTTGACGAAGTTCAAATATATACTTACAACAGAGCGTCAAAAGTACAAATTTGTGAATTCTAATTCAGACATGAATATTGTCACGTTTCTTCGGGATCGTGAGATTCAATAACACACACACGTAGAGGTTATAGGCGTTTAATCAACGGCGAAGTGCTGTACAAAGCTCGTACTGCTTCAGACTGACTCCGATTTGGAATCCAGTTCTATTTATACATACATGGAATATTCTAGAAACAGAAAATACTAGAAACTAAAGGCAAACAATGTAAATAAATTAAACAAATAAAAATGGTTGCGTCGGCTGGGACTCGAACCCGAGTCTGCAAATCTGCAGTCCGGCTCGCTACCGCTCTGCCATCACTGCAGGTCTTCAGATGTGGCATTGCTCCCTCCTTTGAAAAAACAGCGTCTCGCTGTTAGTTCTGAGCTGCCTTGAGTCCTCTGGATCTCGTCGTTGGCCCGACGTAAGTAGGTCCAGTCCTTCCTGTTCTTGGGCTGGCAGTCGTCATTCCTACGTCTTCGTCCCCGTGAAATTCCGCGTCGTCGTCGTCGGGTCGTGTTTGGTCTTCAACCTCCCTTTGAGCGTCGGGTTCATGGTATGGCTTCATCCTCAGTACGTGGACGGTGTCGCGACTCTTTCTGCGTCTCGAATTAGGATCATAATCCTCGACCTCATATGTGACGTCGGATAAACGTTTTAGCACACGGTACGGACCAAAGTACCGTTTGAGGAGCTTTTCTGAGAGGCCGACTTTGCGAATGGGAGTAAAGATCCAGACTAGATCCCCTGGCTGGTACAAAACTGGACGATGTCTTGCGTCGTATCGTAGTCGGTCCTTCTCTTGAGCTTGGAGCGTACGTATTCGGGCTAGTTGTCGGGATTCTTCGGCCCTCGTTACTAAGTGACCAATGTAAGGGTCATTCACATCGTCGGGATTGAAAGGTAATATCGTGTCCATTGTCGTTTCTGCCTCGCGACCGTGAACCAGGAAAAATGGTGTGAATCCCGTTGTTTCTTGCTTAGCGGTGTTGTAGGCGAACGTCACGAATGGAAGTACGGCGTCCCAGTTCTTCTGATCGACGTCGGTGTACATGGACAACATGTCGGCCAATGTTTTGTTTAACCTCTCGGTAAGCCCGTTTGTTTGAGGATGGTAAGCAGTCGTCATTCGGTGCGTTATTTCACACAGTCTATTGACCTCATGTATTAGTCTAGACTGAAATACCGTCCCCCGGTCTGTGATTATAGTTCTTGGAGCTCCATGCCTAAGTATTATTTCTTCGACGACGAAGGATGCGATCTCGGAAGCTTCCGCCGATGCTACGGCTTTTGTGACGGCAAACCGAGTTAAGTAATCGGTGCAGACAATAATCCACTTGTTTCCCCGGGATGATGTTGGAAATCTTCCGAGCAGGTCAATTCCGATGCGTTGAAATGGTGCGTCGGCCGGAGGAATAGGCAGTAGTCGCCCAGGTGGTCGTTGGGGAATCGTCTTTCTTCTCTGACACTCTCTGCAGTGGCTTACATAGTGTCTGACGTCCTTAAGTTGTCGCGGCGTAGTGGTAAAACAGAACTACATGCGATATTTGGCGGTACGGAATCAAAGGCAGCAGCATGAGGGAAGTTGAAAGTTACAGACAGGGGGTTTTTCCCAAGTCTCGTGAGATTTCGCGACATCGGATGGTCCAGAAGTCCAGAGGGGTCCAGCGACAAGTTCCAGGCAAGCTGAGACGACAAGGTAAATACCAGTTTGTAACCTATGACCGGTTTCCTGGTACTGCCAATTCCGAGGAGAATTTTTGCTATGGGAAGGCTTGTTTAAACAACCCTTAATGTATTTAGTTTATAAGATATTTAGTGTGTATACATTTTGTGTGTGTATATATATATATATATATATATATACATATTGTGATAAAAAGGCGGATTTTGTAACGTTGTGGCGTTATGAGGCCAACAACAATGGCTAGTCGGCCGAAAGATGGTGGTTCCCCGTGGGGGAGGCCCGCCGAGTGTGTATAAAAAATGATGATGGTGAACCCCCACGGGAAAAATGAGGGCGGGGAACCCCGAAATGTTGAGAAATAGGGGAATTCCCGTCGGAAGGTTTAAAAGGGAAGCCGATGGGTGGCTCGCGACCAGACCCGAGAAGACAGGCGAGTGGAGCAGAGCGCAGAAGGCAGGCGAGTGAACCAGAGAGCAGATATCCAGAGCGCAGAAGGCAGGCGAGTGAACCAGAGAGCAGACCACAGAAGAGAAGTGAAACAAGGAGAGGAGAGGACTTGGCTCGACCCCAGAAGGCAGGCGAGTGGACGGACGTGAGCAGACGTGATCGAATCCTGCAAGACGCCAGAGAGACGCACAAACATTCGAGAGGTGGATGTTTGTTGGCCCAGTAATTGTGGGTAAGCGATAAAAAAAATTGTGAAACTTGCTCATTGCTCTGGATAAATAACATTCAATGATTTTTTTTTCTATTTTCAGCTAATGCATACTCCATCTCTTGAGAGACCCAAAATCCCCTGAGAGTAAGCCCGTGTCTTCACTTAAATTAATAAACAAAAATATTAAAATTGATCATATTTGTACTTTAAATTAATAAATGTTTTATACACAAAAAAAAAAGTATATTACATTTTGGCGCCCAACCGTGTGAGCTTACGATCTCTCTCAAGGGTGAAGTACTGCAGAAGCTATTTTTGTAAAAGGTAATCTTTCCAGAATTTAGAGTTATAGTTTTTTTTTTGTTTTGCTTTCTTTCGTGTTCCTCTCGGTTAAAATTTAAATTCTGTGTTTTGCAATTTTTACTGTGCAATTTCCACAAGTACGCAATCTTCGTGCTTATAAAAATTAATACATGTTTTTTTTAAATTAATATTTTGGGGTTTTCTTTTGTTTGATATATGCTTCTTAGAAGTAAAAAACGTGTGATTAATATGGAAAATTCGCAGGAACTAGAATTTCAGTGTGTACAGATTGAGAATTTGGAATCCGAGGAAGTGATCGGTTTAAACGAAATGTTTGATGAAAGTGATGAAGGGCAAGAATCAGTGACAGAAAATGTAGAAGTCAGCAATAGTGATATTACGAATGCCGTAGGGGAAAAGAGTGATAAGCAAAGAAAAGACAGTACTAGCGTGGATATTGAGATGCTGATAAAATATTTGGATAATAAAATGGATAAGTTGGGAGAAAAATTTGATAAGAAAATGGATGAGATGAAATTAGAAAATAATAAGTTGGGAAAAAATTTGATAATATAATGGATAAGTTGGGAGAAAAATTTGATAATATAATGGATAAGTTGGGGATAAGAGTATGGCCGAATGGAAGGGAAATCTGGGGGAAATGACTGAGAAGTTTAATGTAGAATTTAAAGGGGAAGTTAGTAAGAATATTGAGGAAATAGGGGCAGTGGTAGAGGAAGAAATTATTCAGAACGAGGTATCTGAGAAAATATGTGATGATAAACATATTGATATTAATGTGCAAGTAGAAGAAATAGATAAGGAAGAAGTAATGTGTAATTTAGTCGTTGATAATAGTCAAAGGGAAATGGTTCTTAAACAGTCAGAGAAAATAGTTGATTAATTTTGTAAAATGGTTGTAGACAGTGGTAGCTCGTAAGTATTTAAAATTGTGCGCTACATCACCTAAGACAAATTTTTGAAGGATAAAGATATTAATAATACTATGACATCTACAGGGTTGTTAATACTCCATGACCTGTAAAATGCTACATCTGTAATTTCATTTCCATCATATGTAATAGAACCGAAATTGTAAAAATATATAACCATATTGGCGAAAAATCCTAACACGACAATATTTTTACTTATTACACATTTTAAATATAAAGTTAATTTCATGAAAGTTATGGGAATATTGTATGCGGATCATATGGCAATTTTCTTAGAATTATGAAAGTCTTCAAAATGTCGCCTGTTAAATGTTTTTAATTTTTAATAAACTTTAATGAAACCAAACAAACCACAACAAGTGTATAGATATTAATTCATCAAAAAGATTTAAATTTGTATCCTGCCTACAGCTGTGTCATCACGCTCGCTCTGATGGTGCTGTGCATTTGGTAGCTCATATTATTGCTGGATCTTAGGTGAGCAGGTGGGTGGAAATGGTAATAATGCGCATTTCTCATTCCAGACAAGATTCTAGCCAAGATATACACGAGAAAGAGCACGTTGAAATGCGGACAGTTTAAAGTCTTCGAAATCAAAGCAGAAATTCACTCTCTTAAAATACTATTAGAGTTTTCCAAATAAATAATTCCTGCTAAATTAATTCATGTGCTGTAGCACATATGCACCAGCCACCATTGGTTGTAGAAATAAATTTGTAGTTTTTTTTAATAAATGACATTATAAATATTACATATTTTGTTCTATAATTTTAATTTGTATTCATACTTCCCCCTTCTTACTCAAATTATTAATTTTCAATCTTGATAAAAGAATTGGATAGGATTCGGAGAGTCAAAGAGTCATTTAAAACAATCGACTAACAGCAATGAGTGAATCAACTCTAAACTACACATAAGAAAGAATTGATCTGCCCATCACTAGTTAAATATAAGTTTATATTAATTTTTTTCTGACTATAGGCTTGTACTATCTAAACAGTCAGATATTGTAGCTAATTGAAATAAATGGTTCTTTACAAATCAAAGGATTAATTGAAATTTCTCATTATTAATATTACAGTCCAATATGTGCTTTACTTTTGAGTTATATGACATTATCATTTAATATCAAAACATAGTCTTGCAATATAAACCTTGTTTCCTCAATCCACTTGTATATTTGACATGTGTTCATACCTGGAGCTACATAATTACCGTGGTAACATTCCAGTATGTTGTTAAGTTCCATCTTTTCGATTAAGTATGAAGTAAGTAAATTAAATTAACATATATATAGAACAGGCAACAAAGAAAGTTAAAATGGATATAGAAAAGGAATCGTACTGTAAGGAGAAGAAATAAAAACCCTACGCTTTGTCGATGATTTGTAGTACTCGGGTAGATTTGGAAACCATAATAAATGACATGAACGTGGTCTTGGAGAAAGAGTTCAATATGAGGCTTAATAGATGAAAACCATGGTAATGAAGTGTATTGTGGGAAATAGTGGAATAACAAAGGGAGTTAGATTGGGAAGGGATATTTTGACAGAAGTTAATGAATTCTGCTACTTGGGAAGCGAAATAACTTGGGATGGTAGAAGTATAGTAGACATAAATAGTAGGATAGTATAGGTAATTTACTTGCGGCTAATATAAGTATGAATAATAGGATATCCTTATTAAAAATGTTCATATGGAGTATGGCGTTATATGAGTGCGAAATTTGGATGATAGGAATTACTGAAAGGAAAAGAACAGAATCTTTTAAAATGTGGTGCTATAGGCGAATGCTGAAAATCAGATGTGTGGATAGAATCACAAACCAGAAAGTTCTGAACAGAATAAGGGAAAAGCGAACAATATGGAGGACGGTGACTAAGAGAAGGGAAAGATTAATAGGCCATGTTTAAAGACACAAGGGTCTTGTAAAATTAGCATTAGAGGGAAGTGTGTGGGGTAAGAACGGAAGAGGGAGGTTAAGGATGAAATACACTAAGCAGATTAGGGAGGATATGCGAGTCCTAGTTATCGTAAATGAAAAGGCTTGTGCAAGATAGGTTAGCACGGAGGGTTGCATCAGACCAGTCTTAGGACTGAGAACCACAACAAAAAGTAAATCAATGAATGCAAGTCTTTTTGGCATTATACTCACACATGCCAGTAGCAGAAGTGGTGTTATCCAACATCATTTAATACACAGCATTGAGAGACCTTTCTCATGTTTTGTAAACTATTAATTTAAATACTCAAATGAAGCTAAAGAACATGAATAAAACCATTTTAAACCAAACACCCTAATACTTTATAATCTGACTAAATCTGTCTGCCAAATATGTCAGCATATAATCCATAACTGACACTTGGGGTTAGATTGGAATAATATCAGATACAAGTGGCACCTGTAATTCTCTAAGAAACACCATAATACAGTTATGTACATATACTGGATTAACAATTCCCATTTAATAGTTGAAAGCTGCAATGGTGGTTTTACATTAGTCTAATTAATACATTAGATATGCAAATACATCTTTCTGTCTTTTATTACTTTGTATTGAATTAATAAATATATTTTGTACTTGAACTAGAGACATACATTTATCCTAAGGAACATATACAGCTAAAATAAACCTGTCTCTAGTTTCAGTAGAGCCCAATCATTGATGGGTCAATGATGCATTTGTTAATCTGAAGCTCAATAGTTTTACAGAATCAGAAAATACATCTTGAAATTTACTGACTGATACAGAGTTCTCCAATATATAACAGCATTTACAGAACTTTAAGTGACACAATTTTCATATTTAAAAAGAAATAGGTTATATTGAAAACACGTCAATCTAGAAGTGTTGATAGGCATTAAGTTGTTTTAATTTTCATTTCTCAGTTCTTAAACTCAATGAATAATGATTCATTAAAATTTTTAATTTCTAAACTGAAGCTATAAAGACATAGCTTAACAACCAATTTTAACTTTGAGAAAATTTAAACTTTTTCCTAATAATTGCCACTTACTGTGCATATTTCACCTCTCGCCACTAAAAATATATGTATGTACTTGTCTCTAATGTAACAAACAAGTCTGAAATGTCACTAATTAGAAAAAAATTGTAATCTAATTATCTACATTCCAGTTCTGTCTTCACTTCCACGATGTGGTTCAAGGTTAGAAAATGTGAAATAGTTCAGTGGTTTCACTGAAAACACAATCCAAGTAAATATAAATTACATCCACATTTACTACTTCAGACTACCTGATATACAAAATTTCAGTAACATTGTCTTTATAAATTCATGGTATTGTTAAATTAACATGCTGCAACATGGAAATAATACTTTCACCATATGAATCATTCTTCACTATCAGACAATTGAATTTACACAAAAAAAATCTCGGGCTGACCTTCCATGTATATTATAAAAACTACAAATTTGACCTGGTTGATAAACTGAGAATAAATTATTATATGAATAATATTTATGTGGTGATTTATTTAATGTAATTAATTTTGATTCTTATTAAATATGTTTTTGGTGATGTTTCCTCATTTTTTTTATAAATCCAGCTTCTGTTAATAACCAATAAGTTATAACAATGACAACTTCATTGCCCACTAAGTCTTGAAATAGTTAAAGGAACTGTGATCTAGTTGTTTTGGTGTGTTGGAAGATACTCAATTCTTTATGTTGTAGAATTATTCTTCTTTTTCAGTCTTGATCTATCTTTCCAAACCTAACTTTAATTTCCTAGGTTCAAACTGAAACATGTTTGTACGCCTACTGGTAAAATGAGGTAGGGGCAACATATCCCATGCATGTGTTTTGGCCAAGTGAGAGTGAACCCACAGTACCTGTGCACTGTGATTGAGGTTGAATAACTGGATTTATCAATCCTCCTGGTGAAGTAGAGAATGTGTGTAAGTTTAGATGCATTGTGTGATGCTGTTGTTGCATTAATATGTCATTAGCATGATTCAGTTGTGACAGATCTTGAAGGTTTACTGGTAGTATGTACATATCTGATGGAATCGTAGGTTGGCTCATAACTTGCTCTTGATGATGCATAACTGTGTTGGCCTCAAGATGGGATGATATTTGACTCTCTATTGCATTTGATGTCATTTCTTTCTCTCTGCTTATTTTCTTTGGAGATTTCTGCTTCCTTTCAGTCTTGTTGGCCTGCTGCCCAGCACTGGATTTGTCAGGATCTTTTAGAAAGCAGAGTTTCTTTTTCAGAGACAGAAAGTCGTGCAATTTCAGCTCCTCATGAAACACTTTACTATATAACCAATGTTTAACAATAGGTACTGCACTGTTGTCCTGCTTTCCTGTACAGCTGGATAAATCTTCATCTTCATAATGAGAGTCACCTGTAATATTGAGTTATGTCACAAACCTGAGCTAATATCATTAGAATACGATATAGACAAATAATAAAGTACCCAAGTTTTGAGGTTGTTAAGAAAAATTATTTATGACTACATAGAGATACAAAGAAGAAAGCTTAGCTGTAAAAAGAAATAGTGACTGAGAAGAAGGAATATTAAGGTTTATAAAGATTTTTCGAAAGAAACAATTGTTTGTGCAAATGCATCTAAAACTAGTATTTATTGTTGCACATATACTGTAATTCAAAACAAGGAATGAGTATGCAAATTGACTAATATAGCACTCAAAAAATATATCTCAAGGGGAAGATGATAATATAAATAAATGGAATTCTCAAAAGTTCAACCCTTCTCAAATTCATTGTTTGAAACTCTAATATTTATGTGACATGTATATTCCACAGAAAGAAATTAGGAATTAAATATTTAGTTTTTCTGACATTTAAATAAATATTACACTAATTATAACAGCCTCTCTTTTCAGCCGAAGGAGTCGTGGTCCATGAACAGCTAAATTTTTGTACCTGAAGAAGTCTCAAATGAGAGATGAATTGTAGTATAGTTCATTATTTAAATAAAATAAAAACTGACAAAGAGGCTGGAATTAGGACTGCCAGTTGACATGTCAGAGTAGATCTTCCCTAGTTAATCAGATTGTAACAAAAATTACACTTGGATGACAGGGGATAGACTTCCATAATTGTGAGAAAACTACATGGAAGGAAGAAATTGAAGCAACAGCTTGACTTCAAATTAGAGTATATAAAAAAACCTGCATAGTTGACAATAACCGATAAGAAAGTATATTATATATTTAATACTATGTCTTACCCAATAAGTCAAGATTGTATTGTGATAAATCAACAGATGTAGCATATGTTGAGAGATGCTGTTGGTGTTCATTCTGCTGGTGATGCACATTTTGGGATGGAGTTGTAACAAAATTTGTTAATTGCAATGTGTCTCCTGTCAATAGGTCTCCATTCTGTTGTCGGGATAGATGAGCTTTTTCGCTGTTTATTAATGTGTTGTAGTACTGTGGATCATATTTAGATAGGTAATCCTTCCACATTCGGGTGATGTTCACATCAGGTCCGCTGTGCTTCTCTTCTTTTAGAAAGTCTTGCACCTGTCAGATCAAACCAAAATAATTTGCAGAAAAAATTATTCTGAGGAAATTTTAGTTTAATTCTTTACAAATTAATCTATTCAGAAGTATTGTTATATTTGTCAAACTTTGGAAGGAACGGAATATTAAAATCATTACAGATGGAAAGGAAACAGAAGAATTAAATAATTTCACATTACTCCTGTATTTGGTCAGTTATATTCATTTTAATATAAAAGGAAACTATGTGAAATGTAAAAAATGTCATAATAGGGATTTCACCCTCTATTAAATGAAACATTATAATGCAGTACATACCTACTTGTGATTGTGTGTCACTGTGACTAAAAAATCACTGTTACAGAAATTTCATGCTGACCAGCCAGGGCAACTAAACAATTTCTCACTTTATTATGGATTTTGTTAAAACCAGTAATGTAATTGGCATTTTGATACATGGGAAGGCAATGACAATTTGGGTTCATCATCTTTGAAGCCAAAGAATAATGAAGGGGCAATTCTACAAGTTACACGAAGACCTTCACATAAATTTATTTAGCCCTAAAAAAAAAGCCAGAAGTCGTAAAGACACTCTGTACAAAGAAGGGACCTAAGGTTCTTCAAAATTCACATTTTTGTTCTTTCCAGCCAGTCAACATCTACTATCAATTTAAGGTAAACCAATTACTTTTTTTTGGTAGAGAAAAGTCACTTACTTATCTAAAATTGATAGTAGGTGGATGCTTGCAAGGAAACATCAAAATGTAAATTTCTAAGAACTTAGCTCCCTTCTTTTTTCTGTCAAAAAAAGATCATTGCACCTACATTTTATAGTAAGGTAAGTCAATGCTTTTTTTCCTGTCTCTTTCTTTCTTATCCCATTTACTAATATTTTGACTACATATATATATCTTACCTGAGGTTCATAGATGGTAGACACCTTGTGAGGTTTAGAGTACTTGAATTTTCGGAGGCACCGCCCCCTTCATCAGAAAGTTAGGAAGACATTTCCAGTGATCGGCTAGTCGACTCAGTCAGCGGCTAGCCGATCACTGGAAATGTCTTCCTAACTTTCTGATGAAGGGGGCGGTGCCTCCGAAAATTCAAGTACTCTAAACCTCACAAGGTGTCTACCATCTATGAACCTCAGGTAAGTCATCTTCTTTCTATCTCTCTGTCCTTTCCCCATTAATTGTTTTAATAAACATGACAATGTCGTTTCCTGACTCATATATATATATATCTGCCTTATACTATCAAGCTGTCTTGAAAAATCTATTGGATTTTAAGCTAATTAAAACTATTTTCACCCCTTGTAATGAATGCTCTTTGCAGCAACATCTACCAACAAATTAGACCAATCAGTCATCCATTCCATTCCAGGTGAATGAGCCAACATGGCCTTGTATGGAGGAAAGAATACTACAATCGGTGTAACTGAGCAGTATTGACTGTGGCTTATCCTTTGATAACTACTCCTAACTGTACACAGTAAATACTCCATTCAAAATGGAAACAACTGATATAAAACCTTTCGGTGTCATTTCTCAACCAAGTCAAAAAATTTGGAATTGAACATGAGTGGATTGTTCACAAAACTCTCTCAAGGTTAGACCATTTCACAATCATCCACATGTTATTTAGGCCCCATCTTCCTTTAAATAAATATATTCTTTCTTTCTTTCTCCATGGCTCTACAGCCCATTGAGGGCCTGGGCCTACAGAGTCAATTGCGGACTGTCATCTTGCACAACACATTCCGAATTTGGAGTCACATGTGGTCAGCGTACCGATCCTCCAACAGTCTTAATCCTGGTCTTCTCGACCAAGACAACACAAACATCCAAGCCCATGCCAGGATTCGAACCCGGGACATCTGGGTTGTGAGGCAGCAAGCTAGCCACTACACCACCGGAGGCTAGCTTTATTAAAAATATACCAACATCAAATCTTGAAAGTCTCAAGTCCTTCTGGAATAAACTATATTTAGTAAGTTTATTCCTTTAAGGAATTATAAGAATCTTGTGTCCAGTTCTGATTGTTATTCTTCTTCGAAGGAGATAAACATAATTCTTTTACAGTTCGAAAAGGCTTTTATTCTTCTTAGACAATTGAAATCCTGAATAAAAAATACTCTCAATATTGAAGACCTGTTTGATCATCTGCATGAATACACATATAGCCAGTTCTTTCAATTTCAGATACTTCATTTTATTATTATAGTTTGCTGGCCTTAAATTAATTAATCAGTCTGTCATATCAAGAATATTACTAAAGAGACGTGACTGATCACTTGGATAGTGTAACATTATACAAAACTAAAATAAGTGTAAGGAAGAGAATCACAAAAGTATTAGTTTTCGAATTTATCAATCCATTCCATTTTATTTGTACTTACTCTGTCTGATCTAATTATAGAGTATATATGCTCTTTAACTTGGACCAAAACATCTTCCGATATTTTCCTTGGACGATTATCATGTTTTCCTCTACCATCACGAGGATACATAATATTTTGTTCTTGTTTCTGGCAAAGTATCCTTATCTTGTGGGGAGAAATGCCATGAATGTGTGCAAATGCTAGCCTACAAACTTGAACTTCTTTTCCCCTATGTCGAACAAAGTACCTGTAACTACATGTTCTTCGATCACTTTCTTTAGATCTCTTTCGAGCAATGTCATGTTTACGAATGAGCCCAAACAAATATGCATTTTGCTCATCATGGCTATTCAATGAATAGTATCCATCAAATAATTTAGTTCTAACTTCCTCGGGCACTAGAGTATAACACTTTCTGCGACACTTGCAATCTTCTCCCATTTTTCTTTCCAGGACTAGATCGCCTTTGCTGTTGATATAAGACTTTCCAGCAACTCGAAGACGTTTTCGTTTCTCTCGTTTCCATTCTGTTTGGAAAAAGCAACATTTTAATATAATTCAAAGTTATGAAAATAGAGATGTCAACACTTGAAGCAGGTGTAGATCAAAATTAAGTTTCATTTTTTATAAGATTCGCTTTCGGGTAGATAAGTACTACATTTTCACCTGACGGATTCCGGATTCTCTTTTTACTTTGTTTATTCTTGCACCCTTGTTCAATTTCAGCCATTGCATACTTATCGATACAGTAGATCTCTCGATAGTGTTACGTTAGAGTAAGTGAAGTCGAACTATAGAATATGTCATACTAGCATCCTTCATACTGGAATGAAAACATTATCACGATTCTAAACTAGCGTTTAGCATTTGGCACAACTATTTGTATTCGTATATTGGGCGGAGCGAATATCAAGTTTTAACCCTTTCAAATGGAATATGGTATTAAAAGATAGCATAATAGTTATTTAGTAAAAAAAACGTGGAGCCCTTTTTACCAAACGAGTCAAAACACTGTACGCGCAATTCAAATCAGATTTTGGATGATTCTCTATTATCTCTTCGAATGATAAACAACAGTTTGAGATTGCAAAAACCTTTTTATAGATCTAAAAACTATAAAGTTTCATACAGACGATTACGACTTCCATTGCGAAAAGCGGCCAAAAACGATATCTTGGAACGTTCTCTATTTTGCAGTAATTTAATTTAATAACGTTAAAAACCTTCTCCCTCTATACCAACAAAAATGAATTTCAAATCTAACAAGTAAGCCAGACAGACAGGAATTTCGATGATAACGGTTTCGATTCCCCTAAAGCAAGAAATTTAAAATCTGTCGATTTTAAGTAATACGTAGAAAAAGTTTAATTTATTTAGGCAGACCAAGTATTATTTTTTTCTTAATTAAAATTATTTGGGTCACATATCGACTATAATTGATCGCGTTATTATTAATGTCGGAAACAGCGCATTGGGTACACGTAAATCGCTCATCTTCATTGGATGATGAGAACCTATTGAGTCCTGAACGTCATTGAACTCGGTTTTAAGTATTATAAAAATATCGTGGAATCAATTTCAAAAGATTTTTTGGATGACGGGAACTTTTTTATTTCTAGTCAGTAAAGGCAAATTTCATTGCATCAGACAAATCAATGCCGCCCACTGACTCAAATATTTAATATCGTCCCGTACCAAACTATAATTTCACATTAAAACTTTAATTCTCCATGAAGAAACGAAATTGAGGCCTCTTTCTATTTTGAATTTGATGAGCCTGAAGGTGGATTAGGATTTTTGTGTGACATGATCTCATTTCTACTGGTATAGCTTAAAGAAAAGAATTGAGTTTCTTACGTTTGTTCTTTCTTCGTGAGGTAAATTTCGTTTATTATCTTTACCAATTAATGAGACACAAAGTGTGCTACATTAGATAAATTAAGAGAATGAATATTTCCCCAGTGAGTACGTCGAATTAAAAGATCGTGGTGTTAAACATAAGTAGTCGTTAGACAAACGCACAACGTTCCGACGCATATATTCGATATTAGTTATGATGTAGGAGCGATCATTATATTCTTCAGACACATACAGATGGCTCAGTTTTCATGTTTGCATCCACTCGTAGACAATATCGATTATATCAATTTTCAGAATCATGTTTTCACTCTTAATATTAATTCATTTGGCTCAGAATCTGCTTTAAAGAAAAGAAAATTCTAACTTTATTATGGATTTACACCAAACAGTTCGAGTTCTACTTTGAGGAATGTATTATAACACATCTAGCTCATTGCCTATAATTATTTGAAATACAGAAGAGAAATTTGAATTAAGCGCTATACCAGTAGGAAACTGTTCTGTAATTACTTGGACTTTTACATTATTTAATTCTAATGTTGACCTAAAAGTATTTAACCATTCTCCTTAATTATCGTTCAGTATTACCTTTCAAACAATATTTGATTTAAAAAATTATAGTTTGGTAATGAGTGTCTATAATTAGTTTTTATAAAAATGCTTAAATAACGCATTCAAATGCTTTATTGTCAATTTAAAAAGGTGACATTTCAATAATTTAATAAGATAGTGTGTCATTATTAAAATTCCTTTCGGTCCCAGCTCATAAAAAATATCTTATTTTCCGAATTTAGGTCCTAAAACAATTTATATTCTCCTCCAACATTTGCGAATCGAAAATTATATGTTTTTAACCTTTATTTGAGAAATATGTTGATATAACTTCGCATCCAACTCGCAATATTGATTACTTAATCTTCCGTATAAATTTATATTTGCACCTTACATATTAGAAAATACTAAGATTGGTGTAAATATATACTCCACTTTAATTTGTTTTTTGTTGTTCTAGATAGATTTTACGGGTCTCATAAAGCGCTGTTTTTACATGGGCTCTTATGGTGCTATGAGCGAGTTGATCCTAGAGGAGTGGGAATGACATTCACGCTGCATTATCTCTCTTTTAATATACTCTTTGCTAATCTAAATATCTTTACTCGAAGCTTTGTGCGTTTGACACCACTTTGACACGCCTGGTTATGTTTTGACAGTAGTCTATAGGTTAAGGTGATCAAAGTACTTTTCTTTTTCATTGACAAGGTGTAATATACAATTCATTTTTAAGTATGTAAGACGTTACTCATAGATTTATTTGCTTACTCATTGTTTTGTTTAAAATAGCATACTATCTAATAAAAGGTTAAAAGCATAATTTCCTCAAAAATCGTTATAATATACACGTAAGTGTTAAAGGAATGTTTTACAATGATTTAAAAAAATTAAAACAAGGTTTCGAGAAATGTTCAATTTGTTAAACGTTGCTAATGAAAATATATAGTTATATTAATTCTCATATTTCAATTATATTTGTAAAAAAACTGAGTAATTTATAGTTAAAGTGATACTCCTCATTGTTGGTTTTAAAATAATCTTACCTAAAAAAACATTAATGTATTTTCATTATTGAACTAAATTAAAATCAATTCATTTTTTCTATTTTAGTAATTTTTAATACCATCGATATGGCTGTCATAATAAGTTGGTGGTAAATAGAAATGAGAACTTGTCAATGTTTGTAACATGTTAATGATTGCTTAAAGTACCATCATTTAAGGTAAGATTTAGAAGAATTTTCTTTATAACATTCTAGAATGTGAAAATATTTACATAAAATTGATGTCCGAGCTTCCTACATACTTAGTTTTACAACATTTTAATTTATATTTAATTTAATATCTACAATTTTCAAAGTACAGTAATTGTTTTCCTAGATTTGTAGGTGTACAGATGGCTTTCCCACCAGTTGGAACACAGTTTGGAGGCATTACTTTCTTTGCCCGGAGTCATTCAGGAGAACTTTGTGGTAGTAATGGTCTGCCACTTACTCCAAATTCCATAACAATATATGGAAGGGCACAGTTTTTGAAGACCATTAACCATCCACATCTCTGCTCATATCTGGATGTAATCAGAGGAAAACATGGTTTGTGAGATTTTACAGCAGAGTAGCTATAGTAACCAAGATATATTTGTGGAAATAAGTGAATATACTTTTACATCAAACCCCTATTGAGATTTTAAAATTTTAATTGTGAGATTGTCTACATTGGGTAACAGAGAAGGCAATATTTTTCTTTCATTCCTTTGTGAATACGTTAAAAATTTTCATAATAAAGAATTTGTGATTGTTAATTATGATTCATTCAATATTTATGTTTATTCAAGAAAGTCTGATGTGTTACTGTCCAAATAATTGATATGGTAAGTTCATGACTTACTTGAAATTGAGGAATGCTCTTGCCACGTTGGACAGGAAAATTTGAACAGTCCAAGATATTAATACAAGCCATGAACTTACTATCTCTTTCATATCTGTACCAATTATTTGGTAATTATGTTGTTATCTTTCCTTTTTTAATATAAATTATGAATAAGTTCTAATAACTTGCAGAGAACTAATAAACATTACCTGAAAACTGATTAAATTTTCAGAAAGAACAATGGTTGTCTGCCAGTATCACTCAAAGCATTTAAATGGTCAGTACTTCCCAGTTGATGCCCTTAGAAAAATTGCCTTGCAAGTTTTAGAAGCTCTTAGTCATCTCAACAGCTTGGGATTGGTACATCGCAGCCTCTGTCCAGAAAATGTTTTGATTGATGATAAAGGAAATGTGAAGCTTTTTAATTATGGTCTCTATTACATGACAGGAGGAGGTTCTGATGTTTCCTTTCCTATTGGGTATATTGTTTTATTTATTTTTGTCTGCTTTTTAACAATTTCAGGATTTTGTAGAATAAATTCATTTTATGGATTTGATTATCAAGGTGTCTACCATCTATGAACCTCAGGTAAGTCACCTTCTTTCTATCTCTCTGTTCTTTCCCTATTAATTGTTTTAATTAACATGACAATGTCATTTCCTGACTTATATATATATATATAAGCGTGTCACTTTTACATCGGTCAGACAAAGAGACCCCTCCCCGAACGGATTGCCAACCACCGCAGCACAGTAAAACTCCTCAAAACCCAATTCCCCATAGCCGCCCATGCCATAGCCACAACACCAACAACTTCAACCAGTGCTTCACACTGACCCCCCTCAAAGCCCTACCTCCCGACTCATCAGAAGCTGAACTCCATCTGTGGGAACTTTCATTCCAGCATGTCCTACAGTCAAGACAAAGCCCTGGACTCAATATCTTATAACTCTTTATCTCCAACCTCCCCCCCTCCCCTCCAAAGCACGAGTCCATTGGAATTGTACATACAATAAAACCTTCTCTGTGTGTGTGTATACCTTGCCTTTTGTTTTAATGGTGGTTGTATGTATGTATGAGAGAGTGTATCAATATTTAGATATTGACACCCCTAAGGGTGGATGTGTTTGAATGAATGTGTGTCAAGATGGGGGTGTTAGTATGCATTTCCCCAACCCCCATCAAGTCCTTGCCTCTTCCCAGACCCTTATTGAGAGAGAAAGTTGGTGACCTGGTGGGGTCAATTGTTTACGACCTAAGTTAGCAGAGCAGTAAATTTTGGCTGCTCAGTCGTCGGCTAGCCGATCACTGGAAATGTCTTCCTAACTTTCTGATGAAGGGGGCGGTGCCTCCGAAAATTCAAGTTTTCTAAACCTCACAACGTGTCTACCATCTATGAACCTCAGGTAAGTCATCTTCTTTCTATCTCTCTGTCCTTTCCCCATTAATTATATATATATATGCCAGAAAATGACATTGTCAAAATAATTGAAACAATTAAAAATGACAGGAAGAGTGATACAAAGGTGGTGGTTTACCTGAAGTGTAAATCTGGCAAACTCTATAACAACTGCGGCGTTGTCTTAAATTTTTGGAGGCAGTAGATAAGGAAGAGCAAGTGACGGTGATGGCCGACATACACACTCTAAGATAGTTAACACAATTTCTAAGGATAAGAAAGTGAAAAAGAAAGGTGATGGCTGTTGGACACCATAATGGGTACGGGATTTTCTTCAAATTTGTGGAGGTAACTGCCCTCCTTCTTCAGGAGGGTACATGCGCACTGAGCGATGACAGTATTACACACTGGGGAGTCTAAACTCCATTCTTCAGTCAAAAAGTGTTTGAATGGTGTGGTAACCAGCCACTCGGTAATTGGTAATTATTAAAATTATGGTTTGCATCAATGGGAAAGTAAGGGATGAGAAGTAGAAGAAAAAAACTTAAAGAGAAACAGAATACACACAAGTGTAACTGGAGGATGGTAAATAGAAGAAATAAAAAGCTGGGAGTCCAGGGCTTTGACTGTACTGAAGGATGTGTTGGAAAGAAAGTTCCTAATGATGGTGTACTGTATCTGATTAATCAGTGGTTAAGGGGTTTAGAAGGGTCAGTGTGAAATATTAGTCAAAATTATTGACAGTACCCATAGCCTGGCTGGTATGCAGCAAAACTAATTTTCTTGTGCCTGAGAACCCTTCTTCACAGCGTAGGAAAGACGGTCATCAGCTCTCTACTTCTTTTTCTATCAAAATGAATTATTTTGACATTGTCACATTTTTTCTTGCTTCATATATAGATATACATACAAACAGCATTTATGAACAAATTTATACACACAAATAAGTGGGTATGCATACACACACTTATGCATGTATACATCTGCACTTGTTTTTCTTTCTTAGAAAATGGAATACTTGATAAATATTGTTCAGCCATTGCCAACTAGTTTCGAAATTATATTTGCTTGTCATATTTTATATAGTAAAAGTAATTAACACCCCAAAGCCAAAATAGAATTATTAAATACATAATTTTTTAAAACTTATTGTCTTAATTTTGAGACAACAATTTTAACTTGATAAAAAAATTAATTTAGAGTTTTTCAGTAATTAAGAGTTAAGTAATATGCTATTGTGACTATTTGCAGACATCCAAAATATTTGGCCCCCGAAGTGTTGCTTGGTGCACCCTCGGGGCCAAAAACTGATGTGTGGTCCCTGGGAATGATTTTGGTTGAGCAGATAATGGGGAAGCCACTGTGGGGAGGTATGCGCATAGCACAGTGGCTTCGTAAAGTACTCAGTTTGCTACATAGCCGCAGTGTTTTGGAAAAACTTTCTAGAGAACACAACTGTTGGGACACAGTACAACAGGTACTGTAACAGTTAATATGACCAGTTTGAAAAAAAAAATCTACATCACTTTTAAGGAAGACGAATAGGAAAAGAATAACAAACCTGTGGTGATATGTCATGAACTGAATATCAAGAACAACAAAAAGAAATATTGAATATTATCAGGTTTGCATTATCTTACAGCTTAATGCTTAAGTAAGACAAACTTAAAACTCCATTATAATCATAAACTTTAAGTTACATTTTAGATGGAAATTTCTTACAAAATGTAAGATAATATAAGCAACTATCTGCAATCTCTTTTTACTTTTGCCTAATAAAAGAAGCATTACATTTAGAGGTAAAAAGTTGTAGCCATGCAAGTCTTAATATTCAACATATATTGTTTCACTGGCTGAAGTATTGTCCTGGTACATTATTTAATTCTTGGTCAACATAGGATTAAACTGGCATTGAAACATAAAAATATAATCCTTGAATATACTCCCAGTATCTCGAGTGTCAAAAATACTCCTGGGCTAAAAATATTTTCAGTACTCTAACAGAAAAAAAATTATATCTTACTTAAGGAGTGAATTGTTACTTAAATTGCATATTAAAGGTCATAATGTAACACAGCAGCTAGCATTACACAGGTTTTGACACCAAACTATAGTTTCCTTATTTTCATATGACTCATTTCTACCCCCACCCCTCACATGCTGAAAGGGATTGAATTATAAACAAATATTGTCAGGGAAACTATTAAAGTTATTGACTTCAAGAATTTTCTTTTGACTAACATATGAGCCATTTTTTAATATAAAAATTCCGCTAATTACACCCCTTCCTCCTAGGGGTAATAGCCATATCTTATCTACAAAGTGTTTGGTTTTGAAGTACAAGGTCTTTCCCATGTATAAATTGCTCTCGGGTTTCCAACCGGGTTGAAGAGATAAACCAGTGACGTTTCAATGGCTGGCACCAGCATGCCTTGTTTCCTGGCTACAAAATAGCTTTTCACAAGACATGGATCCTGGACCGGGATAATTGTTATTGGGATCGCATTATATTGGAGGCAATTAACATTAGGTCCATTGAGAAATTACTAAATAGAGATTCTGGATTCCAGTTAAGCTTAGCTTGGAACCCAGTGATATACTGGAGGAGCACAATGCTGAGTCACAGGACCCCGGATGGAACAGGGATGGTACATGTGACTTCAGACAACAGAGACTAGAGAATGATTAACAAACGGACTATTGGGAAATGTCCTTGCTCCCACAATAGCAACTATACAATTGGAGGCAGTCTGTGCATGCATTGATTTAGCTGAGACACAGAAGTGTGTTTTACCCTTTCCCCAGTTAGGGGATGAACTGCAATTTAAGTAACATTCTACACATCAAAATCAAACTAAAAGACTCCCATAGCACCAATTTTGATACCTAACTTGACTGTTTAGACTATGAATGGTGTTGAAATTATATGAAAACAAAAACAGCAAAAATGCTATAAATGAATTGACCCAAAAAAGTATATATTAGATGGAAATAACGGCAGTTTATGGATTATTAAAAAATATCACCCCTCCACCCACGTCCCTAGTGGTGGTAGCAGAGTCTTACCCCCAACAGTGCTGATTTCCAGGTTGCAAATAACAGTTGTGCCAAATTTAATTGAAATCGGTCCACTCGTCTAGATTTGTATGCAGAATATACACTCAAACACACACCCACATACTGACAATTTTATTATAGAGATTATATTTTCCCTCAAGACTTGATGAAGGTACAAAGGAGTAAAAAACATTTATATTTAACAAAAACAGATATAAAGATAAAATCTAGAATGATAAAGGTTGATAAACTGATCTGGAAGTGTAATGGACCAATGATGTGCGAACATATGTGTAGTGTAATTATGTATTATCATACTTATTCTAAGTGTATAACTGCAATTAATAAGGACAGGAAAGAGAGGCAGAAAATTGGTGGCTAACATGAAGTGTACAGATGGTAGGCACCATTTTGAGTGTGGAGTTGAATTTTCGGAGGCACTGGTTCCTTCATCAGAAGATTAGGAAAACCTTAGTGACTGCCAGTGGAAATCTGGTTACAATTCCTCTACTGAGAGGTTTTCTGCTTAGGTGGATGACTCATTACAGCCAATAGTGGAAAAGCTCCCATTATTCATTGAAGGCTCCAATCATTTTCTCAGTCACCTCTGTGAATTAACCAAACCACTTCTGTGGGACACACTACTGGTCACCTTAGATGTTGTCTCCCTGTTCATTCCTCACGTTAGTGGCCTGTTGACACTTGAACGGTTCCTGTCTCACAGGCCACTAAATTTCCATCTAAACACCCACCAAATAAGCAAGAGTGCCCCTCCTATACCAACCTGTTCATGGGGCAACTGGAACAGCAACATCCAAATTCCTCCTCACTCAAACCATTAACGTGGTTCCTGTTCGTAGATGACATTTTCATGCTATGTACCCATGGACTGGATGCCCTAAATGACCTCTGCACAGAATTCCCCGTCAGGTTCACTTGGAACTACTCGCCCACCAACATCACCTTCCTCATTGACATGCACCTCAATTCAGGTCCAATTACCACTTATGTCTACATAAAAAAACCTTCTGTACCTTTGCTTTTCCAGTTGCCAACCTGAGCACACCAAATGCTCCCTCCCCTAAAGCTTAGCCCTTAGGGGAGCTCGATTGTGTTCCACTTAGGACCTGCTGGCATCATACACTGACCATTTCAATGCATTCTATGACAGAAACTACCCCACAGATTTTATCCACAAAAAAAATAACCCATGCCCTTTCCACTGCCCAAATAGTCAACCCCACCCATGATCATCAAACAGAATGTAGTCTTCCCCTAACCACTACTTACTTCTACAGACTATGTAAACTCAACTCTCTTCTCCACCTAAACTCCAACCCTGACATTTAAAACATCCTTCCTATCATACTACCACCTGTACAAGGGTTGCCTTTAGGTGCCCATCTAACATCTGGAGCATTCTGGTCCAACCCTATATACCCCACTCCCTCAGCCCTGCACCCACAAGTGGCTGCAAAGCTTGTGGTAGGAACAAATACCATGTCTTCCCTATACTTCCACCCACCACAACCTTCCAGAATCCCACCAATAACACAACCTAAAGAATTTAAGAAAACATAACCTGTCTCTCCTCCCATACTATCTACAGCCTTCTACAATAACCAGACAGAGACTCGTTCCACCCCCTGATTCTTCAGAAGTTGAACTTAATCATTAGGAACTTTGCTTTCAACATGTCTTGCAGTCCAGACAAAACCTCAATATACTATAGACAGTAACCTACATATTCTCTCCTCCCTCTCAAACAGACCACCTATAATAGCATGATCATTGTTTCTATTGGAGTATGTATGTGTTAAAACCTTAATTTGTGTGTGTATGCAGTGATATGTGGTTGTGTGTGTGTTAGTATGTACATGATGGATATGTTAATTTGTGGATGGGTTTGCATGTGTGCATCTCCACAGCCCTTCTTTCCACTGCCCACTGCAAGGCTTTGCCTCTTCCTTGACCCTTATTGAGAGAGAAAGTTGGTGGCCTGGTGGTGTATTTTGTTTACTAGCAAAAACTACCCATGCAGCCATTTTTGACTGCTCAGTCGATGGCTGGCCATCACTCAAAATGTTTTCCTAACCTTCTGATGCCTCCAAAAAATTAAGAATCTGAAACCTACATGGTGCCTTCAGGTAAGCCACCAGTCTCTCTTTCCTGTTCTTATTAATTGTGTATTAATTCTTTTGATTTAGTACAGCTTTATATAAGCAGAAAGTTCCCTTTGCATTTGTGGCAACTTATCATCTGCATCCACAATATATGTGTCATCAACCACTGCAAGAACTGTGTGTCACCAGCCTAACAAGTTCACTAAGTTTTTGTTTTGTTTAGGCTTAAAAGTGTAAAAGTTACTAAAAGTAGCAGCCAAGATACAGACTATTGTGGTCCCCAAACATATCATCAATTCAAAACATATTTGATTGACAAAATGTTGAGATTTTAGATGTGGACAATAAGTACTCTTCCAGGAGTATATCTGAAATCCTACAATTTGAATCCAAGATTTCTGCAAATAATGTTTAGACTGATACTGTGAAGCTCAACAATGTCAATGATATTGCTATGTGAACTTCTTTGTTTTTGCACTATCTTTGTCTAAACTTTGCATTTGATTTTGTCATTTGGTTTGTGCTGTCTGTTGTCTGTACTCTTGTGTTTTTCATCACCTGACAAAAACTACAAGGCTAGCAGAAACATTGTGTGGTATGTATTTTGGTTACTACATTTTGTAATTTGTACACTTTAAACACAGACATTCATACTTAGTAATTAAAATAATTATCACAAGATTTTATTAGTTGATCAATTTGGCATCTATGTTTGTAGCATATTGCCAAAAGTATTGTTTTTTCTTGCAGGAAGTACCAAAGGAACTTCAAGATTTACTAGCTCAATGCCTTAGCGTTAACCCACGAGATCGCCCAACACCTTCACAGTTGCTGACACACCCTTACTTACAAGGTGGAAAGACTGAACTAGAAAGTACAAGTTTAGAAAGAAAGCACCCACTTCTAGAACGCAGCTTGAAAGAACTATACTACTTGTGGCGATTGGCTGGTGGTGACGTCCAGGCTGAGTTACGAAAACAAGGCTTGATTAGAACAAAACCACCTATTTTGTCACTACCCATGTATGTTTCTTGTTAATGTTGAATTGAAATTTATAACTCTGTTCCTTAAATATTTAAAACAGGATACTAAAACAAAAGAGATGTACTACTAACTTTTATCAACTTTTTGCTGGCAATGTAAGGAAATTATTTGTAATACTCCAAATTCATTAAACACATGATGAAAATAGTAATGTTAATTTTTCTGTTATTAAATTGTGTTGACAAATTTGTCTAGTTTAATTCATATAGTTATTATTCTTAAATCAGTTAAATTTTACTATTACTTAAAAAAACTTATTAATTGAAATAAGCACAGTTTGCAGGAAGTTGGAAATATTGGTCATCATTGTCATTGAAATTAACCTTCGATTTGTCAACAGTATATCTTTTCAACAAGTAAAATTGAGATAAATATCCTCTCATGTTTATGAATTCTTAACTTAACTTAGAAATATTTTAACTAACTCAGTGTTATAGTTTAGCAATTCTGGCTGTGAAACACTATACTTTTAATCTATTAACACATAATAATGTCTTAAAACATGTTAATCATTCTTATATTATTATGTTGTTAAGTGTAACAATGGTTTATCATTTTAGCTGCAGTATAGTTGGCAAACAAATATATTTTGAAGCATGTAAATATTTGTTGTTGTTTTCTATTGCAGAATCATCATTCTTGAAGGTACAGTCTTTGGACAAGTTCGTGATCCTACCTCAATGTTGGATTTAACTGTGGTCCCCTTACCTCTTGACACATTGGTCCAACGATTATCACATTTGCCACTTACATGCTATTATCCTTTAACAGAGACAGTGTGAGTGTTTTATATAGCTCTGTATACTTAGATTTTAATCATTGAAGTTAAATTCACTACTGGTATAGCAATGAAATTAAAATTTGTAGTTTCACATTTAACAGAATATTGATTTTAAATTTGTACCAAATAAGACAATTAAATTTGTATCCTTTCAGCTCAGATGTAATTGAAAAAGAGCCACTGCTTGATGCAGCTCAATTGCCCCTTGTTATTCGAGAAAAGGACACAGAATACCAATTTCATAGGATTGTACTTTGTGAAAGACTCTTAAAGGTAAGATGTTCTTTGCTTCACTTGAAACATATTTTCATGTTTTAATTAAAATATTGTTTTGAGTTTACATTATTTGTGAGCAGAATTGGAAACTGTTGCAGACAAATTCTGAAATAAGCTGAGTAGGAAATTAAATATATATACTGGTGATTTGTCATTTCTAGCTTAATGTTTTCTATATTGATTCTTTGATAAATTTATTATTCTACCTTTAAATTTTAATCATCCAATAATGGAATACCTAAATAATAATATTTTAACTAAATCCAACTTTGTACCTCTTAAAGATGTCAGTGTTCAAGACATTAATCTGAATTGAAGTTGTGTATTTGTCTAAGTGAATGAATAAATATTATGTTGCTGCAAATGAAGTTACAGCTTTATGGCTGCTATAAAACTTCCTATCACACAATTATTATATTTTAAATAAGACATTCAGTTGCCACAGTAAACCAATCATAATGCTTAAAATACTTAGTGGGCCAAGCAACAGTGCTGAACAAGGGATGTGACATTGGGAGCAGTATAACATAACATTGCATTGCTATGTGGGAACCAAGCCAAAGTTAAAATCAAGAGTGATAATGTTGAGTGAATGGGCCATTATTTTATTTTCATTGTGTCAAAAACATCATACATCATCACATATATTTTTTGAATTTGAGGAAATTACTACATTATTATTAAAAAATGCCATTACCCAAATAAATTGTTCATAAAGAAATAAGAATATAGTTTGTATATATGTAGACTTATTAATTTGTTCTATACATGGTTATCAGATGCAGTGCTCAAATTGATTATTTATTGTAATTATTTTGCAGAAGTGGATATGCTAGCACATTTAATAATATAATGTGTATAAGTGTTAGATTAAAATACATTTCCTCTAAACAATACTCAATCTTTTAAAAAATTTTCTGGCATTCATGGCATAGCTATACATTTTCAGAACTAATTTGTAGTTAAGTAAAGTATTAAGAAGTATGGCACTGAACCAATTCTTTTTTAAATCACTAACTTCTGCACATTATTTGCCCTTAATTTTTGTCAGTAAAACCAAAATGCAAAATATTATTGTATGTATTATTAGGGTTACCCATATAAGAAGTTAGCTATAATAAGGGAAGCTAGGAAAGATATTCCACCACTTTTTCGTGGAGACATGTGGGCTGCTGTGCTTGAAGTTGCTGGGGATGTGAAGGGCCGCTACACGGCCATAGATAAGGAAACTCCAACTCACACAGATCGACAAGTGAGTTGATCCAATAATTTTAAAAATAACTATTCCAATAATTAAGAAACCACTCTAGTCCTCAAAGTTTATTGTCAAATAAAATTAGGCTGGCTTGCAACCATTATGGTCATCATCAGGCTGTGAAACGACAAAACAGGAACATTAATGCTCAATTAGGAATGAAGCAGGAATAATGGGCACTCTATATGCCAATTTGGTCTCACTCCTGTAGGGCCAATATATTTTAGTAATAAGTTGCAAATTTTGGCCATCAGAGGCGCATTAACACTGTGCACCACTATATAAGCCTTGGTAAATAGTTGCCTGTTACAGTTTGACATGGGGCATTATGCCTGATAGATGAAATGGGTGTAGTAAGTTGCAACACCACTGTATAAAATAGGTAATTCCTTCTCTGAAATTCACTCTCTGTGATACATTCTTTATTTTATAGCTATATAGGTTGTAGATTGATGTTCCTGTTTTTCTCATTTCACAGCCTGATGATGACCATAATGATCGCAAGCTAGCCTAATTTTATTTGACATTAAACTTTGAGGACTATAGAGTGGTTTCTTAATTATTTTAATTTATAAAAAAGTCCTATTTTAATCTACAATAACTATTCCTTATTTGAATATTTTACTATTTGAAATTCCTCTGATTTTAGTTGTTGAACTAACAAATTAGTTAATTGAATGCAATAGTATTAACCAATTATTTAATTTCATACTTTAAATATGGGACAATAAGATAAAATATTATAAACAACTGATTTATTTTGTTGTTTTGTTTTTTGAAATTATTTGATTCTTGATCCTAGAAATCTTCATTTTCCCTGTGAAATATATATATGGGATAAGTGACGAAGTCACGCATTTGATAATTGGATAGAAAGAAAGATAGAAATATTTGGGAGAAAGGCAGGAAATTCGCTCTTTAAATCATATGTACGGCATGGAATCATGCACAAGGAAATACATATGTCAAGCGTAGAAGAGAATGGAAGAAGGAAGAAAGACTGAAAAAATTTCGATGTGGCCAGGACTCGAACCTGGGTGCACGAAACAACAGTGCATCACCCCTAGAGCCGGGGCGTGCGTCTATCCACTCCGCCACCACATCGAGTACGACCAACCGAGCATTTTCAGTCTATATATCTTAGGTTTTCAAGTTAGGATGGATAATATATAGACTGAAAATGTTCGGTTGGTCATACTCGATGTTGTGGCGGCATGGATAGACGCATGCCACGGCTCTAGTGGCGATGCACTGTTGTTTCGTGCACCCAGGTTCGAGTCCTGGCCACTTCATATTTTTTCAGTCTTTCTTCCTTCTTCCATTTCCTTCTACGCTTGACATATGTATTTCCTTGTGCATGATTCCATGTCGTATATATGATTCAAAGAGCGAATTTCCTGCCTTTCTCCCAAATATTTCTATTTTTCTTTCTATCCAATTATCAAATGCGTGACTTCGTCACTTATCCCATATATATATGTTGCATTACCCTTTTTTGTGCAATCATATAATTGTTAATTATGACATTATTGCCAATAAATTACTTAATTTGAAGCAAATTTTTTATTTGCTTTCACTTCAGATTGAGGTTGACATTCCAAGATGTCACCAATATGATGAGTTGCTTTCATCTCCTGAAGGCCATATGAAGTTCAAACGTGTTTTAAAAGCTTGGGTTGTAAGCCATCCTCAGTATGTATACTGGCAAGGACTGGACTCACTTTGTGCTCCATTTTTGTACCTAAACTTTAGCAATGAAGGTGAGTTTATATACATGAAGGGAAGTAAAGCTGTCTTAATTTTTTCAGTTCTATTCTTTAAAAAAATTTCATTTTGACTATTCAGTTGTTTTGTGATCTGTCTGTAACATATTTTAAATTAATATTTCTTTTATACAACAGAATACAATGTATTTTTTGTATGTTTGCTGATTACAGCTTATTTTAAGAACAAGTTATAATAAATTATAAGGTTCATAGTTTCTCAACTCTTCAGCAAAATACTGTTATTGCCATTTTGCTGTCATATCTAACATGCCATATTTGAATATTTGGCTTAGGTTTGTAAGTTTGACAATTGAAGATTAAATTAATTTACTTTAGTGAATATGATTGCAGTTAATTAATCTTCATATATTTCAGCACAAGCATATGCCTGTCTTTCTGCCTTCATCCCCAAGTATCTGTACCACTTCTTCCTGAAAGATAACTCTGCAGTTATACAGGAATATCTTGCGAAGTTCTCACATCTCATTGCTTTCCATGATCCTGAACTAGCAAACCACTTAGCAGAAATTTCATTCATTCCAGAGCTGTTTGCTATACCATGGTTCCTGACAATGTTTTCACGTAAATATGCAATTACAGTTTTATGCTATTAAGTTTAATGTAAAAAATATTTTGATATGTGTTAATTGAATTTTATTTGTGCAATTGGAATTGTTTCAGTTCTAATGCCTTGTTTGCTTTAATAGATGTTTTTCCACTGCATAAAATTCTTCACCTTTGGGATAAACTGTTGTTGGGAGATGCATCTTTTCCCTTGTTTGTTGGCTTGGCGATTCTCAGACAGTTAAGAGATACATTGTTATCATCTGGTTTCAATGAGTGTATCCTGCTGTTTTCAGACCTTCCAGGTACTTAATAAATTGAAAATTCTTTGAATATGTAAATGTTTTTGTAATGTATAATAATATTGGATTAATTTTAGAGTTTACATGGACACTTGCACAAGAAATGCTTGAAAACACACATTATTTAGCAAGAATATTTTGGGTTACTTATCAGCTACATGCCTGTATAATTTGTTTATGCAATAAAAAAAATCACTTTAGCCAAGCTGTAAACTGCTCCCAATTCTTTATTTCCTCTTCTCTATCATTCCCAACTGTCCACACCTTAATAAGACTGATTAAATGGTTCAAGAATTAACTAGCTATAGCTGAGGTCCTGGGTTCTACCCTCAGCTGTACCAAATATCTTCAGTCTCTCCTTCTTCTTCTTCTTCTCTTTACAGCTTGAACATATTTCAATGCTAGAACATGTGTAGTCTTTAGAGTGAATTCCTACCTTGTTCCCATATTTCTATCTTTACTCATTATCTAATTAACCAGTGTGAATGTATGTGACTTTTTCACAATATAATATCATTATGTTTGTATATAAATTTTAACGGGGACAGGAAAGAGATAGAGAGAGAAAAATTTGTTGGCTTACCTGAAGTGTAAAGTTAGCAGGCCCATGCCAAGTGCAGTGTTTAAATCATCAGATGATTAGGAATAGCACTCTGAGTGCCAGCCAGCTGTCGACAATATATTTATAGGGACAGCTAGCAGAACAAGTAATTACTGGCTTACCTGAAAATGAAGGCTGGTGTTGTCATGTCAAAAAGGAAGAAATATTTAAAATTTTTGAAAAGCATTATTTTAAAATACAGTTCAAAATACTAGATAACACCTGATATAATTACCTTTTACTGTTGTATGTAATCATCAGACAGTATGCTTAAATTGATTATTTATTGTAATTATTTTGCAGAAGTGGATATTGAAAGGTGTGTCACAGATTCAATTGAAATGTATTGTAGCACACCAAGAAGCGTTACGTACCGACAGCATGAGCTACCTTCAAAGTCTGAAACTACTGCTAATCAAGATCTTGTAAGTTATATTTTTCTTCTAATTAAGTTAAATTTAATAAAAATAATTGTTACTACATCATTTTGGCTGTAACCATCAGTGGAGATGGTCCATGCGAGATACCAAATTCTTCACATGTAAATTCAATAATCTTTTTGGCTGAGGGAATCAAGTAGTAAATATGATGTATTGCTAAATTTTAAGCCAGAGGAAGTCTCAAAATGAAGATGAAAAGTCACTTTTATGAATGAATAGTGATATATTTAATGCTGACTTTTTGGTCATCTTTTTATTTATTGTAAATTCTAAAGTCAGTAAACTATGTTGGAAGTTAAATTTAAGTATCTAATATCATATTATTTTTTATCTTAGCAAATACATTCAGGTCATTTTGTTTCTAAGTGGTAAATTTTTTAGATTAAATGTTTTGTCCAAACTGATGCGTTGGTTTTTGTTTTTTACTTAAACTTAATATTAATTTAAAATAATTCTACAACATAGTTTCCTGACTTTAAAATGCTAATTTATTGGCCATCTTTTAATTTATTTGAGTAATTTTAATTCAGCAACAAAGTTTCAGAAAGTAGTTTCTCAACATTAAGATTTTAGTGTTTGTAATTGTGTTTTTCTGGTTGTGTGTACTTACTGAATGATGCTTGTAATAGCATACAGGTAATTAAAGTCATACATTCCACCTTACTACTATTAAATATCATGTTGTAGTGAATAACTCAAAATTTTATTTAGAGATTATATTAGCTATTTTTGAACATTTTTTAATCTTGTTTTTAACTTTTAGGAAATGACCCCCTTATCTGTGGCAGAACTTCAGAAAGAATTTTGCCCTCGAATTAGTGCTGCTAACTTGCTAGAATTACTTGACATAAAACAAACAAAATTTTCCCGACCGAAAGTTGTCACTGTTGACATTCGTCCACCAGAAGAGTATCCTTTAAATATAACTAAATACAATGGCTAAGAAATCTGTTAAGAATTAATTAATCCTTCAAATATGTTATATAAAGCATAGAATGTATATTTATTTATATATTGCTTTTGACTAAGACTTATGACAGATTGAAACACTTCAGTTTAAAAATATTATTAGCATTACTCTGTAAAGTAGGTTATGAATTTTTAAAATAAACTTACGTATGCTAATTTCCATTTTGATATATTTAAATTATTTTTGATCATACATTTGTAATTTAAAATAGTAATTATTTTCACGCTTTTTAACTACACCTTAAAACTCTCATTCTTAGAAATAGCCTTAAAATTAACTTGACAGTTATATTCTCTTAACTAGACACAGATTTAATCGAGGTGCAGTTCCTAACAGCATTAATATTCCATTTTCTGCTGTGAATATAACAGAATCTCTACTTCCTACTAGTCCAGAAGCAAACCTTTTGCATAGCCACAAAGGAAAAGTTATCACTGTTGTTGGATCTAGAGGTCCTCATGCTGCTGAGGTAAATTCATCAATTTTATGATAACTTGCATAATATACGCATTTAAAATTTAATGATTAGAAACACATTTAACAATTAATAGGATATACCAAATTTAACTGTTCATAAAATTAGTTAAAATAGTATCTTATATGTATATATAATACAGTGGAATGTCTGTCTGTAGTAAATCAACATATTTATTCATAATGAATGTAAATTATATTTCACCATATACTGTAATGTTTAAATTTTCACTAATTTGCTGTAATAAATTTAGATAGATAGCATTTTAAATGAAAAATGAATTTTGTTGCTTTCAGTTTGCTAAATTGTTGGTGAAGTATGGATTTCCTAGAGTGTGCATATTACATAATGGCATATCAGTACTTCGTTCAGCCAATATTCTGTTAGTCCCTGGTGCCATGTGACGCCACAGCATGGCACTTACCAAGTGCGATAGTTGTTGAGATGTCGCAAAAGTATTTATGAACTCTTCATTAGTGCACTGCAATCCATAATCTGTTTAAAGGGATTAGGAATAAATTTGTTACTTCAGTCAATATTTTTGGTTAAATGATTAGATTTTATAGTAAAGAAATTCATCTTTATTTGGAATTATTTATATAATGATATATTTATTGAAATATTTCACTTTCTTGAATTGCTTCCTGATATATATTTTTTAAAAGTAATCTAAAGTGATATCAAAATGTCTCCCAAGTAAAGGGATAGCTAACCTAAGATTTCACAATAATGTTAAAATAATTAGTTTATTTAAATTAATTAAACTTTAAATAGTTCACACTTAAATATTTTAGCTTGATACTGTATTATAGGATATTTTTATACTTTGTTAAAGCTGTTAATATGGTTTGTTAATATATCAAGCTTGATATATGTAAAATACAATGTGGACTCCATAAAATGTATATGTAGATGCAGTGTTAATTTTGTAAAATTAGCCAATGAAATGAGGAAATTTTCTAATAAATTTATTTCTACTTTTTTCTAAAAATACATTTGTAACCTAATTTTTATATTGAAATGTACATTAATCACAAATTTGATATTGTGCAAGTGGGGCAGATTGAATATACATTTGCTTTGTTTGATAAATACTAGTCATTCTCCATCACTATTTTAATCAGTATCATCTTGCTAATATTTTGCACGGGAATCTCAAATATGTCAAAAGTTACATAATTAGGCTCTTAACTGCCCAGCTTGCAAGTATGCAGTCATATTAATCTCCATAATGGAACAAGAAATATTGTATAATTCACCTTGCTAAGGTATTCTAAATTATTGTTGGCAACAAATGTCCATACATGGAGCTTGCTTATGAAAGACAAAGTACAGATTTCCTAGCAACCTGATCATCACTTTGTCAGTTGTGTATTGTACATCAATAAGTGCAGAATACAGTAGTGAATGGTTGCTTGATGACCTTCAATGTTTTCCACATGAATATAAGTTTGGAGGTAAACCAGAAAATTTGCCATGTCACTCAAAGATATTACTTCATCCTAATTTTTAGTGTGATAGGTAAGCATTTGCTAAGTAGTGTACTAGCAGAATTATTACAACTGCATACTTGCAAGCTGGACTGTTGAGAGTCTACTTCACTAGAAGATAATGACTGAGCAAGTCATTGAAACATCACTGAACATTCATTCTTCTCGATAAGAAGCTAGAGAACTTTACACAAACAACAGAGAACAACTTCAGTGTTTAAGAACAATGCTTACCCTTGAGTATTTTTTTTAATTTACAAAATGTATTAATTTAATATAAAAAAGTTGGATATAATAAAATTAATCTTAAAATATGTTCATATTTTATTTGTGAACTTCCTACTTGAGTAATAAATAATTATTTAAAGACCAGGCCATAAGAAAATTATGTAAAGCACTGGCATGTACTGAAAAATCACAAATATTAATAATTGGGAGTTTTGTATAATAAGGGCCTCTGGTGTTTATAGAATTATGGCCCAGACTGCTTGCAGTTTCCTCACCTTATGCCAAATTGTATAGTCTACTGTATATCTTGCACCTAATCATGGAATCATCAGTCCAGAAAGATTTGTATCTCCAAGTTAATATGAGCTTAGTTCTATAACTTTGGTTATTGATGAAGCATATATTGTGAAAGTTTTTGAATTGCCATTCATTGTGTTTAACTTTATTGTGATCTGTAAGATTGCAATGTTGTATTAGTTTTGAATCAAAATAATATAGTTGTTGCTTCACCATTTGAGCTTCCAAAGCTTTGATCAATTAGTTATTCCAATATCAATATTGTGGTCGGTTATTCTGACTAGAGAGACAAGTCCTTAATTTATGATTGTGATTGTTTTTGTCTGGTTTATCTTCTGCTAATTCTGTGCAACTCTTTTCCAACCTGATGGAATTTATTAGTTTAATTCTCTTTTCTGTTATAGGAACTTTTAACTATTTATATGCGAACGAAAGAGATTTAAGCTCTAATCTTTTAAGTTATGTTCTACTCCATGTTGAAGTGCCACATGTATGTAACCAATCATTAGATGTGTTGTTTTATGAATTGCATGACTTGTGACACATTTTTCAGCCATGTAAAATGTCAACTCACATGAATAATAAAATATATAGGGGATGTGCCTTGTGTTTAAAAAGATGTTAAGTAATAACTACACCCAAAGAAAGCAACTAGGTTTGCTGAAAAGCTGTCCTAATTTTAACTTTTTATTGGCTACATCATCTATTTTTCAATTTTACAAATGTAAAATGATATTTTAGAATTCATTTTGTATACATATGTGTAGCAGTTGTGAATCCTGAAAATGGATTAGAGTATATAGCAAAGACTTATGAGAATTCAATAAAAGTCTTTTCACCTTCAATTATTTTTTTAATATAATTTTTATTTAAAGTTGCATTAACTTCTGTGGTCATTAGTGACTATTACAATTTATCAAGAATGTTTACAATTGATTAAAAAAATTAAGTATAATTTATCTTGGTATTTGGGTAGCATTATTGTGAATTTTTTTGGGAAAAGTCAATTATTTTCATAAATTGTAATATTTCATCTTGTAACTTTGGAGAATACACTCCTTGTGACGAAGATGAGATAGTTTGATGTGGCTAGTTCCAATTCTTGAGCTGATGATTTGCTCTCTGTGATTTAGTTTTGGGTTTGTTTTACAAAAAAATTGTGATGGTTTGTTGACTAGTTTTTAATTTTTTCATTTTCAGTTCCAGTGTTTTTCCATTTTCTCTTTAATAAGGTTCCAGATATCTTGGGAAGTGTTGGTTAAGGTTTGGGGAGGATTGATTGGGTGCCCTGTAGATGCCAATTTAGTTAATCAATCAACTGTTGTATTGGATTCCCTTTTATGCCTTGGTGAATCAACCATTGTTTGTACCACAGGGAAAGAATCAATTTAACTTTTGTTGAAATTTTTCGATCTTGGTTAAGGGAATATAAAGTTTGAAATAACTGAACTTTTCAAATATTATTTCTAATTTTAATACTTGAATATAGAAAAATTGAAAAAATGCAGACTATGATGATTTTTAGTTACAAAAAGCTCTTCTAGTCTAGTTGTATTATTATTTCAATTCTGTCAATTAAATAGCGGGACTTGAATGTATTTTAATTTTTGTTTCGTTTTCTCTGGAATATTATGAACTTAGCGTTGTTTTTTTATTTGTTTCATAGCAAGTTATTGTGAAAATTTATGTTTAATATCAGTTTTACTATACCGCTGTCACCATTTCCCAACCATGTTTTGTCTAGTTTTGGTGACCTTTCTGGTTGAGTAGCAGAAATATATATCGAACTGTATGCTTTAAAGATTTAAGTTGAGCGTATGCCTGAAGCATAGAGCAAAAGGGACAGGACTCAAGCTTGAATAAAGACGAGCTCTTTGTGATCCAAAGGCATTTGAGACCTGAGCCTCTCTACGTGTCTTTATGAATATTAAACCACCGACCGTTTACGAAACCTCTTTGGGCCCAGATCCAAGAAAAGAGGTTCTAGTCGGGCTTTCCAGCGAATTTATTACGGCGGTTTACGTTTGACAACGAGAAATACTCCATGACGTTCCAAAATCTTTCCCGTGAATAATAAATGTATGAGACCTTACTAATGAGGCATAGAGTACATTTATTTCATAGACAAAATATACCACATTATATCACAAGCATCTTATACGGACTACGTGAGGGTAATTCGCATTGTGGTCACTCCCCTTTATAAATATCGGTATGGAATGAAAGGCGGGGGTGTGATTTCGGAACCAGAAGGTAACGAGCCTTTAAGCTACATTTAAGGAACCTATCAAGCATTCTCTTATATGCGATTCAGGGAAATCCCCATCAAATAATCAGTCACCCTGTACTTGCCTAACGCCCTTTCGATGACAGAAGTTAAGGTTTACTGAGAGAAGTAGAACCTGGCAAAACTGATTTTTCATTATCGGATCAGAACCACTTGGTCAGTCGAAAGTGCTTTTTGCCGCACGCACTGCTTCTTTGACTCCGCAGTTCTCTAGTGTGGAGGTGTAATTTTCAACTCCATCTCTCGACAATATTTGGAGCTGGAGAACAATCCTGCCTACATCCAAAGTCATTAATCGCGGTGAATACACATCACAAAATAATGTACTTTCTCTCCCTAAGGCGAAAATCTATAAATCACCTTCACGTACATAAAAACTGGCTGGACAATTTGTCCCAACGCTTTCAGCTGAAACTTAAAACCTTAATTGGACAGGGAAAACGCAGCTATCTCACTGTGATGTCGTGTACAACACTGCAGTTCATTAAATAATTTGCAATTAATCTGTGGAATTCAGTCCGAAGACTGGTCTGATGCAACCCTCCATGCTAACCTATCATAATCCCACATCTTCCCTAATCATCGTAGCGTATTCTATCATTGGGCGTCCTCTTTTGTCGATTCCCTCTAATGCTAATTTTACAAGATCATCCTGTTTTAAAACGTGGCCTATTAATCTATCCCTTGTTTTGGTCAACGTGCTCGATATTGTTCGCTCTTCTCCTACTCTCCTTAGAACTTACTCGTTAGTGATCCTATCCACTCATCTGATTTTCAGTATACTTCTATAGCACCACATTTCGAAGGCTTCCTTTATGCAACTCCTACCGTCCAGGTTTCGCACCCATGTAACGCAACGCTCCATTTTTTGCAACGATTTCCTATATTATATTACCCGTAAGTAAAATCCTCTTTTTAACGAAAGCCTTCCTTGCCTGTGCTATCCTACCCTTTATGTCTCCAATACTTCTACCATCTCTACTTATTACGCTTCCCAAGTAGCAGAATTCCTTAACTTCCTTCAAAATATCCCTTCCCAATCTAACATCGTTTGCTAGTTCAGTTTCCCATACTACACTCCATTACCTTTGTTTTCCCTCAATTAATCCTCATATTGAACTCTTTTTCTAGGACCAAATTTATGCCACTTATGGATTCCAAGTTTTCTTCTACTTCCCAAATACTACAATACTTTCCTAATACCACAATATCATCGGCAAACCGTACGGTTTTTATTTATTGTCCGTGCAGTATAATTCCTTTACCATATTTCATTTTAACTTTCTTCATCGCTTGTTCTATATATAAGTTAAACAGCATGGGCGACAGACTGCGTCCTTATCTCAGTCCTTTCTTGATTACGGCTTTCTTTTCTTTATCTTCTATTCTAATTACTGTTGCCTGCCTTCTGTAGAGATTATGTATAAGCCTCCTTTCTCTTCAGAATCCTTAATAGTGTGTTCCAGTTCACATTACCAAACACTCTTTCTAAATCTATAAATCTACGTAGGCCGGTTTTTTTCTTATCCTGTCTTCTAAAATTAGTCGCAAAGTCAATATTGTTTCTCTTGTTCCCACATTCTTCCTAAAACCAAACCGATCTAATATTTTTAATATTGATTTAATATTTTGCATGCATGGGATACTAAACTAATTATCCTGTCCTTTTCGCATCGATCAGCCCCATTCTCCTGCGGTATGGGGATAATTGTGTTTTTCCTAAAATCTTGTGGTATTATTCCTGTTTCGAAGATTTTGCAAACTATCCTGAACAGCCATCATGTTGCTTCTTCGCCTGATGATCTTATCAACTCCACTGGAATGTTATCAATTCCTGGCACTTTTCAATTGCTCAGATATGTCAGCGCCCTATCCCACGCCGATCATAAAATTTTGTCCCCCAACTCTTCAGCATACTCCTCTTCTTCTATTACTGACTGACCTAGATTTCCGCTGTAATACAGCTCTTCTAAATATTTCTTCCATCTTTCTGCCTTATTCTCGTTATTTTAATCGTGCCCTCGTCAAAATCCTTAATTGTGTGTTTCAGTTTACATTATCCAAAATTATCCTGATGTTCTTGTTAATATTTTTCCTCTCTCCAAATGTTTATTTGGTTTTCCTATAAGCTGCGTCTATTTTCCCTTTCACTATGTAATCTTCAACCTCTTTGCGTTTCTCTTGGAGCCAAGCCTCTTTGGCCGCTTTGCACTTCCTATCTATCTAATTATTCAAGCGCCTGAACTGCTCTTTAACATTTTCATCTCTGGCGTTTTTATATTTACGCCTTTCATCAATCAGTTTTATTGTTTCTTGTGTTATACATGCTTCCCTATTGGTCTGAGGTATTCTCCCTATTTTTTCGTCGGCTGCTCTAGTAATTTCTTCTTTCAAGAGTGCCCATTTCTCTTCTATATTGTTTCTTTCTCTACTAATATACTCTTGATATTTTCTTTGAAACACTCTCAAGTACCTCCTGTTGTTTCAGTTTTTCTAATTCCCATATTTTTGTTTTAATTCCTTTCTTGAGTTCCTTCATTTTCAGTCTGAATTTCATTATGCTCGGAGTTCACATCTGCTCCTGGGTACCTTTTGCAGTCCAGCACATGATTTTCATATCTGTCTCACCATTATGTAATCAAATTGATAACTGTCTCTGTCTCCCGGCTTCTTCCATATGTAAAGTCTTTTTTCATGATTCTTGAATTGCCACTATTGTCACTACTAATTTGTACTCCATTTGATTCCAAGTCCATAGTCCCCAACCTCACAACTTTCTCTTCCCTTTCCTTTTATCTACAACCGAAAATAATAATTGTTAATATCAGTTGTAATTTATTGAACAGTTCTCGGCTTTATACACGGCTGATACAGCGATTAACACGCGACGTTTCGACGATCTTGCAGTCGTCGAAACGTCGCGTGTGGAAACCCGAGAACTGTTTCTTCAGCAACTGCAAGGCTTTCCCCAGCCTTCGACCTTTAATAATTTATTGGCTCGACCGCTCTCTGTGAGCTTTGGTCTGCCGAAATGATTGCCAGATTGTCATCTTACGTGACACATTCTGTTTTTGTTTGAAGTGGCAGTGGTCATAGAAACGATCCTCCTTAATTCGCAGCCCCGGTTTTGTTGACCACAATAAACACAAACATCAACGCCCCTGCCGGGATGAACCAGGGACCTCTGATGCAGGGCAATGGAGCAGGTTTGCAGTATTAATATTCTGAAAAATATAACTTTCCATAAACACTCGAAGCTCCCAGCACACGTCTCCCCGACAACTATGTAAAATGTGTTTTATCTATTTAATTGAAAGCCATACTTTTGATAATTAAAAAAATATTCGGTATTCAAATTTATATATATATATATATATTAAATTTTGTCGATTTACCTGATGAAATCCACAAATATGGACGAAAAGTTGTAAAAGCTAAATAAATAGCCCTATCAATATCTGTATATATATATATATATATATATTTTAAATTGGCTGAATTATTTATTTAAAAAAGGAAAATAATACACTAATTAATTACTATAGTTGCTAATTTTCCTTTTCTATATTAAAATAAGATGTTTCAGTAATGCTTAATATGCTGCTTGATATATACATTTGAAAAACATGATGTCATATAGATCTTATGCTGCCTAGTACTTGTCCTCCAAAAAGAGGTGAAAATTTGCCACGACAAAATTTGGTGATGGTTTTGGAATGGATAGATATCTGAACGACCAACTATACTATATTTTTGATCATGACACTTCATGGTGGGATACAAGTTGTGCAGATAGGCCAAGGTTCACGCCCCTAGAATTGATTTTATCTGGGATCAAAGTTGGCCCATTCAGCAGAACACGCGCTTACCGCAGCAAAATCCGTTGCACAATACTTAGGAACACAACAGCAAAAAACATTTTTATTATACATAAGAACCTGCTCTTTATAACGATAGCATTTAAAACCAAATTAGCAGTGATATACATTGTGATATATTGCCATGAAATGTAGCTATTTTTCTAAGTAAAATTTTTATGGGCAATTTTTTGCGCAACATCTCTGGAAATATAAGAACACCACAGCTTCTCAGTAATATGGTACCTGATATGTACATTTAAAAATTATTGTTTCGTATAGATCTTTTGCTGCTGAGTAATTGGCCTCCTAACTGAGGTCCGAATTTGCAGTGAATTTTTTTTTGGTGACTTTGGGACTGATACATATCAGAACTTCTCCTTTTTTGGGGTAGAAGGTGTACTGGCCCCTAAAACTGATTTGACAAGGGATCAAAGATGGCCCTTTGAGCGGCGAGTCCGCGTTAACGCGGTCATAGACCATTGAAGATGGGTTTGTAACTTCTGAACCAGTGTACAATAAGCTTGCACGATTTCATTTGGGGCCTAGCATTTTCTGTTTCGAGAATGGTGTGTTTCTGGAATATTCCAAGGATGTATAAACTGTACTGGACCCCGAAGCGGAATCAGTCTTTCGCATTACGAGTCTTTGTACAGACTTCGTGTTGAATAAACACCTATAACTTCTAGCACTCCGTGCCACAGTATCTCATAATCCCTCAGAAACTTGACTATATATATTTTGTAACGCTAGCCACTACACCACAGGAGGTCGGCTATTTTTTTATTATTACGTCTAAATAGTAACTTAGCAATCTTATAACTTTCGAATAAAATATAATCTTCAGGTTTGGTATACACCTCAATTTAGGTCACAATTCAAGTTTTTTTGACATCTCTCACAGATCCTATATCCACCGCATTACTTTGTAGTCAGATTTTTTTATCGTAACAATGGACCCCCGAATCAGGCGCTGCGGGAGTTTTCTCGCAGTCGCTTCACCGCAGAGTGACTGCGGGGCTCACTTGATAATGTCGGGAATGCCTCTCACTCTCTCTGGTTTTTTTTATCAAAGTTCTCACATGTCGAGACACCTTCACCTATTTTAGGAGGTATATGTACTGGGGTCGAAGAGTTGTCCTCTGATCCCATTGGATCAGTCGGCCAACTGCCTCCTGAAACTGGTGCAGACATGGAGAAGGGAATGCTGCGACCCCAAAGCAAACTCGTCTCCCGTCATTCGGAAGGGCGTGAGAATAGTACCCAATGCCCGACCTAACTGATGCAGGTGTTCTAGGGTTTTCTCTGCATCTCTTTAGGTGAAACATAAGGGTAGGATCCTTAAACCACAGCCTGGGGCCCTAGTTAACCCTTGGCTACCTTGCTCTACCTTCCGCATCCCCCTTTTCACTTCCCTTCCTATGTTATTATAGGGGAATTGCCTGTTTCAGGATCACCCTCATGTAGCCTGTTAACCCCCCAAAAGAATCGGAACAATGGGACGAGCCAGTTGCAAACCTATTGTTGCATGATATCGAGCCCGCACAAATTTTGTAAACAGTGCTGCCCCAGACCAACTAAAAGTTCGAATTTATAGTCTAAATTTTAACAAACAAACAATTTAAGAACGTAAATAATTTCAGATATAACTTTTACAGACGACAGCTTCAATTTTCCATACACGTTTTTATACTTTTCAAAATAAGTCTTTTTTCTTACACAAGTATAGATCGCAGCACTCTTGTATGTTTAACAGCATCATCCCTTCCCTTGACACACACTTGAAGAGATCATTGCACAAGCAAAATTGGGTTACTTCGCTCCTGAAACTGGCCGTGTTCGAACGTATTTTTATTGGTGCTCTGGATTGGAAATTTATAACGAGTTGGCACTTGGAAATATCACGGCAAGCTGTAACCTGATACAAGCCACGGTGATGTCAGGACTTTGAAATAATATCTGATTTTGGACATTCATTCACACGAGTTCAACCTTAGCAGTGGTCCGGGAGATTACGCGTTTACGTACTGGCTCGTACATCGGCACAGTACTCCGAAATATTAAATATTACGACCAAACGACCTATAGCCAATATTGTGGTGTGCCTTCGTTCATTCTGTAAAGTATCGATCGACGACTTGTGACATATACATGCTGCGACGGCGGGTTCTACAGGACCATACATTGGTTCTGACCTAGCCAGCGAATCTTCTGAGGGAATTGTGGTAGACATCGCGGGTGCTTTTTAACACCGAGTCTTTCCTTGCCACAGCTGACCGACGGGTTTTCGTCGAGATCAACAACCACTTTTGCGACACACTTCGGGAAAACAATGCACCCGGTGTCGATTCTCACACAATTTTGGGAAACTCATGAGCCTAGACGCTGAGTCAAGGTTTTATGGCCCAAGTGTCAACTGCCGTCTTCTTTGTTTTTTTTCCGCGCCGACAAAGCTCGATCAGATGTATCTGTTCGTTACAAACTTACGTTACATCAGTCTCATGTGACAAACTACGCAGTTTGATGTAATCATCGGTGACTTTTCTTTAGAAAGAAAAGCGAATTTTTTTAATTAAACATAAAATTTTCCTCCTACATTGAATAACAAAATTTTTTATAAATGTTAATAAATTTGGAAAAAAAACCAAATTTACCAACACCCATTATTATTACAACAGAAACCTCTAATAACATTTACATTAAATGAAATAATAAAAATTGCATTGAAATTTTAATTAATAAAAAACTTATTAAAAAAGGAATTGAATGTAATATTAGCAAAAAATCTACTAAATTTTAAAATTTACCTGACGCGAGAAATAAAACCAATTTATGTATACATCGTATCGACGATCCAAAAAAGTTCATTTTTTCTCAGCCTGCTGCAACAATAGATAGTAAATGGGATGAATGATACAGGAACACGTGTTGTTGTTATGGTATTTAGTCCTAAGACTGATCTGATGCAACCCTCCATGATAACCTATCTTGCGCAAGCCTTTTTAATTCTACATAACTACCACACCCTACATCCTCCCTAATCTGATTAGCGCATTCTATCCTTCGCCTTACTATTCTGTTCTTACCCCACACACTTCCCTCTAATGCTAATTTTACAAGACCCTCGTGTGTTAAAACGTGGCCAATTAATCTATCTCTTCTCTTAGTCAACGACCTCCATATTATTCGCTTATCCCCTATTCTGTTAGGAACTTCCTCGTTTGTGATTATATCCACCCATCTGATTTTCATCCTTCTCATATAGCACCACATTTAAAAGGCTTCTATTCTTTTCCTTTATGCAACTCCTACCGTCCAGGTTTCGCATCCACGTAACGCCACACTCCATACGAACATTTTTAGCAACGATTCGCACGAATATTTAAATGAAAACTCCTTTTTTTAAACCGTCAAATTTTCATTGAAATCCGTTGAGCCGTTTCGGAGCCTATTCGAGACAAACATACAGTCAGACAGATAGACAGACACTTCAATTTTATTTATTGGTATAGATAAAAAAGTGGATAATTTTTTGAAAAACGTACTGTCGGTCTTAGAGATATTCTGAGAATATCAATCAAATATATTATTGGACAAGCACCTTAGAGTATAAAAATACCTCGATATTTCAAATAAAACTATTGAAAGAGAGTTAAATGAATTACTTTCATATATGACTTTTGCTGATTTTATGAATAACTAGCTGGGTGCCCGATAATTCATTTATATTAACCCATTGCAGTATTTAATTCGACACTAATCTCTTTGTCAACACGTGATTAAACCGTCAGATAGAATGTCACATGTTTTCAAATTTACTTTTTCACACCCACTATCATCTAAATCGCACAAATGTACGCTGAAAATAAGAAGTTTCATTTAGGAGGTATGATGGAATGCTTCTGATGAACATGTCTATCAATATGTCATAATTCTAACAATACCCCTTTCACATTTGCACAATATATTATTTAAAATAAACTTCATTTGTTTAATGTCAAATTAATCGGTAAATAATTCACACAGAAGTCACGCAATTACAATACACGGAGTATATCAGGACTCACCAATTCGAAACCTAAATGTCAAAACAATGCCAAGCTACGACGTAATAACTTGTGGATGTATAGATGCACAAGTCAAATGACGTGGATTATTAATCAGTCAGGCTGAAAATTTGGGATTATATGTTTTTTTTATGTGAAAAATATTTAAAAAATTAAAAATTCGGTTGGAATATTTGGTTGGAATTGGTCGTAAAATAGAGAAAAGATTGAAGGATCTGGACAACAGTGCGAATCCCAACTATCCAGGTAACCCCATAAATACAAAAAGAAAGTTTCATCATAATCGATCAAGCAGTTTAGGGGGAGAAGAATTATGAAGACACGCACACCGAAATTTTATATATAAAGATAAGTCGATCAAACATTTCTGGGTTATAACGTAAGGATCCCAGCGATGATTTGCCTAAAAAAGATGATCGACCCCAACACATACCCCTCCCAAATGACATGAAGGTCGCTCGGCATCTGAGAACCTTGAAATTAGAGAGAGAACGAGGCAGTTTTTTTGGGGGGTAACAGGCTACATGAGGGTGATCCTGAAACAGGCAACTCCCCTTTAATAGCATAGGAAGGGAATTGAAAAGGGGGGATGCGGAAGGTAGAGCAAGGTAGCCAAGGGTTAACTAGGGCCCCCGGGCTATGGTTTAAGGATCCTACCCGGTGTTTCACCTAAAGAGATGCAGGGAAAACCCTAGATAACCTACATCTGTTTAGGTCGAGCTCTTGAGTACTATTTTCACGCCCTTCCGAAAGACGGGAGATGAGTTTTCTGTGAGATCACAACATTCCTTTCTCCGTGTCTTCACAAGTTTTAGGAGGCTGGTGGCTGACTGATCCAATTGGATCAGTACATTGCTCTTACCGTATGCTCAAGGTCGTTGATCCTAGTAGATACACCTCCTAAAATAGATGAAGATGCCTCGGCAAGTGAGAACGTAAAAAAAGTACTGAGGCATTCCCAAAGGTGAGCCCGCAATCAACCTGACCTGCGAGAGAACGTATCCACAGGCATCTCTGAACGGGCAGCTCTTTTTTTCTTTGGTTAAGAGGCAACATGAGGGTGAACTAAAACGGACAACTCCCGTTTAGTAGCATAGGAAGGGAATTGAAAAGGGGGGAGTGGAAGGTTGGGTTAGTTTAATGCTTCATCATCCGGCCCTGAGCATATTGTAATTTATTATCATATATTTCTTACAAATTTGACTGGTTTGTTGTGTTGTGGTATTCATTCCAAAGACTGGTCTGATGCTACCTATCTTCCGCAATCCTTTTCATTTATGCATAACTACCACGATCCGTTTCCTCCGTAATCTGCTTAGCACATTCCATCCTTTCCCCTCCCTCTTCTGTTCTTACCCAGACAATTCCCTCTAATGCTAATTTTACAAGACCTTCATGTCTCAAAACGTGGCTATTAACGTATCCCTTCTTTTCCTCAAAGTCTTCAGTTTGGTCTCTCTTCTTATTATTCTGCTTAGAACTTCCTGGTTAGTTCCTTCTTAGTTCGTTGGATAATGTTAAATTTAGATGAAAAAATATGCCAAATCTATATAAATCCTAACTTGACTGCCTTCAAGGGTATTTTCAAAACGAAATTTCTAATGGTCTGATGCTAGCCTACATGCTATCCTATCTTACGCAAGCCTTTTCATTTTCCACATAACTACCACATCCCATATCCTTCCTAAACTGCTTAGCGTATTACCTTCTTTGACTCCCACTTCTGTTCTCACCCCACACACTTCCCGCTAATGCTAATTTTACAGGAGCCTCATGTCTCAAAACGTGGCATATTAATCTATCACTTCTCTTGGTCAACGTTCTTCATATTGTTCGCTCTTCCCCTATTCTCTTTAGATCTTCGTCATTGTTATTGTGGTATTCAGCCCTAAGAGTGATCTGATGCAACCCTCCATGATAACCTATCTTGAACATGCCTTTTCATTTCCTTTTAACTAGCACAACCCACGTCCTTCCTAATCTGCTTAGCGTATTTCATCCTTAACCTCCCTCTTCTGTTCTTACCTCACACACTTCCCTCTAATGCTAATTTTACAAGACCCTCGTGTCTTAAAACGTGGACTATTAATCTATCCCTTCTCGTAGTCAGCGTCCTCATGTTGTTCGATTTTCCCCTATGCCGTTTAGAACTTCCTCGTTTGTGATTCTATCCACCCATCTGATTTTCAGCATTCGCCTATAGCACCACATTTTACTTTTCCCAACTCCTGTCGTTCACGTTTCGCACCCATATAACGCCACGCTGCATACGAACATATTATTCACACTTATATTACCCGAAAGTAAATTCCTCTTTTTCGTGAAAGCCTTCCTTGCCTGTGCTATCCTACTCTTTATGTCTACTATACTACTACCATCCCTAGACATCCCAAGTATTCTACAGTTCATCACCTTGGCTGGTTTATAAATTTATTATAATTAAATGGAGTGAGGTAACTATTAAATGTTATTAAGTGTTAAAGCGAGACGGTGACTACGGGTGGTATGAGCGGGTCTATTTGGCAGTGCACGTGCGTGCCCCCTCCTCATCCTCACCTGTGGCCGCGCCGACGTGTTGGCCCCCTCGCTATTGATTGGAGCGCGCGGCCGGAGCGCACTTACACTTCGCCGGGCGTCGCGATGGCGAGGAGCTGAGGCCCAGCGCTGGCGGCCACGGCGGCTCCAGGGTGAGTACCTCGCGCCCGGAATAGAACCCCGAGTCACGTGGCCACCGACAACCCGCCACAGCGCCAAACCACCGACCGCTCAAATTCGCTTTGCATCTCTTTCGTGGTTTTTAGCTTCGGCGCGGGCTCTTAAACGTCAAATAATACCACGTCCGGAAGCATAAATTTCCCTATCCTTACCGTAAAAATGAGACCCTTAAATTTATATTTTAAATTTTCAAAGCGCCAATTGTAATTCTTAACTGTTGATTTATGTATATGATTATTGTGTCTTTAATAATAGAGGAAGAGGTGTGATGTTTACAGTGTTCTGTTTCGCTTGAATAAAAATTAGTGTCGAGAAGCGTGAGAGTAGTGAGCTAAGGATATTGAGGTCCAGAATAATACATGCAGTGAAAATGAATTCTGTAGGTTTCTTTTATTAAGAGCCCCTGTTCCCTGATAAGGAAAGGAGTGCAATAACAGCTAGGGCGAATTCCTTACGAAATTCGTAGCTTTGTTGACTGTTTTGCACGGGATTGGTGGAAGAGAATCACTGCTTGCATGTGAACGGCGGACTTATTGTAAAATATTTTTCGGGGGCTGTCCGCGGAAAAAAGAGGGATACTGGAGGATTGGAGGAGATATGAGGTAACGTAGAATTAGATTTACTTATTGGTTCTATTAATCCCCTAGTGAGGAAATAGGACAATTAAAAAAATATACATAGTTAACAAGCACATTAATAAAATACATAATCGTAAAAAGAATACATAAATTTAATAAAATCTACCATGTATTATTAATATTAAACTAAGACATCACATACACACAAGAACAAAACCTATAGAACACATATATTAAAGAATATACAAATAATAATAATAAAAATCTAAAATGTAGAAAATATTAACTCGGAGAGAAGAAACAACTACGTATAATGATAAAACCTTTAAAAGATGATCGATAATAAATTTAATAGAACAAATAGTAATATTATTATTCATCTGTTTATACGTAAGCACAAGGCGATGGTATTGGAAAAGTCGAATTTTACGTGCTGTTAACATTTTCATCCATGATAAGAAAATATAATTTTCCTCTCAAACTGACGTTTATCACAGCAAGATTTTATTTTTGTTTCCTAATGCTTCGATTTTAGCGGGTGGAAAGTCCGACAACAATTCCCACTCATTGTCCGCTGTTACTTGTCACCTTTCATCAGTACCGGATGATCTTGGAAGAGTAGGAGAACGGTTTGTTGCAAAAATTATAATTGATTAGCATTATAATTGATTCAATTTTCTCTTACACTTTTAATAGACAATAATGGTTTTTGAATATTTTACAGTAATTTAATTACAGTTTTACGTAATTGCAGTGAACATCGCGTACACAATACCAAACTATATTACAATTATTATCCGAAGATAAAAAACAGTCTATTGTTCAGTAAAGGGCATTTCTTTGGCTGCGTCAGAGATTTCATATCTGCATGGTTTATAATTTTAATGAAATAACAAAAGGGTTCTTCATGTAGCTATAATATTAGAATCGTACCAAACAATGACCGACATATTATGATATTGTTCAATATTTTTTAATCAATTTTTGTATCTTCAACGAAGAAACCATACGTTATATATATAAATTGTTAAAAATACTTACCTCAATTTTCAGTTATGACTAACAATAAAATAAACAAATTCATCACTAAATCACAAAAGTTGTTAGTTTTCTTTTAATCATGTCAGTTGTCCCTCAAAATGCATTATATATATATATTTTAAAAGTTATATTTTTTTCCTGAGTATTACTCCTGTTCTCCCCCTCCTCACTACTGTCCTTATAAATCATCATTAGAGTGCATATACCTCAACGACAACAGAACTGACATGCCTAGATCGGTTTTATGACTCGCACTTGGGCTCTGAATGAGATGGCTTATTTTCATCCAGATGAGATCTAATTACTGTTACAGTGCGTGAGATTCAACATGCGCAGTAGGGGAAGGGGAGTATTGTCGTTTGAGGAGGCACTACCCCTCCAAGTGGCCTGGCGAAACGCTACCAACATTGTTAAGAGCTTTAATTGTCTTCATACGAACATTTTTTTAACACACGCTATACTTATTATCTATTTTAAGGATGCGTTCCTTGACGTACAACATATCCTGAACTGCAAGCAATGTATTTCCTAACGCCAATAATTTCAGAAAAACTTTTACACTACCAACTTGTATCAACAAAAAAAGGAGTAAAAGTGAATTGATGTCTACCCACACTATGGGCGGAGTTGTCCACTGCTCATCGTCTTGACACGACTAGCTAATTCTCCTGAACTGTACGTATTGCTCGGCATAGCCTCTTTTATAATGATTAACTTAAATCACTTCTCCTTCCCCGCTGTTCTGATTCTGTTTACTACTAACTTCTTGTGCTACAGCGTGTCTTTCAAAATGAATATCGGGGCTTTAAGGCTTTGTAGCAATTGTTACTTTCAGCTTACAATTATAAATAATACATTACATGAAAGAGCAACTCAAACAGTTTTTCTTACTTGTATTCAATGTGAGTGTCTCTCGTCATACGTCACGCATCGAGCCTATAGGTGAGTTCTTCCCAAACCTTGATTTGATCTGTGTGTCTGGAGTAATTGTTGCAACTATTGCGTCATTCCAGTTTCTTAAGTAGGGTAGATGAGCTGGTATTGGAGGCACTTAAAAATGATCTATTATGTACCTCCACAGGTAAAAATTGCATTGGGTGCCTTTTCGAAACGATCTCTGTCCTTCGTCACAGGTCTTTTAACCAATCACGTGCTCACATTGATCACTTGTACCAGCAAATTTTTCAGTTGCTCTTTCATTGATGTATTATTTACAGTCATAAGATGAATGTAGCTACAAAGCCTTAAATCTCCGATTTTCCTATTGAAACACCCAACTTGGACCTCAATTGTTTTATTGGAATGTAAATTCAATGTTTATATGAGGCCAAAAACACAGAAATGACCTGTTAATACATCTTTGACTATTTCAATGTTATTATGGTGAAACTTATGATGAGACAGCAATGTGACTTTATCATGTGGTCTCTTTATTCACTTCAATCCCACATAATCTCATTAATCTATGAAAAACCTATTCTACTCCTATAACATCCACCTCATACCTAAGTCATCCAATAATTTATCCACTATTATAATACATTTTAAAGACCTAGTTGATAAAAACAAAATTCATAATATAGCTTATCTATTAAATTGTAATGACTGTCCATGTGTATAAACAGGCTAAAATAAACTAGCCATCAGCACCAGAATTAAGGAAGACAGAACGAATATCAAGCTTCCACAAGACAAATTATACGTCATTTCAAAGCATATATTAGAATGTAACTGTATTATTGACTGCGATAATTTCCAAATTTTAGACAAAGACAACAATTACAAATCCCGTTTAATTTATGAAATGCTTCACATTAAAAGAAATGCATGTAAAAACGGACACGGATTTTCTAAGTAATATATATATAACATCTTAATCCGTTAAATAAAATGTTTCAAATTTAGACTGATTATCTTTGTTTCTTTAAATTTTAACGCTCTTTAGTTCTTTAATTATTGTAGTCTTTGTCAGTACTTTTATATCTTTGTAATGTAATAATTGTGTATATTGTTAACTTTAGTTCAACCTGAAGAAGGTCCAGATCAGGACCGAAACATGTAGTAGTATTAAATTTTGGTGGTTTTGTTTTATTAATTTTGGTTGTTTTTTGGCCTTATTTAAACATTAATTTAAAATTACAGAATAATGACTATTATATGATAGGAATGAAAAGTTGTATAAATTGTGACCGTGATCAGCGACGCATCACGATAATACATTTCCTTGTATTTCCGAATTGATAGACCGCTCTAATTTATTTAGACTCGTTACTGCAACCGGTCAACGTTGATCTGTTACCACAGAATATAAACCCTGATAAACCATATTCATGCAACATGACAGACAACGGAACGCAGTTTAATAAAGGATCACAAAAAAAATCATTTTCAATAAGGTAAAAGGGAAGGTAAATAGCTCATTTGGACTAGATGCAGAAAGTAGCAACGAAAAATAGCCAGGTATGCAGACGTTATAAAATCGTGAAATAATGGGAGACAACGGGGCATGAAAAAGACCTGGTACAAATAAAGATAGGCTTTTACGATTTAACAAGGTGATTTACAGGACTGCGTGCTGTCTCCAAAATTTGTGAGGCAGAACTGAATCCGATCTATTCCCCGTAATGCTCGATTGAGCGAAAATGGGTAAAGTTATTATTTACTCTCCCGAAAACCATAATACGTAAATCCGCCAAATATATTAGAGTTTAAAGACTACACTTAAACATATAAAGGCTTCCAATATTATTTCAGAATTCTGTTTATTTTAAAATTTTCCAAAGATAATTTCTCATCTCATTCTAAAAATTTGCCTAGTTAACCATTATTATGACATAATTTTAGTTGTCTCTTAGATGTCATGTCAACTACTCGTGCGCTGTTGCATGTACCCGGACACCCTTGAAATATACATTGTTAATTTCTTTTCTACCGCAGTAGCATTCGAAATATCGCCTAAGGAAAGTTTTTCCAGATACTTAATAAAATATTTGGTTAAAAAGTCACATCCTTTAACTAAAGTTACTCTTAATTCTCCAGTTTTCTTGCTTGTCTTCAAATTCACGGACCAACGCTAATCTCAGTGAACAGTTATAATGGGAGATCACTAATTGAGTGGAAAGTTTCTACTTGATCCAGTAAGTGGCTCTCGGAAACTGGCAACAAAGTTCCTCCCTAACTCATGTCCGTGAAGGATAATTAATAGGGGAATTTCAACTGAGATATAACAAAGCTCAATCAGATCCTTAGATTAGCGAATTGATAGTAGTACTGTCATACTTTAGAAATCCGTTCATGTAGATTCAGTATTAGATCCAGAGAAGTGTCTTGGAGGGGTTTGAACATTTTTCTTGAATTTATATTTGATTAGTATAATAATTCACTAACGCAACTCTTAAATCATTTCATTCTATTTTATTTCTGTTAATTTGTAATACATATTTATAAGATAAGTCGCTATGCCCACCACTTCGTACGCGCGGAACTTGGACAAATAGCTCTTTTCATTTTTCTCTGAAATTTTGATAAAGTTGAATTCATTGAATATATAAAGAGTACGGTATCATTTATTTATGATCGCTTCAGGGCAAACCTTATAATTCGCAGTTGCTTTTGAATCGGACTTGCTTTCACACGTTTCGTAAACAATTCGATACGAACTTCCAGACGGACATCAATTATATTTATTGGGATAAATTATATTTATTTTATTTGCTTTTAAAAATGAGCAATTACTAAATATTAAAATTTACCTGACGCGATAAATAAAACCAATCGACGATCAAAATAAGTTTATTCATGTAGGTTATTTACGGCCTGAATCCTGCTGCAACAATAGATGGAGTGATAATGCTCGTCCTCCCTCTCTCTCCCTCGTGCCAAAATTACGCTTATAATAACACAGTAAGTCCGATGAATGGTATAGGAATGCCTAATATGACATAACTCTCAGTTGGTTTTCACGCCGACTTTCACGCGGCAATTCAATGGATTTATAAATATTTAAATTAATATCATCTGAACTCTTCAAGGTAACGAAATTAAAAATATATGAAAATTTAAGTTAAAATTCCTGTTTCAAACCGTGAGATCTTCATTGAAACGCGTTGAGTCGTTTCGGGGCATAAATAGATCAAGAGTATAGCCAACCCGCATTCACTTTTTGGATATTTGGATGCGCATATGCCAAGAAACCTTTCCCGTGGAATTTTTTATATTAATATTTATATTATGTTAATATATTCTGCAATATATCGAAATGAAACATGAGCCTATTCGTGACAAACTTCCAGACATACACTTCAATTTTATTTAATGGTATAGATAATGGTTTTAGAATGACGATCTGTTTAACAATAAATGTGTATTCCCTGGTTTCTTAAACACATTGCAATAGCGACCCCTTTTCGGCTATTTATAAACAAATCGCAATGTAATGAACTTAATATATACAAAGCAGTAAATATAAAATTCATATTTTTTTGAATCTAAAGATTCGATAGCATAAAGAATATTAGTACGAACACACTCTTTGTCAAGTATATATTTAATAGAAGAAATAAACTTTCGTAATTATTATTTTCTTTCGTGAATGTTTTTATAACAAAATCTAAATATTATTAACGTTAAACAGTATTAATATGACGGATGAGCTTGTTTAATTTTACATACATAATTAAATGTTGGCTAAACTTCAATGACTGCAGATCTAATAAATTTAACGTTTATTAAAGTTGAATGATTCTTTGACTTTATGAATGTTTATGTGGAAAATGCTGATTCACATAAGTACGTTGAACAAAACGGTGATAGTATGTTCAGAGACGTTCTAGATAGTACTGGATATTTTGATTTGTTTTAAATGCAAAATTCATGTAATGGTACTTTGTAAAATCGGATTCACACACCAGAATCAATTATTATCGGACTTTTAAACATCTGATCAAACTTTCGAAACAGAATAAAGAGTTTCTTGCTGCAGTTATTAGAAATGCTACATTGTAACAATATAACACAAGGCTCTTATGATACCCAGTATTTAGTTATTATTGTTTGTTTGTAGCGTGTATAGTCTTCAAAAAATTATTTATAATTAGCAATTTTTGCGATCCCCGTTCAGTAGCTTCGTGGGGTCGATACCCACTGTTTAAGAAAGTGTTGGCTGTACACAATTCCAAACGACATACCAATTGTTATTCGAAAATACAAATTTATATTCTTCAGCAGAGGGTGAGAGATTTCTTATCTGAGAGATTTACAAATTTAATGCATTCAGAATCAAAAAAGTTATCCATAGGGATTATACTGATAAAACAACGATCGACATATTATGATATTGTTCAGTAAATAAGCTATATATATATATATATATATATATATATATTGAATGAAATAAATGATCTTAATATCTCAATTTTGAGTTACGGCTAGTAATGAAACAAACAAATTATCATTTAAGTTGTTAGTTTTCTTTTAATAATATCAATAGTCTCGCAAAATGCAATATATATATATTTAAATTACATTGGTTACTTTGGGGCATATTCCCCCTGTTCTCCCACTCTGGATCCGCCTCAGGTCGTTTTAAAGTGAAGTTTTTCTTCGTACTATTCATTATACTTAGGCTCAAAAATATGAATTTTAGAGGTTTCTACTCCGATAGTGGTTTTTGGTTTGGGATATTGTACCAGAAATTACTCAAATTTGACAGGTTCAAGAATCGTTGACCAATAAAGTTTCCAGCCACTGGTTTGCTAGATTGTTAGGATCGAAATAAAAATAAATTTACTAGATGGCTTACATTTGGTTAATTGAACGAGTCTCCATTATTTATTTTTCCAAGCAAGCTACTAGCCGCTGCTCGAAATTTTCACGGAAACGTGCTTTATATTTTAGTGAGATATATAAATAAGAGGAACTGTCACAGACAAACTTCGTTACAAGCTTACAGCCACGGGTAAACAAATTTGTTTTTCATGCGCCCTTGTGAATTACTATTTTAATATAATATATATCTAAATTACTTTAAAAAATGCATGTTTGTTTGTATATTCTTTATTGTAATTTAAGCGTCAACCCAACTGTTATTGTCAAATATGATTATTTTTTTAATATTTCTCAAGAGTTTTGCATTTAATTTGTCATAAGCATCTAAAATAATTTTTCCATATAAGATTTATCAAGACAATGAATTTATTTCATACTTAAAGTTCAAAACATTGTGATATTACCAATTAAACAGAGCATAATAATTAAAACAGCATCAATCAGTAATTTGTCGTGTAACTACAAAACTATCACAACACTACTGAGAAAAATTATCTTACAAACTGTAATTAACGTCTTGTTTTTGTTAGATTTTACAGAGTTATTAGTCTACTTATTTTTTCTGATGAGAGCTTTAAATTAATTGAATTTATTTTCAATAACAAAAACTTTTATTTTAATCAAAATAAATAATTTGAGAGATCTATAAACAGGGTACGCGTGGGAGTGGACTTTGTGGCACACGACCCATGTTATATTAATATTTCCTCCTGCCGTTGTCTGATAGGGGGCAATTGTCCGTCGGCTTCCTTCACTCTGGTCGAGGACCTTCTCTGTTCCCGGGGTCAAACTGGAGACTCATGCGCGCTGGCGACGAAAAACAGGTTCACCACTCAACTATGACTTTATTATTATCCGTGCTTTCACTTCTCCGTCTCTTTCTCGACTAACCTCTGAATTTTACTACTCATCTCTTCTCCCCAATTGTCAGGGTCCACCTTATCGTTACCCGCCCAAAACATCTGTAGGCTCTTACCCGACAGACGACGCTATGGCTATCAAAACTAGTGTAAAATAAAATATTTCCCCCCGAATTTAAATGAAAACATTATAAAACATATTATAATATTTATAAATTCCAAAATTAAGATATGTATACTGTTAAAATGGAATAAAATATCGAGAAAGGAGGCTAATGCATAACCTCTACAGAAGACAGGCAGCAGTAATTAGAATAGAAGACCAAGGAAAGAAAGCCGTAGTCACAAAAGGAGTAAGCCAAGGATGTAGACTGTCGCCCATGTTGTTTAACATATATATATAATAGGAGATGAAAAAAGTTAAACCGGAATATGGAAAAGGAATCATACACCAAGGACAAGAAACAAAAACCCTATGCTTTGCCGATGACATTGTAGTATTAGAGGAGTCAAAAGAAGATTTGGAAACCATAATAAATGACATGAACGGGGTTCTGGAGAAAGAGTTCAAAATGAGAATTAATAGAAAAAAAACAAGGTAATGAAGTGTAGTATGGGAAACAGTGGAATAACAAAGGGTGTTAGATTGGGAAGGGATATTTTGATGGAAGTTAAGGAATTCTGCTACTTGGGAAGCGGAATAAGTAGAGATGGTAGAAATATAGTAGCCGTAAAAAGTAGGATAGCACAGGCAAGGTAGGCTTTCACGAAAAAGTGGGATTTACTTAGGGTAATATAAGTATGAATATTAGGAAATCGTAGCTAAAATGTGGTGCTATAGGCGAATACTGAAAATCAGAAACGAGGAAGTTCTAAACAGAATAGGGGAAAAGCGAACAATATGGAGGACGTTGGCTAAGAGAAGGGATAGATTAATAGGCCACGTTTTAAGACACGAGGATCTTGTAAAATTAGCGGGAAGTGTGTGGAGTAAGAACAGAAGAGGGAGGAAAAGGATGGAATTCACTAAGCAGATATTGGAGGATAGTTATAAGGAAATGTAAATGCTTGCGCAAGATAGGTTAGCATAGAGGGTTGCATCAGACCTTAGGACTGAATACCACAACAACAACTGTTAAAATATAGAATGTTAGTTTTTAATTATTATTTTTATCAATAATTTACGCGTGTATTGCAATTTTATTTAATTCATTGATATTATTCACAATGTTCGTTCTTTGTACGATTAAACAGAGGAATATCCTACTTCCATTCGTTTCTTTCTTAGGTAATTTAGAAATTTTATCAAACATATATTTGGATTAAGATTTTTTCCATGTAAGCGTAAGACAGAATTCCATTTATATTTTTTAACTCGAGGCTTATCTCTTGATTTAATATTCTTTTTTTGCATGTGAAATCATCTAAACAATAAAAGACTTCTTAAAGTGAATACCCTGCACGGCATAGACTACGACTTCGTCATTACTGACTGGTATTTATTTTGTCTTTCACTTGAGTTAAAACATTTCCAATGTGATAATAAGCTTTGAAAATAAATTGTTCAGAAAGAATATTGATGATTGTTAATTGAATGGTGCAATATTCTATTTAAAGGAAGTCCGGATAGTATTTAATTTTTTTTTAAAGTATAACAATACTAGTGCACGACGTTGGCCGGGTACTGATTTGTATTAGCCCACAACATAATTTAATTTGACACTAATCTCATGGTCAACATGCGGTTTACCCGTCATCTAACGTTCCTTTTTTCGAACACCTGACCTTTTCATAACTGGCGTCGTGGATATATTGAGAGTCCGGAATACTTTCGGTACCTTAAGGAAGTAACTATTCAGCTATTCATTTAATTCTCTCAATCCTGACACAATCGTCCGATCATGCCTTTTATTTACGTAAAATTTATCTTCAATTTAGGAAGTCTTTCTGAACAACGCGAAATTTAGCGACGAGTCAATTAATTTAAAGTCCTCATCGGATGTGAAAGTGTCGCTCACGAAACATAAACTATGAGTTAAGGTTCAGAAATAAACAAATATGAAAATGAATAAAATCCGTCAACTCTTCACAAGAAAAAAAATTAATTATATGTAATGTCGTTAATTCTCGAAATAATTATGCAGATATAAATATACAAGTAACCTAAGATTATCGACCATTCTCACTGAAATTATTCCGTCATTCTTTGCAATTGACAGCAAATCTATTAAATTATATGCTTAACAACCTTACCAATAGTATTTTAATCGTCCTTTGATATTTCCTTATAATTGAATAAAAGTTGAATATGAAATTTGGCGTCCTCCCGTAAATATGTCATGTTAAAAGGCGTTTTTAAATAAAACGAAAATATAATAAATTATGCAATAAATAAATCTTTCGTACTGTTTACCTTCATTCTTCAATGTAAAGAAGTAGACTGACTACATACTTTGCATAATTAAATGTGGAGTATTTTACAGTATTCTGGGTCAATGCTTAGTGACGTTACATACTTTCCCGAGTCAATACATTCGCATATTTTTTATTATTATTCCTCCCACGATTCTGCTATACCGCTCAGTGTTTTTCGTTTTTTTAAGAATATGTGTACTAAGTTCACTTAAAATCTGTACAAATTTGTATGAAGAATATACATGTAATATACATCCCTTTTATTATAAAAAATATTAAGATATGTTCTTAGAATATTTGGAATAAAATATCAACTGTTCAGCATGCCTGGAAATAGATCTCAATCTAAAAAGTGATTGCATCGGATAAAATTAACTTAAAGAAAATTTCCTTTTTTGGAAACTGAATTTGATGGTCGTGTTGCCGCAAGATACTTCGAAACAGTAAATGTAAAATTATTTACATATATATTTCTTTTTCACATTAAAAATATTGAAAGTAAAATTTATGCTTGTTAGTTGCAGTTTATTTTATATTATCACTCCCTTAGTCAAGTGTAGGCCATAAATTGGGCTGACTAAGAAAATTTTCCTTAAAAGTAACAGAAATTCAATACAATTGTTTTCATTTTAAAAATCAAGTCTCTTTTCGAAGTTTGAAGATAATTGTATGTGTTAGTCTGTGAATAGAGACGTCAAAATATTTTCCTATTTTCTACGTATTTCATGGGGAAAATGGTCAAGAATCATGAAAAAAAAATTATTTTCAGTTACCATTTACACCCCGTATATTACTAATTACACTTTTATTCAGTAAACGTACAATTTAATTCTCATTACCTTCTCATTTCCGTAATCGCTTTTTAATGAAAACACTCCCAGTGAACTAATGTTAGTGTGGTTTGCTACCTAAATTAAGTAATTGCTTTCGCGAGGATTTGTTTACACGAACACGTGACGCACAATATTTGCAACTGGTGTCAAATGTTTTACTGCAACCTGCTTCCGCAAAATCTGACACCTGGTATTATTGAACTTCACATGGAATTAGAGGACTAATGTCTAACATTGCTCAAATAACAATATAAATGTCTATATTCACTATTTGACCATCCTGCGGGAAATAATTATCATCTCGCAACAATAGTACTTCAAAAGTTATCGTACAAACTCTAATACGATGAGGAACGTTTCGTTTTTTCGAGTGAATACAAGAATTAGTTTTTTTAATTTCTTTTATAATTAATTATCTGGGTTCTCGGCGTTGCCTGGGTGCTTCTTTGTATTACTCCAGCGCAGTATTTAATTCGGCACTAATCTTTTGGTCAAAATATTATTTTACCGGAATCGAGCAAATCCTTTTTTTAATATTTACTTTTTCGGTTCTACTCTTAAATGATTATTTCATCACAGTCAGGATGATGACTCGCACGACTTTATTTGATTCAAGAAATCCCATGGAATATTAAATAAAGAGCATAAAAGATACTGGTGCAATGAGTGACAATATCCCCGGGACTTAAATGGAGTTAAAAATTCATCCCATACATCAGAGTAGTAAAGAATGTACGGGGCGAGCTTCATTTTTTTGATAGCAGGCTACATGAGGGTGATCCTGAAATAGGCAACTCCCTTTTAATAGCATAGGAAGGGTATTGCAAAGGGGGGATAGGGAAGGTAGAGAAAGGTAGCTAAGGGTTGACTGGGGCCCCAAATCTTACCCGTTGTTTCTCCTAAAAGAAATGCAGAGAAAACAATAGAAAACATGCATCAGGTAGGTCGGAATTCAGTTGCGTAACCAATGAGTTCTACGAAGAATAGTGGAAGAGACAACAATTAGAGGAGGGATAGGTTAATAGGCCACGTTTTGAGACACGAGGGTCTTGTAAAATTAGCATTATAGGGAAGTGTGTGTGTGGGGGGTAAGAACAGAAGAGGGATGCCAAGGATGGAATACTTAGGCAGATTAGGGAGGTCGTGGAATGTGGTAGTTATATAGAAATGAAAGGCTTGCGCAGAATAGGTTAACTTGGGTGGTTGCATCAGACCAGTCTTAGGACTGACAACTACTACATAAACAGTCCTTGCAATTGACAGTAAATTATAATGATTATTAAAAAAAATTACCCTTTCGGATAAATTTAAGTTCGTATTGTAGGATATACTTGGAAAGGAGCCGGGTATCAAATCCGACGTGTTACCGTGAATATATGTCATGTTAAAAGGTTATTGTAAATAAAATGGAAATTAGGAACTTATGTATTAACAAAAATATTCTGTATCGATTGTAGTGGGTGGTAATTTGCAGTATATCATCATTTAAATATGTTATTAGAACACTGAAGAAATAGACTCTATCTTGCACAGAATTTAATATGGTGCATTTCCCAGTATTCTGTTTCAACGCTGGATGACGTCACATCCTTTCGTAGGCTGACTCCTCATAATTTTGTAACTAGAATTCCTTTGACGTTTGTACTCTCCAGTGTTTTCCCGCGGGGTTTAAAGAATATTTGCACAATTTTCTTGCAATTTGTCCACGCGTTATAACTGTATACATAAATGCGTACATACAAATATAAAAATATACATTTGTTTCTTTTTAGATATCGTTATCATATTATCGACATATTATATCCATAATTTCTAATATGAAGTTGAACAAAAGCTATTTTCTGTTTTTAATCTAAGAAAATATCCGAATCTTTCGTTTTATATAACCTAATTAATACGCCGCAGTTAATGGTTTCTTCTGTATTTTAACATAAAGGTACTTCCCACGGGGAGTGTGAATTCAAAATTTCTAGATTTATTTATTTAAAAAAAAATTAAGGACCCTATATTTATGAACATCTAACATCACAGTTACAGTCATTTTCTGTTATATGTTGATAAACTTCGGACTCATAATGTATATAATAAGATTGATTTAAAAAACAAGTATTTTCACAGTCTTTAGCTAGGTAGTAGAGGAGTAAACAATAAATGGAGTTGAAAAGGTGAGGGTTGTCTCCCTATAGATAGGTAAATTAAAGGAATCTACTTCAATACGTAAAATCACATTTAACAATTTTACTGTCATAGATAATAATGTATCTAATTGAAGTAAGCCGGTCGTTATAGCGTGACGTGAAGAGAAAAAGATATTTGTTGTGTTGTTTCTTATATTATGTCAGTATACAGAATTCAAGCGATTTTTGAGTAATTTTTTATTATTAAAGCCTCTTACATTTTTAAATAAAGCCAGGACACCTGAGGTGTTTTATTCTCGACTCTATCTTCTGCTTTGGATCAGGAGGATTGCGTTAGTTAAATTGTAAACTAAAATTAATTTATTTTGCATACGTAGTGACGCGCAGCAGATAATCATAAATATCAGAGCTATCAGATAAGACATTACGCTACATCCATATTTCGGCTCTTGTTCTCTAGCTTTGAAATTCCTCTTTGTCCGGAGAGTATTCTAAAAAGATTAAAACCTAGTATTTAATTTATTCTTTTTGTACAATTTATGTATTACATTTCCTTTAATCTTTTACACTTCTTAGTGTTAGAGTAAGGTGAATATAAGAAAACAAAAGTATTTGCTGGAATAACCAACTTTACCGCAATTAACAAATTTCAAAATTCTTTTCAGCGTCACGTGTTCACCTCAGTTTGTAGGTCCTCAGAAAACATAAAAGCAGGGATCCTTTGCAGTTTACCTCGAAGTTGCAAATCTGGCCGTGACTCTTCAATCGATGTTGGTTCGAAACGTGGGAAGGAAATGAGATGTGAGGATTATCTCGAAGAGTTGTACAGATGCAAGAGAAGACAGGAAAGTTCGGTAGTGTGGGGTTATGTTCACCTGAGTCTGATCAGGTAAGAATCGGAAGGTTGGGGATATTATTAGTTAAAACACAGATATGTAGTTTTAGTTAGATATGTATAATTTCAGTCAATATTACGTACTGTAAGAATTGTTAGGGTAGGAAACCGGAACCTTCGGCCAAGCTATATGACTTCGCGCTACTCATAGAGTAGGAGGCTTTAGATGTGTTGTGGATGTCACTACCCTAGTATGAAAGACCGCTGATATGTCGATTTGATCGTCAGAATCACCACGACACTGCCGGGTTTGTTGACCTGTGTTGCGATTGTCTTGAGGAATGCGTCCATCCACTAAGGCAATGACCGACGATTTGGCGAAAGTAACAAGAATTCGTTGCATCAGATATTTATCAAGTTATTGGAACATAGTTAAAAATATTATTAGGTAAGGGAGGGTAAGAGTACGCACTTAGTGGTTGATTTGATATATCTATGGAGGTAATAAAGATATCAACACCAAAATTTATCACAATGTTATTTAATATTTAGTAATTAATCACAAAACGTTTGATAAGATTACAATAAACAAGATTGTCATTAAAATATTTTAAGAAAAAGTGTCATTTGCATACACTTGGCCTCCTGTGAGGGTAAGAGTACGCATAGTGGCGGTTAACAGTACGCACTAGCAATAGTCACTAACAAATAGCCCACCGCCTTCGTAAGCGGAACATCACAGTCCTAGCAAATACCTCAATAGATCCCGTTATCGGAAAACTGTTTTCCATATCCTGGACAATCGACAGATTCTTCATCATCAGTAAATATTTCACAGGTACTTTCGCTGGGTTGTGGGTCAAATTTTAAACCCTTTCTGTCCTTCATATTATCATTTTATTGGTGGTTTCTCCTGTTACCTTCTTTTGAGTTAGTTATTGATAACCTTTCAGTCTTTGCCTTCCCTTTTCCATTTGTACATGGTCCATGCCTTGGGTCGTTGAAACAATCAGCCAAAGTTTCATTTGACAGGTACTTAAATTGAGCGGGAATATTGTTGGTCCTTAGATCCATCTTAAATATTCTGTTAGGTTTTAAAGATGAATTGGAACTATATTTTGTGTTTCGTAAAACTAAAAAAGGTAAAATTGTTGTAAAAATACGGAATTAACATAATTTCATTATTTGTAAAGTGAAAATAAGCATTAGCAAAAGAACCGTGCAATAAAACGAGATAAACTGCCCAATCAAGAACAGATGTTGTTTGTGAAGCGAAGATTAGGCCTATTCAGCGCTGCGTACTCTTGGCTTCCCACGCATTTTTTTTTACATAATCGTCACTTGCCGCCTGCACCGCAGAGACACTAAACACAAACTAGCCTAAAATTGCAGCTTAATAATTGTTCTTTGAAATGACATGTGACACAAAATTCTTAGGTTTTAAACTAATTATTACATACAGAAGTAACAAAAGTATATTTTACAACGCGAAATAACAGCAAATAGATGCCATTACGGCCAGCATGTTCCCCTGCACTTGTAGACGCACTAAAATAGTACCAAAACGTTTCCGTAATGTGCTACCAATATTATGAAAATTCACTGAGTACTCTTACTCTCCCTTACCTTACCGCCTTAACCTTCTCACGAATTATACCTCATGTCTTATTTTTCTTGATTCCCTGCTTTAATTAAATACAAATTTTTATCTTATATTTAGGAGCATTATAAATTATTGTAGAACAGAGACAAATTTGACTTACTTTAATTAGGTCTGCTACGGATAATAACCCTCTCAGGCTAAGTTATACGGATTTGGCAGTTTATAATTTATACCGTCAATCATGGTGATTATAGTCAAGAGGGTACAAAATATTATCACGATTATGATTGTATGTTGTCGTATTGAGTTCAATCATTCCATCAATAGTTTGTCGTGTGCGTTAAGATTCTTTCCTTGTTAGCGAAGTTTCTGCGGTTACAACCGTACAAGTGCGCTAAATGCTAATTTGGAACCTTCGTCGTGTTTACACAAAGCCACAGTGTATACAAGACGCTATAGTGGCTGAAACTCAGTAATGCGGCAAAACTCCTGCTCTATAAACAAGCTGGCGCTATTGAAGTTTACTTCCTTAATAGACATCCTTAATAAATTTTTATCCTTACTGAATTAATAATAATTACTGAATATATCTACACAGAATTGAGGTGAGAAAAAAACCATGCACAGACATCGCATTTGATTGTTTTCTTTGTCAGTCACAGTTTAACACGGCTTTCGGGTTTATTTGAGGCCATAATCATGTGTAACCTACCTCACTCGCAACATGTCCTCCCCAAAATCACGGAATAAACGTCATATGAATGATATAAAACTTGGTTTATCTGTGAATTGGTCTTTAATTTATCCTATCTAATATCTGATATTATTTGTGCCTCATAAGACAGACACGGAGTGGAGAATAAAGTAATTCACAAATGCAAAAATAATTAAATCATCCAGATTTTAAATATTTTGTTGTCATATTAATTTATTGGAGAATATAAACGATAATTAGTTGATATCCCCGTGCTTCCAAAGGTGCTTATAGAAGTATTTTCCTCAGATTCTGTAGATAACAAATATCCAAATCTAAGCCAAACTGAATATTTTTATTTTTGAGGTTTACATTATTATCTTTCTCTTCCATATTTTTGAGTTTCAAATGCCTGCTTCTTCAAATCACATATGCTTCTTCCCGGCATGACATTTAAAGATCTGTACCAAATTTATTGTTTTCTTCTCAGATATTACCATTAATTTCTTACAGTCTAAAATCATAACAGTAAATAATCAACCAAAACAGCTTGAATTTTATTACGGTTTTTATAGTTTTACAGCACATTTGGACTATTTAATTGCACTATATACTTAGAAAAACAATTGACCAAATTTAACAAGTCAATTTGGAAGAACAGAATGGAAATATCTCGACCGAACCGGGGCTCGAACCAGGAAACTCACTTACCGGGTGATTCCTAAGCGCTTGAGAATTTTCTCCATACCTTGTATAACTGAGACTCAGGCTCATCTACCATTTACTTAATCACATCCTCCGTTTTAGGATATCAGCGAAGAATGGAAATTGTGAAAATTGATCAAAGGTGCAATTATTTTAATTCAAATGCAAAATTGCTTGCATTTAATCTGAGCCAAGAAGGCCTGAAACTGAATTTAGAAGATCACAGTGGAGAAACTAGACCGCAGAAATTCTTCTGTCCGAGTCCCCATCCGGTTTCTGAAATGTGCAAGCGAATAATAAGTGCATAACCTAAATCAAAATTAATCACTTTATTTAAAAAAATATTTTATCTATATCAATAAATGAAATTGAAGTGTCTGTCTGAAAGTTTGTCTCGAATATTTTCCAGTACATTTCAACGGATATTAAATTTTCGGGATTAATACAGACATTTTTACTTAAAGTTTCGTGTATGTTCCATTTCGATATCTTGCAGGGTTCAGGAGATATGAATATAAACGTTTTTATAATAACATTGTAAATCCACTTAATTGCCGCACCAAAGCCGGACCCATTCAAACCAACTGCGAGTTATGAAGTTTACCCTTATGAGTTCCTATATCATTCATGCGATTGCCGTGAAATTTTAGGTTTATCCTGTCAAACGGAATGATTAAAACGCTATTAAGCGTGAAATAGTGCTTCAGTTTAACTAACATTTTATTCAAGTAATTATACTTTTCAATTAGTTAAAACTAATGCAAAATGTTTTATAAGTCGCATTGCAGATTATATATATCACTCAATTTTATTCTTCGTAGATATGTAGATACACATATTTTTCAGGGTAATGAGACCAAGCATACGGTTCAAGTATTTTCTCTTAATAAATATAATTGACTTTATGTATGAATGTTTCACATATAATTCTAAACGCGTGGAGCAATTTCGACCAAGAAATTAAAAATGTAAATATATGGCTGATATGTGCATACGAATAAATATTTTTGGTGGTTAGGGAGATTGATATTGTCTCTCTCGGTACTTTTTCTCAAACCTTAGTTACTGTCTTATTTAAGATACCAGTAGATTTCTTGACTCGATTAAGATACCGAGTCATCGCGGTGGTTATAATGAAACTCATATCTTATAAAGTAGGGGCGTGGATTGTTTAATCACGTGTTGGCAAAGAGATTAAATACTTTAGTAGATAATATAAATGAATTCCAGGGCATCGTCGGACACCTACCTAGTATAAATATATCAAAATAATGAAATCCTAATTTAGAGCACTTATATTAATACCAATAATTATTTTTAAATTACGTATAGAAATTATACAGTAAAAGACTTAAAATATCTAATTAATTACGTACAATTTTATAAAAACAAAATATAAATTAATAATACTATATATTCTCAAGCGTTTTAGGAGGAATATGAATAAAAAATCTCTATTAAATACATTATTTAGGTAAGTAAATATGTTTTTTATAGATCGTTTAAAGAAAAACGTTGGTTGATAGAAATAACTTTAGATGTGTAATGCCTAAATACTGTATATACAAGTATTGAATAACTAGTTAGTACAGTTTGTTGGAATTCGGCTATTAATAGAAGTAATGCGTCGATTAGAATTTTCAATTTCGGCATTAAACGGCATCGTTTCTTTTATATTCTCTCCTAACTTCCACTCAATTTTCTAGATCTAGATCAGATCGCTCATCTCTAACATACATGCTGTAAGTTAAAAATACGCTGCGAAATTTTCAGTTCTGTATCTATAACGGTTTCCTAGAAAAAAAGGTACCTGATGTAGGAGGGGTGGGGAATTAAATTAAAATGGTAATTAAGAAATATTGGGAAATTTATTTACACAAGAAAATTAGGGAAATATTTACAAAGGTATTTAAGGTCCAGCGAAGCAATCAGATCTAGATTATATCAGGTTGAATATCGTGAGCGATACCCTCCTAAACATCATGGATTGGAAAATAGGCAACGTACTTCGTTACATTATGGCGTCGATTGTCCCTCAGGTTCTCTATATGGCGTCGTCTTTTTCGGCACAAGTCGCCCTCCTTCTGTATATGAGTCCAGGACCAAGCATCGGTTCCCGTCTGTTTGCTCCAGGTTCTCAGAGCCGAATGCTTGTCTACACAACCTCACTGCTGTGTCAAAAACCTTGAAATCAATCTTTTACAATCGATTTATTCTTAACTACGAAACCCCATTGGCCGAGACAGCCACGTGGTATTTCAAATGTTGTTGTTACCGTTGGTCTTTCTTTCCCACGCCGACTCAGGCCCGGATCCAATAAGTGCGGGGCCCGATTTTTTTGCGGGCCTTCTATATTTTTATATAATAAATCTCATCCAACAATGCGACCTTAAAATAAATATCTGAATATGTCGTCAAGAGAAATTTGCTTTGAATTTAGAAAAATAACTTTTTGTTAATTTTGGTGGTGATGCGAGGCCCGATTGGCCCCAATCGCTCCAATTGCCTTAAATCCTACGCTGACTATTTGCGACAAAACGCAGGCCATATTTGTACGTGATGTGGTGGCATTCCAGAGGCTTACAGTCTCGCTTTGCCCCGATTTGTCGGCACCTTTTAATCCTTTGATAACTTTACATTACAAATAATAAAATACTAACTATCGCGCTATACTAATTTAAAATATAGTTAAAGTATACATATCCATCTTACACATTTTTTACAAAAAATAAGTTAAAAATTATTGCCTTTGTATGAAAAATGGTGAGTAAATAAGGGATATAGGAGAAACATAAAAATGCTATATTATCCATATACGACAAAGTGGCACAAATAACACGAATCAAGTTCACAATTTACGGAATGCAGCATGCAATGTAATTGCTGCTCCAGCATTCGACCGAATAATTAAAGATGCTTCCGTTACAAAAGTCGATGGAAATATTTGAGTGGCTTCACGAGTACCCATTTGAGCTCGCTTGGAGATCACTTTGCTTTTTCTCATTATCTGGAGGCGATGTGGAGAAAAGAATCTTGGCGGACTGTAAAGGACATATTTATTACACTATAGTGTTTGTGACTTAAACGCAGCAAGCAGTTATAAAACCCTAAATTGAATAATCAAGTGTAATTCGTCTCTGCTGCGACTACAATTTAAGTCTTATTGTAGCTTAATCACAATGAAGGATTTAATCGAGAATATCGATTGAATGGAACATTGCGGGAATTAGAAGTAAATTTTGAGTGCATATGTATTGTGTAGGCGGGGTTTAAAGGTGATATAGGCGAGAAGGACATAATTTATAAATGAAATACCCCAGTTCGGTTTCAGAAAGCAGAAAACCAAGATTGAATCTTTCTGATAGTGTACTGAGCCGGGTAGGTTCATGTCTATAAGCGTTGTGGACTATCGTCTTTATTTTCTAAAGTCATGTGCCTCTTCCTTGAAGTCTAACAGCGTTTTATTACATTTTCTTCCCTCACCAATATCACTTCGCCTACGTTTTCACTCTCGCTACCCAAAGCTATTTGTAATTTACTTTCAGAATTGGAAAACGGAGCACGACGAAAATAAACAACCATGCATTAAAAATTAAATTGAATAACGGACATATGAACAGAACACTCAACTTTTCCCAATAATTTTATTAGTACTAGATGTGGGTTTTCGTGTATTTCAGTAGCCTCCGTGTTATCTAAAATTCCTCAACTACACCTCTGAGCTACGACAAATATTTGAACAAAGTAATTATCAGCCAAGAACCTGCAGCTTTGTTTGTTATTTAGGACAATGAACTTGAAAATTTTAATTTTTCCAGTTTACAGCGTTCTAAAAAAATTAAATATAGTTTACGAATCAACTGAAATCTTATTATGACCTGATAGGTAGGGTAAAATAATAGGGACAGATTTCATTTCAATTATCCGCGACGCATATGTTGGAAAGAGAACACTGAAAATTTTTGAGACGCTTAGCTCTACTAAAGATAAATTGAAAAAGAGATCGTTTCAAAAACATTGTGGACAGGACCGATCCTACCGTTTTTGCTTTTGTGGGCTCAACTAAAAAATGCCGTCCCCCAAATACAAAAAAACTTTAAAATTGTTAAATAAACAGAACTATAAAAGAACCAGGTTAACCAGAAAAATATATATAATTGAAACAAGACAATAGTACAAACAGATTGATAGAAAATTTTGATTTTTAATGAGCTAATGACAAACGGAAACTAGTACCAACTTTTTTCGGAGATAATTTAAACATGCTTTTAGAACAAAAACAGAACCATTTAAATAATATACAATGTCTAAATAAAATTGAAAAATCTCTTTCAAAATCATCGATCTTTAGCGTCTCTTTCAAAGTTTATTTCCTGCAAAATCGTGAATAAATTTTTTCAGATTAATTTATTACTGAACTAGCTGAGTGCGCGTCGGTGCCCAAGTGTAGGCTACATTTATATTAGCTCCAAACATGAATGAATTCGTTTTTAATTAAGGATGTCAATAATACTCCCGATATATTAAGCAGTCATGAACATTTCCGGTATATTAAGGGGGTGAATTATGTATAAAACGAAACTTTTCCTTAATTATATGAGACAAAAATTTAATTTTTAGTGGTTTATGTATTAGAATATTGTAGGTACTTCAACACAGATTTCTGAGTATTTGCATTTTCCTATAAAAATATATTTATCTTGTTATTTGCAATTGATTATCTGAATCAGTTGAGTAACATCACTTTTAAAATAACTGTTGTAAGAAACACTCCAAACACATTTGAATAAGCACGTTTCTTACTAAAATAAAGCTCTCCTTCATTTACTTAAATTTAATCACTAGCAGCATATACTTACGTTTTCATTAACATTACCTATAACCTCAAGTAGTGTGAGAAATAACGATATCCGCCAAATCTTATATAGAAAAAAAATTAGTTATGAGTAATGTATGACGTGAATTTTGATATATATTTCACACTTTAAAATATATTATGACATTGGTGGGCGCCAATGAATCGAAACACATGTCTATAAGTGTTACGGAGTAATAATCATTATTTAAATGTAGTTTATTAATATCACAATTTAAGTAATTCAATAAATAACAAACAGGAAGAAATTTATTTTTTAACATTTGTTTGTTTAACTGAGCTCTCAGGAAAGGAATAAAATAGAAAGAGCCGACAATAAATGTAATCTTTTACCTTGCTCAGGGGTGTATCTCTTGTTTAACGCGTAGTAGAGTGGAAAAGCAAGAGATTTTTTCCTATTGTTTCTTATACGACATTGACCCTTCCATTTTTTTGCGGTTGGAGTTGACGCAAAGACAGTTTACGGGCTGAGATTTCAGGGAAGGTAAAACTCCGATACGTTGATGAGCTCGAACGTGCCTCTTCTCTGCTTTCTCGTGAGAGCTGAAGCCAGATAACCTCAGTTTGAGAGGTGGAAACCTCCAATGGGGTTGGTTCAAATTTTAGGAGCAGCCATCGGTGTCCGTATTTCAAGTCTTGCTTACCTTGGCTGACCTGGGTTTTCGCCGAGTCGCAAAAATTAACTGAGTAAATAAAGAGCTCAGACTCCGGCAGTCGACTTACAGGAGCAAGTTTTATGACTCTGTTTGTGCCGGTTTTACCCCAGAAACTGCCTTGTGAACATTCCATAATTTATAAATTTCCTTCAACAAAATCCCATACTAAATGCTTAAGTTCGTTAAGAAATTTATATATAAATAAAATATGCGAGGAGTAGTTATATACGTCACAAATGTTATAGTTGTTTTAAAATTCCTACTTGTAAATATTTCGTTAGGCTTCGTAATAAAAAGATGTATAGAATTAAAAATTCAAAAATAATCTCCATAATTCTTACATGTTAATTAATCTATCAATTAATAATGATTTGTATTCCAATATATTATTGAAATAGCCCGTTTTTCTGTGAAATATTCGGTTTGTTAAAAGGCAACAATTAATCTGAAAATTCAAACTTACGTATTTTAAAAAGTATTTCGTATTGTATATTATCATCCTTCCTCGTGTTTTTATTGTTCAGGATATGATTCATCAATTGAGAGTTTGGTACATCGGAAACAAATTGACGTCATATTACTTATTCATGCCGATTTTCTGGTATTATACGTGTGTCAATGCATAATGATATCGCAGACTTTCGTCCTTTTCTAAAGCAGCGGTCTCAACCGGAGGTCCGCGGGAAAATTTTAGTTATGCACGAAAGATTTTATTTTTGGCTAACAAACTTAACACATGCTGACAAACGTAACTATTAATTTATGTATTTCTGAAGCTTTCGACATATTGTCATAATAATCCATTTAAAAAATTTCGTTAATTAAGGTGTAAAATTTCGCTGTTTTTAAGACAATTAATTATGCCTTGTTAGGTAAGCTAACATAGTAAGTGGACGAATGAGGATCTGAAAGTATTTTTAGAAAAAATACTGGTGACAAAAAATCCACAAATTTAAAAATTATTATGAATGAAGCAGTGAAATAATAAACTACGTAAAATCAAAACCACTTCAATCCAGATTAAATAAAATTTTGTTCTATGGAATGGGTAGTGGGCACAGAAAACTGTTAAGAGTTCTTGAACTTCGAAGTGAGTTTGTTGGTCTCCTTGAAGGCACAAAATAATTCAGGACAATACTTTTTTGACATTTTAACAAATCCTCCATGGTTTATTAGTGAAATTAACTTATCATTACAAGAAGTAGGGTAGTAGTATTACAATTTTTAATACAAAAGATGAAATTGCAATTTTTGATAAATAATTCAATTTTGGATTTCATCAGTTCAATCTATTGATTTTAATTGTTTTCCTACGTTACATAAATATAAATTTTAAAGTAATCATGAAGTTTCCACAATGTTTTTAGAACACCTACATAACTTGAAATCAACTCTTTTGCAATATTTTTCGAAAAGCAGTAAGGACGATTCCTGGGTCCTGAATCCATTTTCCGCGGCAGATAAACCAGTAGCTTTAATGCTAATGACTATGAAAATGTAATTAATTTAATCAGTGGCTCTCATTTGAAACAAATATTTCTGGGCGAGATTATAAGAGTACCCCTATATTTCCTATCAAGTTATTATTATTTTACTTCAGTTTTCTGTAACCTATTTATGCGAAGCGGAATTTCTTTATTATGCTGCAATGAAGTCAGAAACAGGCTCGACGCCACACCCCATATTAGAATTCAACAGACAAATATTTTGGTTGATATCAACAAGATATGCAATCTAAGGACTCAAAATCATTAAAGCCCCTAAGTGTTTTATTTATTAATATTTTTATGTTTATATTATACTACAGTTTTATATTTAAAAACAATTAATAAATAATAATCAAGTTTTTAAACAAAAATTTACAAGTAGGAATTACCCTACCTAAAAAAAAGCCAAGGGTTACGTTAAAACGACTGATTTTGGGAAGTGTTCCATAGCAGAAAAAGTTTGAGTAGACATGATTATTAAATAATCATGTATTATTTTCAAAATAGTTAAGGTTCTTTCGCCACTAAGTATTTAAATAAATTAATCGAACACGAGGAATCAAGTAAATATTGTGACGTGAAGAGTTTAGAAGAAAACCGTACCAAACCATTCTTTTAAACGATTACTCACAAAACCGTGGGATAATTTTCTCCCAACAAAGGGAATCTTTGCAATGAACAAAAGCAGTTCAGAAAATGAGGCATTTTTTATTCTTTTACACAACTATAAGGGGAGGAAAAATCAATTCCGGGGTTATTATCCATTCTGTTAGTTTACGACGTGTTTTCAACAATGGCACATTGTTGTGATGTGTCTAAATGGCCGCAGTTGAAGCAAATGTGCCGAGTGGAGATAGTAGGTGAGAGAGCTTTGTGTTGCAGACAATGCCGCCGCGACAGAGAAGTCCAATTAACCTGTAAATGTCTCTCCGTACAGACGTGATTTTCAAATCTCTTTGACAAAGTTCCTACAAAGCTTTCCCTTGTAGTTGTCGTTTCCAATGAAATCAGCAGAAAATAATTCTTGACGTATACAAAGTAAGAGACAGTGATAAAGCCGTAAATGAAAATAAACATATACAAATATACGATTCAAGACTATTTTATAGCTAATACATAACTAAGAAGACCCTAGAGGCTCCCAAAATTTCATAAAATTTGGTAATAAAGTTACCCTATACCCCGAATGCGACTGTGCAAATATCAGAGCTTAATGTGCTTTGTTTCAGAAATAACAAACCCATCTTCAAAGGTTAACACGTATGTATCGCAGAAAGGGCAACTGTGATCCCATTTTAAATCAGATAAGCGTGAAATATGGGTTATCGGCGGGACAACTTTTAGCAGTTGGACCTTTCAGGACATCACAGACACAAAGTCTCAATTTGAAAGTTGATTACGCAACAGCAAAACAGCTATACGTCACAATATTTTACTAGTGTAAACAAACTGTGGTGAAATGGTTATGATTATATTGAACAAAAAATTACGTGGAACAATATCCAAATTGTAGGGTAGTATACCTTAATATGCATCACTCCCATTTTTTTTCAATTGTAGCATTACAAAGAAAAGGATATAATGGATAATAAGAAACCTCTTTATCGGTCGCTGTTTTAAGTGGTAGCTTTGGGCTTAAAAGCAATTACCACGTCGTCGGGTTAAAAACCAGCAACACAAATATTTTTGAAGTTCACAACGTACTTTGTACGGATAATAGTGTTAAAATTTAATTGTTTTTAAGTTCAATGATGCATATGGCAGTATAAGCTGCAGAAAGCTACCACTTTTGAAATAAAATAGCTTCTTAAAACCGACAAAGGGGTTTATAATTATCTATTATATCAACATTTAAACGGTCAAACAAATAAATACAAGAAAAATGTTAATTTATGTTGAGATATGAGAAATACCAGAGGCGCAGTAATCCGTTTCATTCCCTGCAACACCCGTAAAGCTGCACAAACTGAAACATCTGGTGCTAGAGACAAGACAGCTCTTAGAAACCGGGCCATGTCTTGTTATGACACAGAGAAGCTACTGATTTGAATGTTCTTGGTGAAATAATAAAACGGTTACTTTTTAAGGACTTGTTTATTTAGATTAATGAAAGGTTATTCTAAAAAGAAAAACCATTTAAGATGCGGCATTTTGAAGACGTTCATAGCACCCAGAAATCTACCACAAGATTTGGTTCACTGCTTGTTCCTAAAACTTGCTTTATTTAAAATATGTACTTCCGTGTTAGAAATTCCTTTTTCTACATCATTACACGTTATGTAAACAGAATACGAAATGTAGTACATTACAGGGCGGGTAATTTGCCGTAGAGAATTGGTTACACTGTCGTTGTTGGAGTATTAATAATACTTTACATAATTATTCTCGTGAAAATGGTTGCTTGAGGTGATGAAGCACATAACTTTAAATAATTTTACAAGCCGCCACTGTGTGTAATACACTTAAATACTAATGAAATACAGTAAATAGACTTAAAATTGCTTATGTTTCAGTTTAATATTGACAAGCTAAAAACAGTTTCTCAGGTTGAGTCCACTTTCATTTGTCCGAAATCCAGGTAAGGCGTGTTAACTGAGAACTGAATTTCTCCTGGTTAAAATGACCAGCTATAATATTACAAGGTTTGTAAATGCGATCAATCGGAAGTGTGATTAACATAGAGGAGTGTATATAGTTGTTAAAATCTTTGTGACGTACAATAAAAGGAGCGGTCTTAACGTATTATGACTCTTCTCCCTCGGTTAGGCTTATCTAATTCTTCTTGATTTAAAAAACGCATAAATATATATCGAATGGTTTTATAAACCACTGACCGTAAGGAAATAAATTTATTTTATTTCTGTTTTCCTTCTCAAAACTGCTTCAAATGTCATATACAACCGAGCACATAAATCGGGTTAAAATTTGAAAGCGTTTTCATGCCGCAAGATCATTACAGTTCCGTGAAGTTTTCCTTCATGATTGATTCACCGCGAGTCAATATCACTTGCTAGCTGGTGGTTTAATCAGCGAAACCTCAACTGTAGTCTGCTGGAATTCCCAGCTAACCTCTGCTCATTACGAATACAGAGACTTCGTTCTGCAATTAACATCGTAATGGCGAAGGGGAATTTGTAAATTAGAAAATTGTACTTCAAACAATTTCGGCTCAAAAGAAATGAACTAAACATAGAGCACAGTAACTCAGATGTCTATAATTAATATAATTGGAACGAAATAAACAGCTTTTTATACTTATGGCGAAAACAATATAATTAATATTTTTTTAAATTTTCAAAATCACTTACTTCCGACCTTCAAACTAAGATTGTAGAAGAAGTTGTAAATTACTCATCAGAAAAACTGAGCGCCCCTTCTGGAATGCAACACGCATTAGACCTGTACGAAAGTCATTCCTGGCATCGCAATGAGAATTATATTTTCCACACAACGTAAATAAATTGAAATTACTAACGTAAGTTCAGAAAATAATGTATCTTTTATCAGAAAAAGAATTTCCAGTTTCAAATTAAATAATAATGAACGTTTAACGATTTAACTATCAATAAACAGATCATTCATATATGTACGTGGTTTAGTGCACAGGTTTCTAGGTTTATTCTCACTTTCGAATTATATAATTTTATCGCAAGTAAATATATTGAATAAAACTTATTGTTGCTTGTAAATGAAAAGTGCGTTGTTAATTTAACGGACACTATTAAGGGAAAACAAAATCTGTAATATTTTAAAATAAAAACGCAATAGATTTTTATAATATATAAAAACTGAACGCGTGATAAAAAAAAACAGTTATTATGGAGACAATTCAGAAATATTAGAAACTATTCTAACTTTTTAAATTGTCTGCATATTAAGACCATGCCTTTCTTACATCAATAAGACTTTAGTGTAACAGAAACATAAGGAAGAAACTTTATGAAAATGAAAATAAGATTAGATGAAGAAATAGAAAATTTAGAGGCATGTCTTGATTTTTAAAATTTAAGGTACATAATTGTAAAACTATAATTTAATTATTGAATTTGGTTGAAAGTTTTCAATTAAAGAATGAATTACTGTTAATTATTAAAATGTTATAAACGTGTTGGTAATGTCCCACCTTCTATACAATTTAGTTAAAACTCACACTGGATCATTGTAATAACTAATTTCTTCAGATTTTTCAACAAAGTTTATCGCGAGGATCCTATGTGAAGTTTTACTAAATTGTAGAAAATGTGACATATTGCCGTCTCATTTATAAAATTTCATTTCTAAGTTTAAGAGTTTCTCATTAAATAATAATAATAAATTGAATTTATAGTTAGAAATTAAAACTTTTCTCTATTTAATATATTCGAAAACATAAAAGGTTACTGTGTTAACACTTAATAAACTGTCCAGTTCGAGACTCAAAAATCGTCATTACATTATAGGCTACATATTTTGGAAATTAAAATTAATACTTCACGGGTGCATTATTTTTGTCTAAAATATGTACAATGGAATATTCGAATTGAAAAGCATTGCGAAGGGAAGCAAACTTATTACACGCCTTGTATTGGAGGGAATCTGTGTTATATTTTAGCGAATCGAAGTCGAGCAAATAAATGGGATAAAATATGTGTGCGTGTTTCGTTTCGGTAGGTGAGCTCATTTTTTTAAGCGATTATTGTATACGTGCAGGCACGAAGCACAAGAAGTGAAACATGAACTCCTTGTTCTTCACAAAACAGAGAACGGAAAGCATTTGAAACATTGGAAGTATAGAAAAGGCTGATAATTTAGTGGATCGACAATTTTTACTTAGAATAGAATTACCAATCAGACGCGACTTAGGGGAAATGTTGACGCACAAAAAAGGAAATTTATTGGGACGCATTATTTGTGAATACCGTGTTAATAAAAGAAGCCATATATAGGATGTTTTGTTAGAGTTAAAATATCTACTTGTCAAGCCACTTGTAATTGTACACTGAGAGGTGAATAGCGAAATTCGCTCTGACGTCACGATCTTGTAAATAACTCGTAAAAACTGTTACAACAAAAGTGACTCTGCAAACTCACGAACGTGAAGGCTAGATAAGGCACGTGCAATCAGATTGCGGGGGAAGTTTATGTTGTGGCACCGTCGGAGGCAAGGTTTTCGAGGCCGATTAAACGTTAAACTTTTTCAACTTATTGATAAGATCAACTCTAGATTCATCGCTTCAAGCAAAATCACAGCCGATTTCAGCATCGAATAAATTGCACGAGATGTCTCCTCCTTGAGATACCGCCTTCATAAATGTTCATTTTACTATTAATTTATACTGACATCCTCTTTGAGTAGATGTCGCAAGTTAAGAGATTTGGAAAACGAACACGACATACCATTGCGTTCTTCTACGGTATGTTTTATTGTACAGAAAGTCCAGGTATTAAATCAATGAACAGATGTCAAATAATGTTAACCAGTGACTATGAATATACTGTAGTAAGTTCTGTGGCATAAGGTTTGTTCCCGTTGAAAATAAATGTGTTGTGTGAATACGTTATGACGTCTTAAAAATTATTTTGTAAAAGTGTGTTTAAAATTTCCATTTTTTGATTTCTGAATTTTAAACTTTAAGATTATACGTTACGGAAAACGGTAATTTGACCAATTCTTCACATAACGGATATTAGAGAACGCTGAGAAAGCAGACAAATATTATAAAGCAAACAAATTTTATTTAAAATAATTTTATTTTAACGCACTTGAAGAGGTACACGAAAATTGTGGAGTAAACTTTGTGAAGTTGGTAATCTAATTATTTAAGTTTATTATTGTCAGACTCAGCGGAATATTAAATAACCACAGCTTGAAGTCTTAAATCGTAATAATTTCGAAAGATCTAATTTAGCTAAATGACATAGATTTTATTAATATGATCTGAAGCTGCATACAAGAAATTTTCAATGAGTAACACTAACAACATTTCAGTGTAACAAATGCCAAATTTATCCCATGTAAAAGTTCATTTGTATTATATCCACATCATAATACTTACCTTGTGAAATGTTACTTAGCACGTGGTTTGTAATAGAGATGGGTGATCCGATTGAGATCTGATTCAAAGAACTAGATCCTTCTGCTGAGTGAGTGATCATTGAATCGTAAAAAAAGAGCGGTAACTCCTGCGATCCGAGAGCAACCAGCTGTTTGAATCACTCACTCACGAATCAGATCACTGAGCCTGCGATTCCATTGTTTGAATCACTCACTCACGAATCCGATCACCGAGCCAGCGATCCTAGTGTTTGAACCACTCACACAAGAATCAGATAGCAGAAAACAGACGTTATCGTGGGGCAAATTTCAATTAAGTGGCATACGCACAAAATATTGTAACCCAACGTTCTCGTATCTGATAGTACAAATATAATACCTATTCTGGCTAAATCTTATCCTATACTTTTACTTTAGACTCTCAAGATCTCTTCACACTATATTATGCTTTTATAACATTATTAATAATTAACTTAATTTCTTATTATATCGAAATAGAATTTGGATCAAGTCCTTAATTACGTTAAATTCATCTTAATGTTAATACAAAGGACGTGAGTACAAGATTATTATAAAAAAATAAAAATTCATATTTTTGAGTGGAAAAATACTTTTGTTTTATTTGCCTGGCTGCTGTAGAGTTGTGTAATAATTTTTATTCAGTGGCATAACAATTACAATATAGGCATACGTATGTGAATATTGCCAATAATTTAGTTCCTCTTTAAAAGGAAAATCCTAATCCATTAGCGACCATCCAAATACCTCAATTACTAAAATAAATTTCCTAGAGGCACTTATTTAATTTTATAACAATTTATTTCTTTATTAATAAATAACGAATATATAGTGAGGATTCAGGAATATGGACAGTATAATTAAACACATTATGTAATTAAATGAATTGAATAAGAAACTATTTATTAATTTTATTTACATTTTATAAAGTAAAATTTTTTTTTTACCGGAAACTTGCCAGCGCTTTCATTCTCATAGTTTTACAATATCTGAATTCAAAGACTGAAAACAGACAGTCTTCATTATGACGGATTGATGTTTATCTGCTAATTTTGACCTGCAGGCCGTTTTATTTAATTTCATGGATCAAAATAGTTGCTCACTTAGGTGTGTATTCCCAAAAAAGAATCAAATTTGTGCAGCAAATTTTTTAATGACTGGGTATTTTTAACATAGATAGAAATATATTTAGGGTGTTCCTACTTCTCTATACTTGTATTTTAAATCGAATCATTCTTAAAATCAATTGACTCCAGTTGTATTGAAGTGAGAGAATTTTAAACTTCAAAAGAAAAAGGGCCCAGTAAAAAGTGAAACTTTAAAAAAATCATTTTAACCTTTATCGAATTCGTTTTTGATTACTTCAATTTTACCACTATTTTGTGTAAATAAGCAACATTTATTTTGTGCTTTTGACTGGAAAATTCGTCAAAACGTTTTTTGTAGATGATTTTAAACAAAATCAATTTTTGTACAAAACATTCCATTGCATAGTACATATTTGTTATTAATTCATCTTTGCCTTACAACGTAATATTAAGATTAATCAGATGACCTGTAATGTCTGTTAAAAATGCCAGATGTTTTACGAACAAAGCATCTTTTACAATCGATATATTTTCGCTTTATTCATGTTTCATCTCAGGAAAATAAATTATTTTTTCCAAAAGTCAGAGCTTTGTCGCAGGACAACCAACGAAGTGCTGTGTAATAAGTAAGGTATTTCAATTCGGATTCTAAATCTTGAAGGAACGAAGTAAATTGCCGATGGTTAAGAGTTCTCGATCGAATAAAGTTAACTGTCTTTGTTACTATTTTAAACAGAGAACTTTTTGGTGAAGAAGGCAATGGAAAGTCTTTATTTTTGGTTTGTTTGCATATATATCATGTAATTTTTTGATCAGTGTTGACGCAAATCCTTCACCCGTAATTGATTTCACGCCGTCAGTAGTTACAGAAACAAGCCTATCAAGAGAAATATTATAATTTCCTAAAATGTCCGTACAGCGTCAAATATGTTTTCATCTGATGTAGTTCCATAAAGAGGAATAATTTCCAACCATTCTTAAGTAGTCTTCATTTATAATATGTTGTAATAACACAGTAAATGGGTTAGAATGGTATAGGAACGCGTTATAAGACTTATAACTCGCAGTTGGTTTTCACGCCGCCTTTCATGCATAATTCAGCGGATTTATGAATATTTATATTAATACCTTACAGACACTTCAATTTTATGAATTGGCATAGGTAATCAGGGGCCAAAAAAATCTTTTCGGTTTGTCATTGTTGTGAGGATTCTGTATTAGCCAGCGTGTAACGCTGAACGTGTTTTACCGCTAATGGACGGTAATTGTTTTCGATAATACCTTTCCCATTGCACGAGAAACAACACGAAGTGTTCTCGTTAATGCTGTTGATATGGATGACGCACTTAATGGCGGTATTACACCGTACCCAACCGAGCCCAACTAATCACAGACTTGCAGGTCGCGCCATAAAGGACGCAAATTCCCAAGCGTAGCATTGCCATTATCATTAAAAGACAGTGTGTACACAGCTATTAACTAACAACACACATATTCCATACTGGAATACAGGCTGTGAATGAAAAATATTCTGTGAAAAAGAAATATGATAAAACGTGCCATAACAAGGGTGTACATATTAGAATGTATATATATATATATGTGTGTGTGTGTGTGTTAAACATGATAATAGAAATAATGTTCGCTAAGGCAATATTAAGTTCGTAAGAATATCGTGTATTAAGCACACGATGTGAGTCAAAGTACTGAAGGAACTGAGACGACTAGTATTAACTGGGAAGGAACGACGACTACGTACAGTATATATCAAATTTGTCTGCTCCGGTTATGAAATTTTTATTGATCACGAAAAGAATCGGCCTTCTCCACAATCCAGTACTTGCGTGAACGATTTCTCAAGAGCAAGTGAAACTCAAATTAGAATAATCGATGCGAGATTCATCCATGATGGCCCTGCTTTGTGAGCGGAACCGGGTTGATAACCATGACGTTTGGCACCATGGAATGAAGGTAGGATACTAAGGGATCAGAAACTCCCACCTGTTGACATCATTCTCAATAACGTAAACAATTTGAGTGTAACGAGTCGGAATTTAGAGCAAGTTATATTAATTTTCGTATAAATATTGTACCTCAAAATAACTGAATTTTCACGACTAATAATTACTGTGAGAAAAACTCTGCTTTCAAAGAAAACCTTGTAATGAACATGCAGTCATGGGAGGATGAGCAAGGTTCTAATGCAAGTGGAAAGATGACTACGGAAGTTCATGAGGTCCGGTCTGTTCGTTATCAGCGGAGGCAAGACGAAAGCTGTATTAAAAGATTTGGAATATAATTTTCATGGGTTGGTATGGTCAAAAGAGCTTCTTGCAAATAACTACTGACTAGAAAGAAATTTTTATGATGCGTCGAAACACAAAGAGGCATATCAATTAAACACTGGCGTACTCGAATAGGAAAGTACATATATAAAAGCATGAAACATTAATGGCCAAATTAGGTAGTAGACCAGTATTCAAGGTACTTATCGTTAAACCAACACCGACCCCTTCAACCGCAGACGAATCATATCGTTAGGATGTCCAATTGTGTTACGATGAGTGACTAGTTCTCGACTAAGAGAAAACAAATGCCCGTGGGAGTTTTCTATCGTAGGCATTTCTTCCCAACTTGACTGCGAGGCTCATCTTTGGGAATGCCTCGTACTCTCCCTAGTTTTTCAAGATTCTCACATGCCGAGACACGTTCATCTATTTTAGGAGGTGTATGTACTGGGGTCGAAGACCTTGGGCGTACGGCAAGAACTGTCCGCTGATCGCATGGATCAGTCAGCCAACTGCCTCCTAAAACTGGTGGAGACACGTATAAGAGAATGCTGCAATCCCACAGCAAACTCATCTTCAGTCATTTGAAAGGGCGTGGAAGTAGGACCCAAAAGCCCGGCCAAAGTGATGCGATTTTTCTAGGGTTTTCTCTGCATCTCCTCGAGATGAAACACCGGCTAGGCTCCTTAAACTATAGCCCCGGGGTCATAGACAACCCGTGGCTCTACCTTCCACATCCCCCCTTTCAATTTCCTTATTTACTATTAAAGGGGAGTTGCTGTTTCAAGATCACCCAAAAAATGTGACTAGTTCTGGTAACTTGATACCTGAAAGATTTGATTTGTTCATTTAACATTTACTTCAACTTCTTCAATTTGTTAGTCTGTTCTTTTCCTATTCATTAACTCTTATTAATAACCTAAGAAGTACGATAATGTATTTTTTAAATATTATATCAGTTAATTTTCTCAATAGGTTCTGTCAAATGGAAACAATTTGATAATCCCGGAAATATTTCTAATTTCATCTTAAAATATATTTATAATAAAAAACGATTATTTTTCATTACTAGGTGATTATATCAATAATTTATAAGAAAACGGAAAAGATGATTGTTAGTTATTATTGTTGTAATAGAAAAGAAATCTGATATTTATTATAAATAAATTGCATTTTGTCAGAAAACTTTTTACACTCTTTATTAACAATATCCAATATTCAACAATTCGCGTTCTCTTCAGGTGTAACAATTGTAATCTATAATTTAAAGAGAAAATAATATATGTATTTAATTAAATTTTTTGGTAAAAATATAATTTACTTTAATTTTACTTACAATTTTGCGTACATTCATTTCATACATTAGTAATTTGTTCATGTGTAAAACTATGACGCCCTTTCTAATCGAAAAAACGCACAAGAAAGAGTGGAACGTTCCAAATTGAATTACTTATTTAAATTATTAGAATGTTATTATTTATTTATTGTGATAATAAGTACTAGATAATACATGTTTTCTCATACCTTTGCGAACGATTATAATAAATTAGCAATCTTATATTCATTACTAAGCACTGATACAATAGTAACATTATAAGCTATATATTTTTTTATATATGGCCTATTTCTTCCCCCTCGCTAAGGAGTCTTTTTCAACTTCTGTTTATTCTTCAAACTCCCTGAACTTCAAACAATATAGGTAATGTAAACCTCAACAATAAACTCTACTTATGATTCCACAACGTTATCACATAATTCCAGCACCAAATAGCGCTGTCTTCCGTTAAATAATCTGCTACGCTGAAATATCTTAGATTACTGTTTTGAAATAAAATCACTTTACTCTTGTGTCACTTTGAATTTTCTTACTCAGGCAAAATTTAACAGTGCTCCGTCTTCTCATCCCGCTGAAGTCTATTTCGGTAAATTAACTCGTCAGACGCCATCGTCTCCTAACGCTCGAGTTAACTTCTCACGGCAAATAAATTTCAGCAATAAATCCTAAACGAATGTAAAGTGGATTAGTATTTACAGGAATGCAGACAAGCACAGTTATTTTCCGTTTATTGACATGAATATATTTTATTGGAAGTAAAGTCTTATGAATCGTGGCTGTGACCAGCGATGACTAACAACAGTACATTTACAAATTTTTCTGACGATCTTTGCGACATTCAACGCATCTGAATACTTAGTTGGCCTTCTTCGTACTTTGAATAGACTGATACCCGATGTATGTCGATATACTGTATAAGGAGAACTTAATGTTCAGTGATCTATGTTTAAGTCTTCGCATAAACTATATTATCTATTCTGACATATTCCTGTAATGCATGGATACCCTCCAGTTCAAGTTGAACTGAAGTCTGTTTAATGTTTTTTTGGAGCTGACTTTCAGCAAATAGCGTATGCCGTGTTTTGTAAACCTGGTATTCTTAACTGAGCTGCAACTTAAGGTCTCCGAGAAAATTCCAATAATTACTAGCTCATTGATCAAGGAACTTAAATGAGTCAAGAGTTGCTTAGCGGTACATCGCTGGACGAAGTTTAAAATGCGGAGCAAGAAACAACACTAACTGAGAAGACAGGGACTCCTTAATATCCGTATCGCAAATTAATGAGAACAAAGAACGATGAAGTAGTTGTAAAATTATTAATAAATGTAGTAGCAAAATAAAATAAATTGGAAAATGCTGCAATAAAACTGTGCTATAATGATTTTAAACATTTAGTCCGCTTTTGTGGTCTAGAGGCTAGCTTTATAGACTTACATTACAGAGGTCCCGGGTTCGATTCCTGGCTTTGGCCGTGGTTCTTGTGTGTGTGTGTTTACTGAGTTTACCCGACAGAGAAAACGTAAATTAGATACCTAAAGAGCAAGTCGCTAATGACATTGTTGATTGGTGCGACTATAAAACAAATTTGAAAAAAATTAGCACATGAAATTAGTGGTGTTTAACAATATATATATATATATATATATATAAGATTGAAGGATGGAATAAATATACGTGGTCTCTTAGGAGGCCTCTATGAAATGTTACAAATGCATGGGAAAATCAGTGAAAGAATAGATAACAAAGTGATCAGTCGCAATGCATCTTTAATCGTTTATTTAATTTAACTCCAGATAATTAACTTATTTTCATGTAACAGTAAATGCGGTTTACACACTGCATGTTTCAGGGAACAGCCTAAATGAAATGTATTGTCCTCAAAGTACAGATATTTTTGTCCACCAGAGAAAAAAAACTCGAATTCTATAATTTATTACTTCTCAGTCCAATGCTGTTTACAGTATTTTAAAATTGGTGAATATCTGTACTTAAAAGAATTATCGTGCAAGAGAGAAAATTTGCCCGGGGTTGATATAAATGGTTTTCGTATGCGGGAGGCTCTCTTCAAATATGTCCTGCCACATGTAAATTATGATGAACCTGGATTGTAGTTACATCTACTCAAATAGCAGAAATTCCCTAACTCATAGATCTCATTCCTCTGGAAGACAAAAAGAGGCGACAATTTAATCCGCAGCGTTCCAGGCCGGCTCCCCGTTGTCGTGCGGACTGAAAATAAAAATAGGTTGAGGTATGTCGACTAATTAGTCAGCAGGCGCTCTTTATTCACCAGTGTTTTCGGCATGAATGCAGACCCCGATGTGAATTAATGAGGCACTGCGTCGAGGAACATGCGACCTAACAAAGCCTCACCATACAATGCCACAGCTGACTGTCAAATACTAGCCACGAGAATATTAAAAAAATTCTATGGATACCTGTAAGAGCAATCATTTCAGCTGGTCTTCACGCTGAAGGAGACTCGAGCATTTGTAACGACCAATACTCCACCGACGGTCTTGGGTAAAATCTCCGAATGACTGATTGTGAATGACTCACGCATCTGAGCTCAACCAAGTAGGCAATACCATCATCCGCCATATTGTCAATCGAACTCATGAGTAATAAAGTGGTACTAAATTTCAATTTAGTACTCCGCCTAACAGCAGGTCCAAGTGAGGAAACTTCTCTACGATCAACTTTTCCTCTTCCTAATGAGGTATAAAATATAATAAATTAATTTTCCGTAGATCCTCTTGAGAAGCAAATCTTCTACGGCGTTGAAAGAGTCAGAAAAATGTCTACATGGATATATACCTAAGTCTAAATATAAACTTATTTTAAACTATTATGGGTTTTCTTAAAGTATTACAAGTGTCACTTGTACCTGATATTATTCCACTCTAACCCTAAGTGTTAGTTATGGTTTATATGCCGACATATTTGGCAAATAGAATGAATCAGATTATTAATTATTGGGGTGTTTGATTTAAAATAATTTTATCCATGTTCTTTAGGTTACTTTGAAAATTTTAATAATAGTTTACAAGACGTCAGAAAAAACTCTGTGCTGTGTATTGAAGGATGTTGAATAACACCATTTCTGCTACTGGCATCTGAGAGTATAATGCCAAACAGAGTTGCATTAATTGACTTTTTGTTGTTGTGGTATTCAGTCCTAAGACTGCTCTGATGCAACCCTCCATGCTAACCTTATCTTGCGTATGCCTTTTCATTTTCTCATAACTAGCACAACCCACATCCTCCCTAATTAGCTTAGCGTGTTCCATCCTTGTCCTCCCTCTTCTGTTATTACCCCACACACTTTCCTATAATGTTAATTTTATAAGAACTTTTTGTTCTAAATCGTGGCCTATTAACCTTTCCCTTCTCTTGGTCAACGTTCTCCATTTTGTTCGCTCTTCCCCTACTCCTATTAGTGATTTTATTCAACATTCTCCTATATCACCACAATTCAAAAACTTCTATTCTTTTCCTTTCCGGAACTCCTACCGTCCACGTTTCGCACCTATATAACGCCACGCTCCATAGGAACATTTTAGAAACGATTTCCTAATATTCACATTTTTATTAGCGGTAAGTAAATTCCTCTTTATTGAGACAGCCGTTCTTGCCTGTGCTATACTACTCTTTATGCCTACTATACTTCTACCATCCCTAGTTATTATGCTGCTCAAGTAGGAGAATTATTTAACGTCCTTCAAAATATCCCTTGTTATTCCACTGTTTCCCATAATACACTCCGTTACTTGGTTTTTCCTCTCTTAATTATCGTATTGAACTATTTCTCTAGGACCACGTTCATGCCATTTAATATGGTTCCCAAGTCTTATTTTCTCTACTCAAATACTACAATATCATCGTCAAACCGTTGGGTTTTTATTTCTTCTCCTTGCAGTATGATTCGAGAATTAATTTTTATTGATTAAAATTAAATTTTGCACTATAAAATCAAAATTATTATTTTAATTTCAAACAGACTAATAATAATAGCTATTTACACTAAATTGTAAATTTTTAAATTTATTAATAGACACAATTATCATCTAAAGACTCATTTACTTGATAGGATAAAGAAGAATTCTTTAAGCTCTCTTTCGAATGCAACTGGATTGCTTCCTATTTCTTAGATGGTAAGGGGAAGGTTCTGAAGATTGATAATTAAGTATATACCGTTCCATTTTATGCAACGACAGGGGCTTATAATTCTTTTCAAAATATTTTAATTAAATATTAAATGTATGTTTACCCTGAATAGCTCTCCGCATGACTGCGTGGAGTTTTCATGACATATTAACCTAATTACACACTTTTGAGCTAGTAAGACTTTATCTGTGTAGTTACTCGAAAATATTATTCCGTATGACATTAAGAAATGAAGACACGCGATGTAAACAAAACAACTATTGCAGTTTCTCTGGCACTGTAATTCCTCATAGCATATGTTGCTGAGAAATGCCTAATTCATAAATCATATACCTTTCCAAAGTTACTGGCTTTATAATGAATTTGTTTTATGAAACAGCACAGTTTGTGATTTATTAAAGCTCTGAGTCAATCAGTTTACAACAAACCATTTACAATATTAAAAGCATTATTGGCCATCTCTTACAGACTATCTTTTTTAACATTATATAAAATATACTTGTATCGTCAGAGGATAAAGTATAATTAGAGTCTAGATTCAATAATACTGGACCTACAATAAAACCCTATGGAACTCTAATCTTTATATTTCCCCTATCTGGACTAAATGTTTGACCATTTACGTTTTTAAATCTTACCCTTCGGTTTTTGTTTGTTACAAAAAGAGACATTTCATAGTGTTCCATTTTTATAGTTCTCAAATCCCTTAGAGAAATCAAAAATAATTCCTAATTAGTATAGGTTTTTTAAAAATGTTTCTAATAATTGTTAAATATTTCAATTTAGAACAACTATAAATTATAATTTGTTAATTATTGTCGATTCCGATATTTATTACACGGTTACTGAATAAATCAATATATTTGTACTGTCAACAGCGTTTGCAGTGTTACACGACACGTTTGGCTTTTATAGTATTGATTTTGAATTATGAACATACCACGGAATCTTTGAAAATTGATATATCGGACAGAGAAGTTCAAAACTTTTCACAGATATATATGATTGATATTTTGAAATATGCGGCACAAAGCATTTGTTTGTCATGAAACAGAATTCGTTACGTTCTTTTTGGTTCCTTAATTTTTTCTTTTGTTTTAGTGCTTCATATAAATAATTATAAATAAATTTGTACTCGTTTACAATACCTGATTTGAAATACTCGGTTCTCTTAATAACTTCTAACTTAGAAGGAAAAATGAAACAATTTTTATCATGCTAGAAGGTAACTTCTTAAAGATAACGAGAAAAGACAAGATTTTCAAAATTCCACAACGCAATATAGGGAAAAATAATGCAATGTAATTTTAAATTGAATTTTAGCACAGGTTTATTGTTGGGAAAATAGCACAGGTCCTCGTTGCATTGTATATTGAGAACTTGAACTCCAGGATTGCCGTGAAGAATATTTGTTCGTCGCATCATTGGGGGATCAATATACTAATATTGAGTTTCATTATGCGAAATATTACAGAAAAAGTGCTGCATATTACAAAATCAAATCCGGAATATGGTAGTATGAAATATCATGCCTTAAGTTGCGTAAGCATTTATTTATGAATCAATAGAGATGGAAATAAACTGAAAACCGGGGAGGGAAACATAAATTAAAATATGTTCTACAGAGGTAACTATTAAATAGGTTGTTTACTGCAAACAACATTCAGGATTTTAATTAGCAATAACTTTTCGGTCTCATTGATGAACTGAGGTTACAGTAATGTTTATTAAAATTATTTCTATATTTAATTGTATGTACTTCTATTGAATCAAGATAAGTAAACATGAGGCAAATATAGGGGCTGAAAATATAAAAGCCCAAGGACAATTTATTAATAAGTACATATAGTTCACAGACCGAGAAGAGATAATTTTCTATCTCATGGGTTTTGTAAACAATTATTTTGTGAGACAATTTTTGTTTACGCACTCTTTCTACGTTTTCTATTTAACGAATCTGAGATTATATGTAATGAAGAACAGTATGCAATTGAATCCGCCTGGATGAATGTCTTCCGTAGATTAATTTCAGAAAAGTTGGCCCCCACGAAAATTACTTCCCGCCAGAATGGGAGACGTGAAGATTAACAACTCGTCTTTAATTGCAAGTGCAGACAGGTATCTGAAAAATTATTATTGCAGCATTTGCTCAGAATAAAACAAGAGTCAACGAGAATTTTCAAATTGTCACTGAGTAATGCTTATAGTATTATGTCACTGTTGGGTGAAGAAAATAAATTTTTCAACACTGACATCTCCACATTATTCACGTTCCTATCTCCGTTGCAAAATTTAAATTGATAAGTGTTTGAAACATGTAGGTCTATATTATTTTCAATGCATTTTAATATATTACAAAACCATTATCAACAGAGAAAATAGGATGAGAATTACAAAAATTATTGATTGCATATTTCATTAAAGGTTTGGTCTATCTCATCAGGGACAAATGCTGTAGAATGAAAATGTTTACTTCAGATAATTTATTAACATTAGCAGTTTATGTATGGCCGTGAAATAATTATAAATATATAGAAATTGGATTTTTATATTCAAAATAATTTTATATTAAAAGTAAAATAAGTCCTATATCCTTTGAGAAAACTGGATAAATAAAATAGTAATGTTTTCTCCACTATACAAAAGCTCTCCATAAAATTCTGTGGTTGCGTCTATATCATAAATGGATTGTTGGCTTTGTTGGCTTGTAGCAGTTGCTGTCCTTCGAAGTAATCCCCGACGATGGTAAAGTACTTCTGAGAACGCCTTTTCAAGTTCTAGAAACTCCAGGAGTAGTTGTCTTTAGGGATATCTTTCTGTTAGGTTCTTCAGGGTCGACATCAAATCGAGAAACAAGAAAAAGTTTGAGGAATGGATGGGTGATTGAGTGACAATTTCCCTGATGGCCGGGAACAAATGCACCTGAAGGGCAGTGTGTGGTCGAGCATTGTCGTGGAGAAGGATTCAGTCGCCTTGTTTCGCGTATTCAGGATGTTTCCGCTTGATCCGTTGCAGAAGATGTTTTAGCATTTCCAGGAACGTAACGGTATTTAACGTGGCGCATCGGGGACGAATCCTCTATCAATTAGACCCTCAGAGTCAAAGAACACCTCGACCATTGTCTTGATACAGGATTCTTCGCTGCGCACATTATTGCTTTTCGGCAATCCTGAATCTATACTTAAATGATTGCCTTACGTATCGTATCTCAGGAGCCAATACTTATCATAAAACAAAAAATAAATAAAAAATTAAAGGCGAACTCCGTCAAGACGATTCATGAGTTGCATTACCAACCATTCAATACTTATCACAATACCTAATACAAATATTTCTGATTTATAGATACTTATATACATTACTCTAATCTTCAATGTCTTTATCAAAACAGATATATTCTTCTCAAAGAGGGTTATTGTTTAATAATTCATCTAATGGGCACCAGCAACTAGTTCTCAAATATGGATGAGTTGTACAACCTGAGTAGCGTGACGTGAGCTATGACGTACGCTCTGCCTCTTCAAATACTATATTGTGGGAAACTTTGCTAAAACCATTATAATCTATCATTGAAATAATATTCACTTCACACTTACTGTTTAAGTTCAACAGGCGATGAAGAAAGTTAAAATGGAATATGGAAAAGGAATCACATGGAAAGGAGAAGAAATAAAAACCCTATGCTTTGCCGTTAACACTGTAGTATTAGAGGAGTCATAACAAGACTTGGAAACCTTAATAAATGGCATGAACGTGGTCCTGGAGAAAAAGTTCAAAATGAGGATTAATAGAGAAAAACCAAGGTAATGGAGTGTAGTATGGGATACAGTGGAATAACAAAGGGTGTTAGATTGGGAAGTTCAGAAATTCTGCTACTTAGGAAGCGTTATAACTAGGGATGGTAGAAATATAGTAGACATAAAGAGTAGGATAGCACAGGCAAGGAAGGCTTTCGCGAAAAAGAGGAATTTCCTTACAGCTAATATAAATGTCAATATTATGAAATCGTTGATAAAAATGTTCGTATGGAGCGTGGCGCTATATGGGTGCGAAACGTGGACCATAGGAGTTGCGGAAAGGAAAAGAATAGAAGCCTTTGAAATGTGGTGATATAGGAGAATGCTGAAAATCAGATGGGTGGATAGAATCACTAACGTGGAAGTTATAAAGAGAATAGGGGAAAAGCTAAGAATATGGAGGCCGTTAAATAGAGAAGTGATAGATTAATAGGCTACATTTTAAGACATGATGGTCTTCTAAAATAATCATTAGAGGGATGTGTGTGGGGTAAGAACAGAAGAGGGAGACAAGGGTGGAATACGCTAAGCAGATTAGAGAGGATATGTGATGTGCTAGTTTTGAGGAAATCAAAAGGCATGCGCAAGATAAGTTAGCGTGGAGGGTTGCACCAGACCAGCCTTAGGAGTGAATACCACTACAACAACAACAACTTACTGTTTATTCGTTTTAGAGTTGCCATCAACACCAGTGAACTCATTTAAATTAGATTATACGATGCACACCCACTAATATTTTAAACATGCTGATTGTTAGGATTTGATTGGACTGCTGTAATTTGGAATTTGGCCCTGAAAAGTCTATTAAGCATATTAATGGAAAAAATATTATTTGTTCGTACTTCCTAATAATGCTTTTTACAGAACGTTATTATAAAGAACACATGGCTACCTTGCTCCACCTTTCGCATCCCCGTTTTCAATTCTCTTCCTATGCTATTAAAGGGAGTTGCCTGTTTCAGAATCACCCTCATGTAGCCTGTTAACCCTCCCCCCCCCCCAAAAAAAATTTGTACAATGTAAGGCAGGCGCTGCGGGAGTTTACTCGCAGGTGCTTCACCCCAGAGCGACTGCGGGGCTCACCTGATTATGTCGGGAATGCCTCGCACTCTCTCTGTTTTTTTTATCGAAGTTCTCACATGCAGAGACACCTTCACCTATTTTAGGAGGTATATGTACTGGGGTCGAAGACCTTGGGCATATGGCAAGTGTTGTCTGTTATCCCATTGGATCAGTCGCCAACTGCCCCCTGAAACTGGTGGAGACATGAAGAAGGGAATGCTGCGACCCCACAGCAAACTCGTCTCCCGTCATTTGGAAGTTCGTGAGAATAGTACCCAATGCCCGACCCACCTAATGCACGTTTTGTAAGGTTTTCTCTGCATCTCTTTAGGTGAAACACGGGGTAGGTTCTTTAAACCATAGCCCGGGGGACATAGTTAACTGTTGGCTACCTTGCTCTACCTTCCACATCCCCCCTTTTCAATTCCCTTCCTATGCTATCAAAGGGGAGTTTCCTGTTTCAGGATCACCCTCATGTAGCCTGTTAACCCAAAAAAATTGTACAATGTGGGTTAACATGTAGTCTGTTAATCTCCAAAAAAATTGTACAATCAAGTTGCCAAATTACAGACAAAAATAATTGATATATTAAATATCACTAAACGTTTCTGCAATCCTTGTTGCTTTCGTCAGGTGATTTAAAACTGCAAGAAGCGTGAGTGTTTTTGTATCACTTCTTTTTGTCCGTAATTCTGCTCATTAGTATAATTTTAACGCAGACGTTTTACATTATTTTTAATGAGGATCAAATAGACATTTTAACGAGGGATATATTATATTATGTAGGCTCGTTTTAGATAGTGATATGAAAAGGAATCCATCTCTCTTCAAGACACATGCATAATATTCTCCCTATCCGAAAACAGCGAGTCTAGTTTGTGCAGCAGTAGTCGGTCGATCTGGCAGCCAAATCTAGTTCTGTGGGAAAACGACCTACCGCACACATTTGTTGGAAGTTACTTTACGTAACTGTCTGGCTTTCGTTTTTACGCAAGAGCTGCTAACCTAGACACGAACATCTTTCAGGAGAAGCTATTTATGGATGCACGAATAATTTACCAATTGCCAAGTAAGGGTCTTTTAATATTCACATACATATTGGGGAAGCAATCGCTACAGCATGCATCATCCTGCTAACATTTACATTACCAATCAATTTATCCATTATTAAAAGCTATTTTCGATTCATTAACCGTGAGGGTTTCTATTTAATCCATTTAGTCACAGAAATTCATATTCCCACTATTTATCTCATATTACTAATTTCTTCGCTAGGGTTGCGTCAAAATAATTGGTATTTTAACATTGCCATTAATATGTAAATAACTGCAGCACATAATTACTACGTAACAAAATCTGATAATTTATAGAACTAGGAAATATTCTGTCATTAATGCAAATGGATATTTTGTGTAACGAATTCTCACAGTGTTCACTACCGTATTTCACTAGAAAATATTAATACTTACTGCAGTTGTTTCAATATTAGTTCACTGATAATACAGAAATCTAAAAAAATATCTACTTGCGTTTATTATCAAATTTGGTACCTTTTGTATTCAAGTCAAATGGTAGGCCGGATCCGTTGATAATAAACTTTTTCAAAGAATAATGAGTTTATATGCAATTGAACCATATTATACCATATTTCTTTTAAAAATCTATTCCACACCAATACTAAATCATCAAATAATTTATCCGCTATTATAAAACATTTGAAATGCCCAGTTGATAAAACCAAAATTCACAATCTAGCTTAAATTGTAATGACCGTCCATGTGTATACATAGGCCAAAATTAACGAGCCATCAGCAACAGAATTAAGGAACACAGATCCAACATCAAGCTTCCACGAGACAAATTATCCGTCATTTCAAAACATATCATACTACTGACTGGGATAATTTACAAATTTTAGACAAAGACAGAAATTACAAATCCCGTCTAGATTTCGAAATGCTTCACATTAAAAGCATCAAAAATACACTGAATGTAAAAACGAACACTGATTTGCTCAGTAGATTATATAAAATGTTTTAATCTATGAAATATAATATTTCAAATGTATACTAATTATCTTTGTTAAATTTTAATATTCCTCGGTTATTTAGCTACCGTATTCTTTGTCTGTAGTTTTAAATCTATGTAATGTAATAATTCTGTGTAGTGTTAGTTTTAGTTCAACCTGACGAGGGTCCATATCAGGACCGAAATATGTATTTGTATTAAATTATTGTCGGTTTTGTTTTATTTATTCTTGTCTGTTTTTGGCCTTATTGAAAAAATTAATTTAAACGTACGGACTTTATTAACTATAATATTTTACAGTAAAAATTTAATTGTGTATTTTTGTTAATTCTTTGAAATTCTCAGTGGAAAATATTTTCAGACTTCGCCTTTAATAAACCCTTAAAATATGCACATGCATAACTAAGTTTATCAAAAATTTTTAATTTTTGAATTCACAAAATTCTATTAAATTATAGGGTTTATAAACGTACGTATTTAAAACGTAGCCTGGAACCAGAAAATTCTGTTTGAAACTACTTGGCAATTTTATTCGCTTGTGCTAGAACTATATTGTAACAATATTACAAATTCATTAATTGCCTATGATTTTCTTATCACCCTTCGATATTTTCTAAAGTTTGTATTCCACTACATTTTTGGGCAAAAATCGAGTTTGGGCGTATCAATAAGTAAACAAAGCAGCCTTGCGCGGAGATGCAATATTTCCCAGTGTTTCCAGCATCAATGGTCGGTGACGTAAAAAATTTATACGTTGACGCATAGTATATATATATGTAAAATATAATTCCTTCTACGTTTATGATAGGGGTTTCTCACCTCTCGACTTATATTTCCTCACGTTTATAAAAACACCAACTTTTATTACAATCTGTTCACGCATTTTACTGTCAATAATTATTTGCAAACAAAAATGCAAACTGAAATAATTCATTTTTTAAGTAGATAGATTTTAATTGCAAGGGAAACCTAACTGTTAGTTCATTGCAGCGAACTATTAATATCTTGTGACAACAGCGGGCGCGTTCCAAACTGTTATGAATGCAGCAAACTCTAAGGCAGTTGTTCTATTTACGTTAGAAACTCGTTTGCAAATTTAAAGTGGAAGCTCTTTTATTTGTGGAATTCAATTCTCTATTATGAACGAATGACCATAGTACAATTTCTGTTGAATAAAAGTTTATTCCAATTGGAAATATCCGACATCAATATTCACAATTTTATTATATTATATCGTTTCCTGTAATGAAATATTATAATTGCATTCTTTCCTGTCTTACCGTATTCTGTAAGCTTTAATAGAAAGGGGGAAAATAATTAAAATTTATTTAAGTTAAACAAAAATAAGATTTTTATATAAAAAAATTTCTCACTATTACAGAAACATTAATGAAAATGATGGGTTGCTCACTCACTACAGATTTTAGACCATTTATCAGAGACACTAATTCGAATACTTTTGGCTCTTTATTTAAAAATTGAACCCGGGTCAGACAATGTAGGCTTATGATCCGAAAACGTTTCTTGCACAAATGCTGAAGGGTTCTTCACCTGGCGTAACTTGGCGCCTCTATGTCACTGCATAACTCTTCTCAACTACCTTTGTAGCGTGCGTATTTAATTTTATTGAATTTATTTAATTAAATGTTTTTTTCTAGCTTGGAATGCATTAATGGGAATTTCTGGAGCGCCAACCTTACGAGCAGAAAGGAACAGAATTTCCAACAGACTCAAACTGTAGTTATTTTTAGGTGCCTTCCTTGATTCCTGGTTCTGCAAAAAATATTTCACTCAGGAAACGCAAATGTTAAGTAAATTTGGAATAATTACAGCTGTAATCCAGTTAAATGCAGAATAAGTTTATTTTTATGGAACGAGTTTACACTTGATCCGTTCAGAAGCTCGCTCACAATTGAACTGAGTACTGTTCGGTAGAACATAGTTTTATACTACTACAGAATAGGAAATGATGTAAAACTCATTATTAACAAATAAATAATTACAGAAGGCAGTATGATAGACAAAGGAATTGAGGACAGTGATTGGCCAAAATGGCCACATGACCGTGTTTGGGTTGGGGAAAACTCCCAAACACTTGCGTTGTTGAAATATTGTGATATATTAGTGATAAAGGAACCGGAGGGAAGATGAAGCTGCCATTCAAAGTGTGGTACTCTGATTGCCTAACGCTGCCGACTTCGAAAGGCTTCAGAGTCCGCCGTCAACACCGAGAATCTTCTCCGCAGGATTCCGAGAAGAGTGAAAAATGTTGTTTTGACATACGAGTAACTATCTCATACGCTCATCTTCCGCTCACTTGGGTTCCACAATTTTGTTTCAATCGGCTAGCCTGTGTTCCCTGAAAGAGAGGAGCCTCATAATTCCTTTTAAATTTATGTTCCGGCCTGTTAAAATTGTATGTATTTTGAAGCTTGGGAATAAAGGGCAAGCAGGAGTGATTAAACAATGTATTTTAAATAAATATACATTAATTAGACACGAAATAAGTATTATTTAAATATGTTAAACTTTTATGAGATATCTTTCACGTAAAACAATAGCAATTGAAATTAAAGGAGGTTAACGTTACATTTGACTATCATTTGCCTTCATTACATATCACCTAACACTATTTCTTCTACTCCTCAACTATTTATTGCTCCTCCCTCATACAGATGTTTCAAAAGTAGAACAATAACTAAGAGAATAAATAATTACTTAGGAGAAAGGGTAAAATATGACGTATTTAATGTGAAAAATGTGGAACTTAGACAAAATTCAATATCACGAGGTCCTGTGTTCGATTCCCTGGTCCGGTTGACATTTTTCCATTCTTGTCTTTCTTTTAAAATTAACTATATGCTTTACTGGGCTTCAATTGAGCATTCCCACTAACTTAAATTATAAATTTTAATTTTGTTTTGTAATTAAAATCTAATGTAATTATCCAACCCCTTCCAGGAAAATAATTTAACATTGCACATTGTTCTTCAGTGAGCACATAATTACCTGGTTTAGTTGAGGTGTAACAGTTATTAATAATGTTATACATGTGTAACGCGCCATTAATTTTGATCGTCATTGTTTGTGTCCCACTCATACATACCTCATTTTATAATAATTTTAATAAATTAATCCCACTGAAACTACGACAGCCTAATTATGGTTTTAAAATGGTACATTAATTATTTTCAAAATAGGTGTGAAAACAATTGTTCTTATTTAAATTTGGTTAGTGAATGTTGTTGTAAATGAGTGAATTGCCAATAGGGTGAAAGAGAACGTTTTGTCATAGATATTGTGTATAACTTGGAGTCGGAGTCTGCATTGCTTATTTCAGTTCCACTGCCGAGTGGGAGGAGCGAAGCTGTCAGGTGGCAATTAGCGCTTCTCTTCTTCCAGTCCTCGTAATTATTACACCACCCTATCTGATCCCCGCCCCTCGTAGCACTCAGTATATATCGCAGAGCAATGTTGCCAATTTACGGAGCTCGATTAATCTCTTCTGGGGAAAAAGGCTGCCTCCGCTCTCCACTCTGAGACTCTCTAGAGATGTTGGGAATCGGAAAATGAGTGAACCACTTCCAAGCTACGCTAGGCAATTTTAACGCCCTTTGTTTAGTGGGATTTACCACATGCTACTTGTGACCTAGTTTGTAATTCTAATTCTGATATGGTACAAGAGTGCAAGAGGAAGGTAGTAAGCTAAAGAATAATAATTCGTCACAACTTTATAAAGCGTAGTCTTGAGGTCCATTGATGGAATGTTAACATGGACAATGTGATATCCATTGTTATTATTGGGGTTTTGAATAAATTAATTTAAATTTTGATCGTTATTGGTTAATGGCGGTGGAGTGAAAATGATTCCATAAATATTCTTTAAAATAACTTTTAAAATACTGGCGACAGAAATAGTGACTTCTAAAACTGCTGTTAATTAAAAATAAGGTAGACAAACAAACAAGTTCCTCAGTCAAAGACACGTCATGGGAAGCAGAATTTTTGAATGTGTTGGCGTTTCTGCAGTATATAATCGTAAGGAATAACGGCCGACAGTTAAATCTTCAAGTCATTATTAGAAACTCAGGGTAATCCGCGAAATATTATTTCCCATTTAATTACAAGGGGTAGCGAAAATTATTATGAAAGACTAGCTTGGTGCCCGGGAATTCATTTATATTAGCCGGCTACAGCATTCAAATCGACATTAATCTCTTTGTCTTACCTTTCACTCCCTTTACTTTATGAGATCAGAATTTCATCATTGACTCCGCGATGAATCAGTATCTTAGTTGAGTCAATAAATCTATTTGTACCTTAAATATGCACAGTATATTAAAAAGAAATAATGAGAGAGCCACTATCAATCGCGCTAACCGTGAAAAACTATTCGTATGCACATATCTGCAGTTTATTTACGTCTTAAATTTCCGTGCTCTCCATAACCACCCCCAGGGGTGGTAGAAGTGTTCTCTCTCTGCAGTTCTTGTTACCTCCAGTCGTAAGGAACATGGGCACAAAATTTGGTCGAAATTGCTCCACACGTTTAGAAGTGTATGCGGAAAATACAAAAACAAAAATACACTCTAACAGCCAATTTTATTTATAAGGAGAAGATATTGGAACCATCACTTCGGTCTCATTATCGCGAAATAATATGCATATCTACAGATCTACGGAAAAGAAAATGGAGTGTGTGTAGTCCGAGTCTTTATATAATCAATTTCCAGTGCAACTTATAAAACTTTTGCTTTATTATTATAACTAATTAAAAAGTATAATCACTCAAATAAAATGTTATTTAAACTTAAAATTATTTAACGCTTATCGGCAATTTAATTATCTCGTTTGACAGCGTACATGAGGGCATAATCTATCCATTTGTAAGTTCTAGATGTCTTAAGGGTAGGAACGTTTTGATATGAAGGGGGGGAGGAAGGAGCCTAAATCATCAAATGTTATACAGAAATAGTCTCTGGGATGATCAGCGTTACACCAAAATTTCACTGCAATCGGATGAAGTGAATGTGAAGGCCAAGGAGCAAACCTTATAACACGCAGTTGGTTTAGAACGTTGATTTACAAATATTTACATTCATATCTCCTGAAACCTGCAAGATATCGAAATGGAACATACATGAAAATTTAAGTGTAATGTTAAATGAGTTAAAACAGCCTCTTTGAAAGTTTTCATTTTATTAAATATTGAATTTTACTACGTTTCGTATCCTATTTGAGACTTCTTCAGGCATAAAAATTTAGCTGTTTATGTAACCACAGTCCATGACTCCTTCGGCTAAAATGCAGGAAAGTACCGCAAAATTCACCACTTTTCCATCACAAGTTATTGCATTTCCCATTTCTGCAATCTGCTTTTTATTATGGAAAGACAAAATTTTCGTCTTATCACGGTTGACTTGAAAGTTATTCAGTAGTGTTAATTATACTAGATTGTGCTAAGTTTAGTAATATTTGCATATCATTATTCATGTTCACTATTGTGGTAACCAACATAAAATTGTTAACAATTGTTATATCATTAATATATCTGATAACAATAAAGGTCCCAAAACTAAGCCGAAGTACATCCTGGCCATAATTTTTTTTAATATCATCATCTTAAAATGGGATTTCTGTGTGCTGGTGACTTCTTTCTAAGGATGATTTAGAGCAGTATCATGCTTCCAGCTTCTTGCATGGAGAATGGAATATAATCTAAATAGATAAGTCTAAAAATGCTACTATTCCCTGAAGTTTATTATCAAATTTAGTAACTGCATATACAGTGGAGATGTGGATAATGTGAACTATAACACAAAAATAAAGCTGTGTGAACAAAATTTAAAACCATTACCTTTTTGATTAATTAAATGATAAGACAACAAATTCAAAACTTTTATTTTCTATGAAACCAATTAAAAAATAAATTATGTTTCAGACGGAAAAGGACACTTCTAGAATATTACGTTAGGTTAGAAAAAATCTAAAGAAAAGTTTTTTTTATTTATTAAAAAACTGTCTGAAACTTGTCATTAACTGCATTACATTTTCAATGTAAAATAGACATAAGAATAAAACTAGTTATATTATCAGGCTGTTTTGAAATAATAAATGGTAAAAAGACCTATAAGTCAGAAGAATTAATAAATTTATGATCTGAATAGGCAAAGTAGGCTTCAAACTCAGGGCTCTACTATTTTGACGACGACAGTAGTAGCTGAAATTTTGCAGTAATCATTTAGGTCTGCAGAAGATAATTGTAAGTCTTCTGGGAATTGCAAACTATGTGGCACAATTTAGGCATACATACGTACGTATCTGTGTTAGAGCGCAGCAAGGTTATAGTTACAGTAATTTTAGAAACTAATCTTTAAGTAAGCAATTATTATCTGCGTAAAGCTACCCCTGAAAAAATAATTTATTTTGATAAAATGGGAAAATTGTCGGCTTCTACACTACAGTGACATGCATAATTACTTCTGCTTAAACTTCTTGTCTCTTTAAAACACCAGATGAGGTCGCAAGGAGACTGGGACAAAGTTTTTCTTGTAGCGGTTGAAAGTCATTAAGTCCATTGATGTAGCAACGCTACGAAATTTTGTACGATTTTTTAAAAAGTGTAGGGCAAAAGGAAAGGTTTATTGAAACGGGAGTGTAAAGTAGGGTGGCACCCCTGAACGCTGGCCTGGCTACAAACTTTGTCCCACTCTTCTGCGATGCGCTGTCCAAGAGTTAGTAGAGGTCCACTAATTAATTTATTTAAAAACACGTAAGACACATAGATAATTCAAACTTTGCGGATAGGCAACAATTTGAAATCTATGAGTTGTCAATGTCGAGCTATATGAAAAAAAATACGAAAACCCCTAACTTTTTTCAGTTTTTTTCCCCAAAACGCAAGTATAAGATGCTTTAAAAATTATTTACGTATCATGAAATGACATTAAATTCTGGGTAAAATGAGACATTTTATAATAACTTAGGTCAATCCTAATGAGCACAGTGACGCTTCAAAGTCAGGGCTCTACTTTTTTTTGACGATGACAGTAGTTCGTGCATGAATATTATTACTCTATCTGCGCAGTGACTTTCAGTTTGTAAGTCTAATTTATTTTATAACCTTGTCTGAATACGTACAAAGATTTATAAAAGTATGCGTTAGGTTAAATTAACACGTCTTGGGTTACTCATTTGGTTAATACATTAAATTTTCGTTGAAGAGCCCTTGGTTTTTTTTGCAGGCACTAGCATGAGTGGGGTGTCACGAACTATAGAGCACGTTGCCCTGGTTGTCCTGTGACGTCAGCAGAGATAAGCGGTCCCTCGGGAGAAGCGTCGACCTCTGCCCCGCCTCTGAGAAACAGTCCCGCATTCAGAATTCACTTAACACGAGCGCCTGGGAAAGTGACTCAGCCATTAGCACACAACCATCAGAACAGGACGAGCTCTCACGTCTTAACTCATCGTTTCCCTTCTTGACACGACAGACACCAAAATATTTTTATCAGTCACATAAAATATGTATCACTAACAAATACAGTGCACAAACCATTCAATACCTTACAATGGATTCATACGTCTGAAAGTAAATGTAAAAGCTAAAACCAACTATGTTTTTGTTTTTTATTGTTATATAAAATGATTATTTTTAAAATATCAGCAGTATTTTCATACATATTTGTATCTTCTTTAGGTTGTTAATAAATAAAATATTTTCATCACACAAAAAATAGAATTTTACAAGAATACAATTTTTTAAACTATCGCACAGTATTAAAATTGTCGGAAATTAATGTAACATATTTCTTTCACAATGAAATTCTTGATTTTAGAGTGGCACAACACGTGCACGTATTTAGTATTAGAGTAAATGAACAACTTGTAGTAGTTGTTCCAATTTTCAGTCTACCAAGGGTTCGTTTTATTGGTAACAGGCTACATGAGGGATGATCCTGAAACAGGCAATTCCCCTTTCTCTTCACTCTAAAAATTAATAATTTGGAACATTTTTAAATTTCCCAAACAATTTTAAGTAAATAAATTAAGTGGCCAAAAGCCAGAAATAAAATTTAATTCAAAATTAAATAAATTACATTTTGTCTCCAACCTTCGACACATAAGTTTTATTACAAAACAAATTAAATGTAAATACATATACCTGGTTCATTTTAAAACAAATAACTAATAAATAAATTTTATATAATATGGTTATTTACAATTAAATACCTTAACAAACCATTTTGTGCTGCTGCCGCAATAATACCAAACCCGAAGCAGTCTGGGATTGATAGATGCGAACACCAGAGGAAAATAACTTTAGTATCTCATACATGCAAGATATTAACGAATATAGTATATAGAAGGATGGAACGATAATAGAATACGAGGTAGGAGAAGATAAGTTTGATTTTAGGAAGTGCATAGGTACAACAGAAGCATTATTAACTGTGCGTCTAATTATAGACGACAGGATAAGATAAAACAGGTCTACGTTCATAGCATTTATATATTTTGAAAAAGCCTTTGATAATGTGAAGTGGAGCACACTATTAAGGATTTTGAAAAGGACAGGACTAAAATATCGAGGAAGGCAGTCCGCAGTAATTAGAATTGAAGATGAAGTATAGAAAGCAGAAATCAGGAAAGGAGTAAGACAAGGATGCAGTCTGTTGCCCATGCTATATATATATATATATATATATATAGAACAGGGGATGAAGAAAGTTTAAACGGAATATGCAAAAGGAATCATACTGCAAGGAAAATAAATAAAAACCCTGCGGTTTACGTATTGTAGTTTTAGGGGAGTCCGAAGAAGACTTGGAAACCTTAATAAATGGCATGAACAGGGTCATGGAGAAAGACTTCAATATGAGAATTAATAAAAGGAAAACCAAGGTAATGAAGTGTAATATGCAAAACAATGGAAAGTATGGTTTTAGAATGGCATGGGATATTTTGAAGGAAGTTAAGGAATTCTGCTACTTGGGCAGCATAATAACTAGGGATGGTAGAAGTGTAGTAGACATATAGAAGGATAACACAGGCAAGAAAAAAAGAAAATAAGTAATTTACTTACGGGTAATATAAGTGTGAATATTAGGAAATCAATGCTAAAAATGTTCGTAATGGAGTGTGGCGATACATATGCGCGAAACGTGGTTGGTAGAGGTTGCAGAAAGGAATAGAATAGAAACGTTAAAATGTGGTGATATGGGAGAATGCTGAAAATTAGATGGTTGGATAGAGTCTCTGACGAGGAATTTATAAACAGAATTAAGGGAAGAGCGAAAAATGATGTTGACCAAGGGACATGAGGGTCTTGTAAAATTAGCTTTAGAGTGTGTGGGGTAAAAATAGAAGAGGAAGGTAAAGGATGTAATACGCTGAGTAGATTTGGGAGATGTGGTAAGGATACGGAAATGAAAAGACTTGCTTAAGTTAAGTTAGCATGGAGGGTTGACTGAATATCACAACAACCGCAAATTCCAGGGCAGAAATGAAACAAATCACTGCCAAATAAACAGATTTAGATTGTTGTAAATAGTAAACGGTTTTAAGCATTTCAGTTTAAATCGACTTAAGTAATTAGGTGTAAATTCAATGCAAATTTCAGTTGTTTTCATAATATTTTTTATCAACGCCTTCCCCACCTTTCTTAAAGATATTTCCAAACCATTCCGAGTTGAATTAAGACTTTTTCATCATTAATAGTGACATTGCTCATCTCAGCGGTCCCTCAAACTTTTTATTCCAAACTAACATTATTTTTAAATACTATCCCCTTGATGCTAACCCCTATGAGTGCTGGAATCGTCCACCCACATAGTTTCTAACTAGGTCGAAGTGACTGGTGTATCAGGTTTGGTCGAATCGTTCCACGCATTTAAGATTATATTAGGAATATATACACACACTCATACACCTTATTTTTTATTTATTAAAAAATTATCTTATTTTATTTCATTTTCTATACATTTTATGCTCCAATATCCGTTTTCTTTATGGAAATTAAACAAAATATAGATCGAATTTTGAGTCCTTACAATAAAGACTTATAACGAGAGAAAATGTGAGTAGCTCAATGTGACGCCTTCATCATCCCGGTTTGACGTTATCTGCACAGGAAGCGTTAAAATTTCTTCCCATGCGAGCGTGAAATGAGCGAGTTTACTGCTGTAAGCCGATCTGATAAAAACTCAATCTTCGCGTGCTCGCCCAAATTAATTTGTGCCGCGATGCAAAGCGACAAACTAAAGCTAAACTGTTAACGCGAGAGGATAGCAAGTAGTAAACAAACGTGCACTTATGGAGCCCAGTTTTACATGATAAAACGCCCCAAAAACTAGTACACTTAACTGCGACACTTGAGGATAAAGTAATACTCAAATTTGCCCCAATAACTTAATCATATTCCGCATCTTAAAAACTTTTCTATAGCCGCTAATAGTCTGAAGAACGGATCGGAAGTAGTTACAATCGCGAGTGTTGGTAGTCTCACAGTAGTAAACTATTTTAAAAAATTGTACATAAATTTTACTTTGAAGTAGTATTAAATTTTAATTGAGAAGTTTGTTGCTGGTAACCAGAATATCGTAAATCAAGAAACATTTATATTACGGCATAAAAGAACAATTTACGTCTGTATAAAACACAGAGTAAAATATAAATTAACGAACAATGATAATCAAATTTTGAACAATATAATTCTTTATTCGCTGTTATATGGGCCTTCAATTTTTATTTTTAATACGGTGAATTTGGCGTTTAAGAAACTTTGAAAATAAGCGGGGAGAAAGCGATTGTTTGAATGTGACCGGATGGTTTTATGTGCTAAAAGAATACTTAGTTCTATTATTATTTAATACTAGCTGACCCCCACGACTTCGTTCACGCCGAAATAGTTATTTTTATTTTGCCCTAAAAACGAAACCCTTGGCTACCTTTCTGTACCTTCCGCATCCCCCTTTTCAATTCCCTTCCTATATTATTAAAGGGGAGTTGCCTGTTTCAGGATCAGCCTCATGTAGCCTGTTAGCCCAAAAAAAAATGAGCAGTTACAAAATATTAAAATTGACCTAACGCGACTAATAAAACCAATTTACGTATAAATCGTATCGACGATCCAAAGAAGTTTGTTATTTCTCAGGGAGTTAGCTCTCTGCCAACAATAGGTTAATCACGTCGCGAAGCCTGCTGCAACAATAGATGGAGTGAGATTAATCGCCTTCCCTCACTCTCTCCTATGCTGCCAAAATTACGCTTAAAATAATACGTTGAGTCGGATGAATGTTATGGGAACACCTAATAGGACTTTTAACGTGCAGTTGGTTTTCAAATCGCCTTTCGCTCAGCAATTCAATGGATTTAAAAATATTTATATCAATATATTTTGAACTCTGCAAGTTATCGAAATGAAACATACACGAAAAGTTAAGTTAAAATTCCTGTTTCAGTCTCTGAAGTTTTCATTGAAATCCGTTAAGCCGTTTTGGAGCAAACAGATCACGTTCACGTTTTGGAGACTTGAATGCACGTATGCCAAGAAATCTTCACCTAAACATAATATTTATATCTTACAATATATCGAAATGAAATATGAACAAATATTTAAGTTAAATTTCCTGTTTTTAAAACCTCAAATTTTCATTACATCTGTTGAGCCGTTTCGGAGCCTATTCGAGACAGTCAGATAGAGAGACAGACATACAGACGTTTCAGCATCTATAAGAAACACTGGGCCATATAGAATGTTGCATTCTTCGTTTGGCAGGGCTCTATATGTGTTATGAGATGGAGGGAATCAAGTCTGATTGGAGGATTAGTTTAGATGTCATAGAAGTTATTTTTGGAAGAACTAAAGAGCAGAAGAAGCACGTACAATTTATACCTAAATATTTCCTTTTTCACGAAAAGCCGTCGGATTTTGGTGTATGGGATCTGTCTCCCATCCTCCAGCGTTGACTAATAGGTTCATATCCACCCCACGCGAGGGAACTAGCACCTGCGCACCACATCGCCATTACGTCACCTATCATGAGTGAGAAAGTACAACCACATTCCAGCAACAAGATTACAGCTTACTTCATACAGTAATCTACAGTAACTATGCACGGGATTAATGACTCGATGTTTAAATTCTTCAAATATTACTGCTTTTTTTATATACAATTTAATGTGTTGAGATTTCGATATACCGTTCTATCATATCAAAATGTTTAATTACTGATTATTAAAATCTGTAGTGTAGTTATTGACGCCACTTCCCTGCATCAGAGGGTCCTGGCATGTTCATGTTCGTTATGTGTGTGTTTTCACACCGTGAAACTATTATGGTTAACGAGTAAACAAGCTCCACTATCGTAGTCGCAAATAACAATTGTAGTTGACGAGACTCTAAATAAAGGTAAAAAGTCTTTATGTTTGAATATATATAATAAATAACTAAAATCCCAGTTGTAAAGACTTTCATAATATTTTTAAAAATTAAACACGTATATCCAAATATGTCTTTTCCTCTTTCCGTTTTCATTAAAAATTAACAGTGGTTCTCTGTTCTATTATGAGACAATTTCATTTTCCAGTAAATGGAATGATAATTCTTTCAAAACTGCCTCATTTAAATCAAATAGAGAAATTATACTGGAAATAATAAATCTTAACAAAAGTACTTCTTTTTGCTTAGTAAAAGTATACTGTTTCATTCCTTTGTATGATTCCCAACTACAACCTTCATTATTTTTCAGTTTTTACCTTCCGTATGTAAAGAACACGTTCGTGAATGAGGAACTTGTGGAAAAGACATTCACGTCTGCGGAGGTGTACGTGTAATGAATGTGTCTGTCTATATGCAGTGTTATGATTTACCGGGTCACAAATGTATCAAGCTCGGAGTTCTCTTAAATTGCCAAATTGGTATTGAGAACCAATATAGTTTATTCTGTGTTTGTTATGATGTGCCATAGAACTTTCAAGTGTTTCTCCTGTAAATTCAAGTTCCAGCTGAAGGCATTTCGTGGAACGGAAGAGGCGTGTAGCCTTCTCATGGGAAAGCACAAGGCTGAGACAGAGCCATTCTAACAAAGAACAAACGTGAATACACGTGATATACTTTTCAGTTAGTTCGTACCTAATATCAGCCTCTTTTACGAGGTTCCTCATTCTTTTTTTTTTGCGTTGGCAGGTGGAAAATCTTCAGAAAGACGCCGTGAAGCCCGTACTTCACGGTGTGTGGGATTTTTAGCCACTAAAAACCACCTCCGTAACTAAAACTGGTCTGTAGAGACCAACCATTACTTTTATTTTGTTAATTCTTATATCTAGTTACTTATTAGCTAAATTAGTCCAATGACATTCTTTAGTTTTCATTGTTGTCCTACGACTGTATTTCACACTCACGCAGCATGCTTTATTTTGTAATTTGTCACTCATACTAATTCAAATGGTTTCCTTCGCTTGAGTCTTCTGAACAGGTATTTATTATCCGAGAGCTGAAGAACTCTGTTTTCATGCCGGTGAAGCCTTTCTTCATGCTTGCCCGCAAATCTTTTAATTTCTTCTTTGACAGTTGGAATGGCAAGGTCTTTATGAATATCAGAGTTTCTAATGTACCATGGGGCATTCACCATGGCACGTAAAACTTTATTTTGGAATGTCTGTATTTGATTGATATTATTTTCTTTTGCACATCCCCATAGCTGTATACCATACGACCAGGTTGGTTTAATAATTTGGCTATACACCAAAGTTTTGTTATACAAAGACAGGTTGGAATATCTTCCAATGAGCCATCTATACTGTCGATATTTTATGTTGAGTTCTTCCTTTTTCTTTTTTTCGTGTTCTTTCCATCTCAACTTGGTATCTAATGTCATACCAAGATATCTGGCTTTATTTTCGTATGGTACTGTAGTGCCGTTTATGTGCAAAGATGGAGGGTCAATCATTCTTTTATTCGTAAAGTTAACATGAATGGATTTTAATTCATTCAATTTAATTTTCCATTGTCTAGTCCATTCATATATAGTATTAGTAGCGACTTGTAGTACTTCTGTGGATGTTGTTGGATTGTGCCCCGTTGCTAATATCGCTGTATCGTCAGCGATCGTCATCTAATTTTGGGATGTCACTTGTAAACAGCAGATACAGGACTGGTCCAAGAACACTTCCTTGTGGTACCCCTGCTTGAATTTCTTTTAAGTCAGAGTATTCATCTTCTTGTTTGATTCGGAAGAGTCTATTAGATATGGTAGGAGTTTATAATTTCCACATATTGTTTGGGCAGCATTCTGTTCAACTTATATATTAATCCTTGATGCCACACTCTATCGAATGCTTGCGCAACGTCAAGAAATATCGCTGAGCAGATTAATTTATCTTCTAACGTTTTTTCTATTATATCAGTAATCCTGTGAACTTGGTCAATTGTTGAGTGTTTTTCTCTGAAGCTAAATTGATGATCTGGAATTAATTTACTTTCTTGTATGAACGTTTTTAATCTTTTGAGCAGAAGTTTCTCGAACGATTTTGAAATTACTGGTAAGAGTGATATCGGTCTGTATGATTTGACATCATGTGGTGGCTTACCAGGTTTTGGTAACATTATTACTTCAGCTACTTTCCAACTGGCAGGTACGTGCTTCAATCTGAATGCTGCATTGAACAGGTAGGTCAGCATGAGGATACCTTTCTTTGGTAGCTGTTTTAATATTTGTCCTGTTATCAGATCAAATCCTGGCGCCTTCTTTGAATTTAACTTAAATTTTATTTCTTTTGCGACTTCCTTTGGGGATGCTGGCTTTATTTCTTTAGATGCAGTATTATTAACTTCTTCGAGAACGTTATCTGTTTGGATTTTATTCGGTTTAAAAGTTTCAGCAAGGTGTTCAGCAAACAAGTTTGCTTTTTGTTTATTATCTCTCGCCCAATCTTCCAGTCCTTTCCTGATAGGAGGTATTGATTTTATTGGTCTCTTAATTGTTTTTGCGACTTTCCACAATGAATAATCTGAGTCTTTTTCTGCTGCTAGGTTTGATAGAAATTGTCTGATTGAGTCCTCTTTGAACTTTCTAATTTCACGTTTCAGTTTTTGTGTTTTGTTATTAAGGATATTCTTATCGTCTGGGTGCCTTGTTTGCTGCCATCTTCTCCGAGCTATCCTTTTCTCTCTGACTAGGTTTCGTATTTCGGAATGGCAATTGACTGCTTTTGTAATATGTATAATTTTCCGGGTGTTGTTAAAGGCTGATCTTTGTAAAATTCTGGTATTTTTTTTAGTTTCGAAGTCCAGTTGTTCTTTTGTTTTTAAGTTTATATTTACGTTAATTTCATCTTGTATATTTATTCTGAAGCTCTTCCAGTCCGCAGTTGTATTAACGAGGCGTGGTTTGGCTTCTTTCTTAATTATTCGTTCGCTTAGTGTTAGAATGACAGCTGAATGGTCGGAATTTAGATCGTAATTTTCTTCGGTATCTAGAAAGTTCGGTGATATTTTTTTTGTTATGCAAAAATCTAATAGATCAGGGATCTTATTTCTGTGTGGGCCAGTATGTTGGTTTTCCTGTCGACTGAAAGTTAGCCCCTATCATTCTGATTGCCTTTCTTAGTTCTCTTCCTTTAGTCGTAGTTAGTTTTGCTCCCCAGTCTGTGTGTTTTGCATTAAAGTCTCCTCCAATTACGAATCTTTCACCCATGTGTTGTAGGAGGATTTTGTAGTCTTCTTGTTTTAAATTGTATCTTGGTGGACAATATACTGCACCAATTTTTACGTTCTGTTTGGTGGATTGAATCGTTATAGTAGTAATTTGGTATTCTTCGCTTTGTATGTGTTTTTCTTCGTAATGTTGAATAGTTTCTCTAATTAAAATTACACTACCACCTTTAGCTTGGTTGTGTGGATGTGTCACATGATAAATTTTATAGCCTCTAATTTTAACGAATGCTTGTGTCATCATGAGTGTTTCCGATACCAGACATATGTCAATATGCTGAGAGTTTAGAAATACTTCTAGCTCAGCTTTCTTGTTCAGGAGGCCGTTAGCATTCCAGGTCGCTATCTTTATTTCGTGTTGATGCATTATTTACCATTTGGAATTGCTCCTGTCGCTCTGGCTTCTATTTTTCCAAGTCTTTCATTAAATTGATGTAGCATTAACATCATCTGCTTCATCATTGTCACATAGTCTTGTCTTCTTTTGGATTGTTTGGTTGTGAAGATTTTCTTTGTGGTAAATGGTTTACTTTGGCAGTTTCTGCAAAAGAGACTTGCCCTGTCACTCTTTTGGATGTAAAATTTTTGTTGTTTACTCTGTACCTTGTTTCTTCTGTGTTTGCTGAAATCTTATTTTTTGTAGTTCTTTTGCTATAACGTACCCTCTGTAATTAGCAGGGTTGTACACTTGGCTGGAGTATCCCTTGGCTTAGTGCATGTTGCTGTGAGATGATTTCCTGCACATTTCACGCATTTAGGTATTCTGCTGCAGTATTTTTGCGTATGTCCGTATCTTTGGCATTTTTTGCACTGTGGTATCGTTTTGCAGGATTTCCATGCTTCCACTTTTATTTTCATTTGAGCTAAATATTGAAGCTCATAGATTTTTCTAATATCTTCTGTGTTTTTAAATGTTGCTACGAACAGCGGCAGCTTGATGTATTCAGGTTTTTGATCTTTTTTAAATACGTTTTAAATTTTGTTTTCAACTTTAATAATTTTAAATTCTTTTTCTCTTAATTCTTCTTCCATTTCTCTTACGTCACATGTTGGATGTAATTTTTTTATTACAACTCCGATTGGCTTTACTTTCATAGGAGTGCCATTCATGGTTTTGTTCTCGCATATTTTTGGTTAAAATACGATATGCGTCCTCATCACTAACATTAATTTTTAATTGATTATTATTCATCAATGAGGCTTTGTAGTTTACCTTGATATCTTCCAGATTTGGCTTAATTTTCTGGTAATCCTTAACGTTTCAGAACTTAGGTTGCAATGATTTTGTTTTTGATTTGATTTGGTATAATTTGTTCAGGTGATTCCGAGGCTTTTCTATTCTTATTCTTTGGGAGTAGTCATGCTGTTTCTCTGTTTACTAGCTCATCCTCTTCATCCGAATTTTCAGGAATGTAATTTTTCTGTTGCAGGCTAGATAGTTCTTTTCTTATCGTGTTAACTACATCTAGAGCTTGAGTAAATTGCTTTTCTAACTCCTTGACTTTTTAGTAATTTTCTAGGGTCTCACTTTCATCTACGAACTCCATATTTTCGTTTTCTAGTTGATCGTCTACTATATCAGTTTGTGAATAGGCGCATTTTCGCTCTTTGATTACGCGCGGCCTGTTGCGACCGCATTCCATAAGACACGTATTACTGACGTATTACTAACCTTGCGTTTTCTGCGGAGTGCTGAGAAACGCGTTCGTGGCGACTGCTCGTCGAATAATCGTTCCTCATTGATGAACTTAACAAAAATGGATGTATGTTTGTTTGTATGTTCGTATGTAGCGGAGGCAAAAAGTTAAAAATTATTATAATTGTTCGGCTGCTCAGATTTCTCTTCATTTTTACATTAGTCTATCGATTCTTTTTACAAACGAAAATCACCGAAACAATTCTTAAAAATCTATGTAGTTATTTCGGGGCAATGAGATTTTTCAGGGCGAGGCCACCTACTAGGAATTCTGTTGCACGGATTATGTAGACGGGACACCAAGAACTGGGGGGATTTATATTTTTATTTAAATTAATATAAATTATTTGGTTAGATTCAATAAAAAACAAATTTAATTTAATTACAGTGAACAAAAAAAACAACTTAGCGTCCAGTTAAAAAAATTACCACGACTAGCTCAGCTTATAATCAACCGCATAAAGGTCAATTTGTGGGGATTTTTGTAGCAGAACGACAGCGATGACACATTTCAGACAGCGGCGCAGATACGCACCTGCTTTCCTTTGTTAAACAGTGGCGTCCTCCTCCCTTAAGTGAGTTAGGCTGCTTTCGTCGTTCTTCCGCATTCGGTAGTGACGACTTCTGCCATCGGTACCTGGTCTTCCTTCTAGGAATTCTGTTGTACGGATTACGTAGACGGGACACCATCTGCTCGCTGACGTCTATCTTCTTTTCAGTTTGTCCCAGATTAGACTGCAAACGTCTCTCACTCTCAACCTACTTTTTCCTAATTTTTGTTGTTTATCGCCAAACTCCAAACTCTATGTCACATATCAACCTTCCTACCTCCAAGTTCCATTCCCAGCTGAATCAACTTCTATTTCACGACTGCCCAACTTCTTCCTCCTTCAAATGTTCATGTCCGACTCCCGTTCCGTGAATGAAACAGCCCCCCCAGACTTCTTCCTTCTTTAAATGTCCATGCCCAACTGATGAAATTTCTCCCGTCCATCCTCGAAGCTCATCTCGTTCATTCTCTCCCACGATGAGGTGCATGGCGGATCACGTGACCCTCAGCCTCCAATTAAAATCCAACTTGGACTGCGGTTTCTCTCCCTAATTTCTGGAAATGGACGCGCTCTTCAAAATTCTCGGGGTCAAGAAACGGGACTCAGGTACCAGATTTTTAGTCGCCAAACGGTCGATCTGTTACGTTCGGGACCTAGACGTACGTCTATCCGGGGCCTCTATGTTTACTTGTACTGGGTGCCTCCAATTGAAGGGTGAATGTTCCTTCAGCAAAAACCTTAATATTACAAACCCGCATACAGGTATGTCACCCATCCAGCAGCCTGGGGCCGGGTAATTCCACTTCTACCTGCCTGTCACCAATTGGAATTTTTAGATCCTTTAAAATTCTAAAAGTTTGAACAAAATTTGGTAGGGGTCCTACTGCGCTACACTTGTTTCTTTAAAACACCAGATGAGTTCCCAAACTAAGGGACTGTAATGAACTAATGACAATAAATTTAACGAATCTTCTGACTTATAGGCCATTTTACCATTTACAAACACGGTAAGTTTCTTGTTCAGCTCAATACTATTTATTATAATTCATTTTACATTAAAATTCAATAAAGTTAGGTGCTATTGTACAATAGATGGTTCAATTTTAGATACGAATATATAGCATGAAACACATCCTGTTAGCAAAAATAAATAATCTGCAAATATTGGTCGGACGTTATTAGCGTAAATAATTGATCCACCTGTAATTACGACTGCTATTTCTTTCATGTGACATATTAGTGCATCGTTGAACTTAACATGCTATTGCTACTAGAAGGCCTCGCAAAATAAGCAAACAGACAATCGGCTAGACACGGTTGAAAGAGATTTTCGGGTCTCAGACAAATTACCGCCCAAACGGCAATATGACACCCAACCGTAATCTAAATATCTGAAAACCTTTGCCAATGCGTTCATCAGTATGTATGTCGCAAGGCCGGATTGGGCCGAATTTGGAACACGTTTTTCTAAGGGTCCGAAGCTGACCATGATCTTTAAATTTTTATAAATATACAGAAGCTTTATGTATGTATATGAAAAAAGTGAAAAACTTTTTCGTATAATTTTGGTGTCGCATCGAAATCTCATAAAGTTGATGCGGGTTGCGTATAGTCTTGATCTATAATACTCTTTTGTAGTGCAGTAATTTTATTCAAACTTTTAGAATTTAAAGGTTCTAAAATTTCAGAAAGAACATTCTAACTAGTGACAGGCAGTTAGAAGTGGAATTTTCCGGCACCAGGCTGCCGGACGGGAGACGTGACTATCTGCGGGCTTATAATACTTAGCTTATTTTGCTCAATGAACATTTACCCTTCCAAAGGACACTGTTCTCTTTATCATGGAATATTTTCCGCGTTGGACAGAGGACTCATCAGGATTGGGGGAACAAACATGACGTGGGACAGCGTTTTCCCTTGGAGAAGGGATATACGAGTTTAGCTGGGAGGCGAGAAGCCGGAAAATATTTAGAGTTGTTTAAGACGTTGAGGAGGCGTGGTGGAAGGGAAGAAGATTGATTAGGACGCGGAAAGGAGAAGAAAGCTGGAGAGTGGAACGGGTGTTGAAAGGGAGGAGGAAGCTGGAGAGTGAGGTGTGAATTGTTGCTCTTTGGTGAAATATTATTGAGTACAAGGAAGGCCAGAGGGAACAGAAAACAGGGACCCCCTTTTAAGTGATTGTTTTTTATAAATAAAATGATTATATAATATGCTAAAACGCAAGTAATTTCATTAAATAATTTAAATAAAACCCCTATAATTATTTACACAATAAATTTAAAGAAAATAAATTTTGGCGCATGTGTCGCACGAGCGTAGAGGCCTCTACCATTTATTATTACAAGACAGTCAGATAATATACCTAATTTTACCTTATATTTTACTCATCCGGTAATCTGCTTAGTTTGAAATTCCAATTACGGCAACTTTACACCATAATTTACATTTCAAATCCCTATTGCTATATTCTTTGCGACTGCTAGCCCAAAGAAGGGAACGAATACTTATCTCATTGGTTAATATACTGTACCTGTATCCAGATTTTTCGTATAAAACTACACGGAAATTCTCACAAGGACACTGCAACAACACTGAAAGCAGCTATCTGTTAGACAATGGTGGGAGAACGCAAAGCTGCGAATTATCGCTCAGTGTGGCCGGTTCCATTACTAAATACAGGTTGAATTATTAACACAGTGAAAAAAAAGGAACAAGCTACGTTCGCCTGTTGAGAATAATCGCAAGTCGCATAGTGTGGCCGGACTCCATAAGGTTCAATGCTTTGCTAGTGTCGTAGTGCAAATATTCTAGAACAATCGTGGTAGGAACTTCAGCTTAAAAACTAAGCCAATAGTTAGTCTCGCAAAAGTTTGTGACATCACAAAACTTAAGGAAATAACAAAGGGTAATGAAAGCCCATGGGTAAGATTTTTCAATAATTATAATTTAATAAATTTTTTGTCAGTTACTAAGACTGACGGAATAAGAAACCATATTTTTAAATCAACTTTTGATGTAGGTTTTCAATTGCAGTGCCATGACTTGATATGAAAATGGGTAAACAATTTTATTTTCCCATTTACAGATAATTATCATGATGCTAAGATATGTAAATAAATACTTTCTCGGTGCCTACTATTAATTATGGAGACATGCAATTCAACTTTTTCAAGTGATGATTTTCTCGTCGCGCTGTCATCCCGAATTGGTTTTTCCCAATCAAAATTCTCACATTGTAGGCTATGTTGACATATATTAACTTCTCAAATTAATAATTGAATACTTTCTTTCAATTAATACAAATTATATAAATAAAGAAAACTCGGACTAGTTTTTTAAGTGACAATAAAATCATTTAATTATTTTTCTGCATGTTTTGCCAATAATCCATCATTCGATACCAATTAACTCTCGTGTTGACCAAGACATTAGTGCGTAATTCATTCCTAGTAAGGGATAATATAAATAAACTTTTAACTGTAGACCTTGATGAACTATATAATGCTCTCATAAACGACGTAACACATGGTTAGGATAGAAGCTTTAGATAATGTTGTTTCAATTAGTCCTCGATTGAGGAAATAGGATACGTCATACATTAAAAATAACAAATAATTTTAAGAACAAAATAATGTACATAATTAATTACAAATAATCTTCAAATAATTAAATAAAAAGTATATAGTCTAAAGTCATTAAAAACACTGCACGCACACAAGAAAGAAAAAACACACGCAAAGGAGTTTTCACTACTTGAGCTGCGCGACCAGGAATCTGGCCTTCCGTAGTAGCTCCAGGCATTACACGAAACAAACAAACAAAAGAGCAGAAAGAAACTGTACAGAAAGTTTAAAGCTATGTAGTTAGGTGATTTTACAAGGCAACACTTTTGCAGAAAAATTAATTTTAAATTATTAATAAAATCCTGTACAGAGTAAAACGCGCCATTTAATATAATAGTTTAATCTGATTCACGAAACGTTTGTTGTTATTGTTTTTAGCCTCTGGAGGAAGGCTGTTGTATAAAATGATGCCGGTATTGTGAATGCTTTCCTGGCGTAGAGCAAGGCGATGCTTGTCCACTTGACCTTACAGCTGAACGATTTCTGGTGGCCTATTCATGAAATTCTACATTCGTTTGAAACGAATTTATGTTCAACTTAAATATTTCATTGCTCCTGGAGCATATTCGCCAATTAGAGGTGTCATAGCACATAATTGAATGAAAATGCTCGAAGTAAACCATTTGTATGTACTTTTTGTCAACGTGTTGCATTAGTGTTCTGACAGAATAACAAGCTGAACTTAGTTTCCCAGCAAGCAGATCTATATGATCATTCCGCTTTAATTTATCATCAATCCGAATGCCCAAGATAGGCTGAAGCGGTGGCTGAAAATTTGTCTACGTGTCTAATACTAGTATCAGCACTAAACTGAACTAACATAGTCTTATCTAGCTTGAGGGATAATTTATTCACGTTAAACCAAACATTTAGACCGTCCAGAGTGCTGCCTACTTTCTTAACCAGATTATCGAAGTTCTTATCTGCAATAAGTGTATTGTGTCATCCGCGTAGAGAACCGGTTTTAGAGGATGTACGTATCCTGGAAGATCATTTTAGTATAGAATAAAAAGTAGTAAAGGCCCGAGAATTAAACCTTGAGGAACGCCACACGTTAAAAATTCCCAATCGGATAATTGAAATTGACCGTCTTTATATTCAACTACTACTTGTTGTTTACGGTTTGTAAGATACGATTTTAGTAGAAGTGACGTATTTTCCCGAATTCCATAATATTTCAATTTTTTTAGTAATATCGAAAGCCTTAGAGAGATCAGTAAATATGCCAGCTACCTTCAGTCCTTCATCCAATGATGGATATTTTAAATTAAGGAATCCATGCTGTGCTGTTGATAAAACCTTATATTTATTCAAGAAATGAAGTAATCTAACGTATTATTTTTTCAAGCATTTTAGAAAAAACAGGTAGGAGAGAAATGGGCCTATAATTTGATATTTCGGATGTCGATCCTTTCTTAACAAAGGAATTACTTTGACGATTTACAAAGCATCGGGAAAATTCCAGCGTAAAGACATTTATTAAATATTAAATCAAGAAAGATTTGAGGCAATGTATAAAAGCCATAAAATAGCCTCCAACCTGATAAAATGATAAAATAATGTTACAAGATAAACAATACGTAATCCAAATGAAATGCGTATGTTTTCGTAGGGTCCAGTGTCCTCGATCCTTGAGGATTTATTTGTTCGTCCATTGTCGAAAAATCGTCCAATCACACACCGGATTTTGGGGATCATCACAAATCCTCAACAACAAGCAATCGCTCTGTGATCAATGACGGAACCCCAAGCGGCTTGGAAGCCGTAAATCAATCCGAGCCTGCGTCTTTCGCTAGAAGAGACTCGTGTAGTAAACACGAAGATCCCTTGAAAGTGCAGAATTGGTGGAATTTATACCAAGAAACTGAAACTATATATGTTTTAAAAAATGTCTTATTTATGCAACGGATAAGAATAATAAGTCACATACTTAAAACGTCCACGGCGTGTGTAACGCTTGCATGTTTTCTCTTAGCTCTTTCAATGAAAAGAATAAGCAAAGAATATATTAGATATTCTGAATCATTTCCATGTAGTACATTTACTTATTTTTCGTTTTGTATTCGTGATATATTTTGTGAAACGTGACGACTCCGTGTGATGTGTGTATACCGCTGAGAGTAACGATTGATTTCCTTTTTTGCGGAGAAGGGACCAAAGCTAAACTTTCACAGAGAGGTTCGCAAGTGGATGGGTGAGTGAACTGTCAGTGCCAGCAAATGAATGATGCTGTCAGATCTTACAAGCTGAGTCCAACATTTGAAATTGTCGATACGGTCTTTATGAACGAAGGGGAAATTCATCCACACTCTAAAAAAGCTACTCGAGCGTTTGAGAAAGTTGTTTTTAATCTTAGACAGATGTTTCCATTAGTACTTTTGCTTAACGACAGATACAGAATAGTGGGTATGCATAAAAAATCTTGGTGCTGTCATAGTGTAATTTTGTGTTTTGTTTTATGCCATTACGGAGAACAAGACAGTATATATGTACGTACAATTGGCTTTTTTTGATAACAGGCCACATGAGGGTGATCCTGAAACTGACAACTCGCCTTTAATAGTATAGGAAGGCCATTGAGAAGGGAGGGGGGGGTGTGAAATCCTGCATCAGTTAGGTCGAAATAAAATGAACGCAGGGGTGATTATTATTTAATTCTACATTAAATTAAAATGAATTTTATAATAAAAACAAGAAAACAAAATTACATTAATAATTATAATTTTGATATTTCTACCTTCATGACAGCAATTCTTTCTTAGATTAAAACTACAAATATGTGATACAAATTAAATTCTTAAAACTAACAATTTTCTAATTCTACACTCAGGTTCGTATATTATAGAAGAGAATATTTTACTCAACATCTACTCGGACCAGGCAGTACAGAAAATTAACAAAGAGTCACAGGAGTAATTACCATGTCGGCTCAGTGCATATTCCTTCTAATTTGGTCGTCCTCTCTCCAGATCACTGCCGCCGCAGCTATTCTTCCTGTTTCAGGAAGAATTTCCTTGTTATCCTCCTTCTCTTGGACTACCAAATCTATCTTTTCATCTCTCTCGAACTCTGTCTCCGTCTCACCGCCCTCAGAAATCTGTCTCCGAATCTGTTCTCCAAAATCTCCGTCGAAATCAAAATCTCACTGCACGCCTTTTTAAAATCTCCTCCCCATTTCTTTCGTTTATATCACCAAGGTGGCAGGGGGGATATTAACCAATCACATTTATGGTTACAATTGGGAAATCACACCACCCGATGCAGCCAACTCTGACCAAAATTGGGAAACACCCATGGCGCGACGTAAAGTCTGAGTTTTATTTCCCCTGACTCAAATGCTGTCTCTCAAGCCCTTCCGAATGACGGGAGAGGCTTTTCCTGTGGGGCTGCAGCATTACATTATCCGTGTCTCCACAAGTTTTAGGAGGCAGTTGACCAACTGATACAATGTCTCGACATGTGAGAAAAAATCAGAGAGAGTACGAGGCATTCTCAACGCAGTTAGGTGAGACCCACAGTCAATCTGGGGAGAAATACCAGAAACCGAAAACTCCCACAGGCATCCCACCCCGTTGTACATTAGGTTGCCCAGAACTTTCTAAAATTTATGCTGTTAACTGAACGACTGTAAGTTGGAGGGTCATATGACAATGACACTGATTGGAAGGACCAGATTTATAACCGCGCATAATTAACAAGCTACACGCTACTCGTTCTGTAGAATTTTTTTTTGACATTATACTGTACATATATTCAACATACGCACTTGAATAACCGAAATTAATCTTAACTTGTTTCCGTGTTTTTTAGTGACTAATTGAGTTTTGATCGATAACAGAAATTACTTACATTTCTTGTTATTCATTAATAAACCAAGAAATGATTATAAAATAAAATAAACGCCTCTAGGAAATATTAAAAGTTTCTATTCATTGTTTTACTGAGCATAATGGTAAGTTTTAGGCACCCACTGACGATATTTTTTCTTTGGAGAGTGATTTAAACAGCACGTAGCAGTTCTAGCCTGTTACTCTGGGATTATAGCCGCACAATCACATTATTGAGTGATTCATAGAGCAATGAGCAGTGATGGTCCTTTGCTCTGGGATCATGACCGCCCGATCTGATTCATGTTTGAACGATTCAAACCGCATGTAGCTTTCGGATCACAGGAGTGGATTCAATCAAAAGCAGCCGCTCTTTTCTTCCGATTTAATGATCACTCACTTCACAGAATTATCTAGTTCTGTGAATTAGATCTGGAGCAGATTAAATAATCTCATAATATCATTAATAATAAAAATTAATTATAAAATAATTGAAAATTTTAAATTATTAAAAAAGAAAAAGTCAATTAAATTTAACAATTGTTTGTTAAAGTATTAATAAAAATATTTAATTCATTATAAAAATTAGGCTGACTACTTCTCAACTCCACGGAAACAATCACGCTTCTCCAGGGATTTAGTGGGGATAAAACGAAAGGTGGTATCGTATTTTGACTAATACTAATATTAACCAGGGGGCGAGAAACGTGAATTATTGTCGATAACTGCTCAGCTTGAAGATCGGAATGTTGGTGCAGCTCGTGAATCCTCGGTCAGCTGTGGTCGCCGGAAACAGCTACTAGTTGTGGTCTCGATCGCCCGCAATCAGCCATTTATAGATGGAGTGAATCCTTCAAATAATTGCTCAATGATCAATGATCGAAGGGTCCGGCGGCGATGGTTGCTTGCCTGCTCAAACGCTTTCGATCGGTTGCCAATTCTTATATCATTCGGTCCGTTAGCAGAAAACTTTTTAAACTCCAGTAGGCGATGTCAAAGATTTGCCCCAAAGGTATTCTGTTTTTGTATGTTTCGATTTTACCCCACAATATAACCCTGAGAATGAGTTTCATCTGAATTTTTTGATTAAATAATTAAAGAATTAATTTCATACACCGTTTAAATATTGCATTTTACATAATTTTTTATGACATTAACCAATTTATTTTGTTTAAATATGTTAAATCCATTAACAAGATTGCTCTAAATGAATGTACACATCGATCAGATTCATTTTATGTTTTATTTACATATAAAACCAAAATAAAGTACGTGCCAATATACTAAATACATTATCTGAAATTATCATTAAATCAGAAATTAAACAGCCAATGCTTGTAATGTACTGAAAATATGTCTCTGAACGCAGTTCAAAAAGCAAAATTGTATTTATTATTACTACAGGTGGGAATTTTCCCGGTGGCAGTATTGATAAAATTAAAGTACAAAGATAAATTGTTGATAAATTTAAAAAAAAGATAAAATACAGAAAAAAATTAAAAATACTTCTCGTTCCTTTTTTATTTACAAAATAAGCACCTAACTTTTCAGTGTTTCTAACTTCTTTTTGAAAACATTAATATTCTTAGGGAAAGCCTCTAGTACAATTGCAGGCAAAGCACTCCAGTCCCTTATAACCCTGTTTACGAAGAAATATTTGCCCACATCCGTTCTTTGGCCCCTTTCCCTTATTTTGTAAATATGGTCGTTTTTAGAGAAAAATTTAGGTATACTTAACCGCTCTCTTATTTCTGACCAGACCAGTTCGTCCGTGTAAGATTTGTAGAGTTCCCCAAGCCCTTTTCCTCCTATCACTAAGTGGTTCCCATTTAGTTCCGCCCCCTCACAAAACCCCAGCACGTTTCTTAATTTTATCCAGGGCGTTGCTGTGCTCCGCTCTGTAAGGATCCCAACTTTCTGCCCCGTATTCTATCATAGGTCTAACTAGAGAAGTGTAATTATCTTCTTTTTTGATACATTTATAATAATTCAAAGTTCATCTGATCAAAAATCTTGAAGAAACATCGGTTTAGAGAACTTAAACAACTATTGTTACAATGCCAAGCTGTTTTATTTATTTGTGAGAAACAAAGGCTTTTTGGGTATTTATGAAAATGGCAAACGATATTTTATTAGTAGTAATTTGCCTGCGGGGGGAGGGGTGTGAAGAAATAATCAAAATTAAGTACACTTATTGTTCTCTTGCATCGAATCACAATTAATATGATTAAGATATTTACAGTTGCGTTGGAGAAATTGTCCAAATGAAGTTCAGAGTATCCATAACATCAACTTACTAATTCATTAAGATTGATATTTAAGATTTATTACAAATTGAATAACACGATAATTTTTATGAGTCCCGGTAAATAAAAATTATGTATAATTTTTGGAATCATTATTTTTTCGAAGATGGTTTTGTCAATGCTATCAACACATTCATTTTCTAATATACGACTATTCACAGGTTCAAGTCATCACTTTCCGTCGATGATAAATTTAAATACTATCGGAATCTCCTGTTTGTATTTACATATACCCTTACATGCTGAAGAGTAGATATACTGTATATAATTTACTTCATCTGAGATATTCTTCGAACTAAGTCCAACGCTATTACAATTCATTTTCAATTTAAAATAAAAACTGAAGTTACGTGTTTTAGTAATCAAACCAAATTAAAATTAATTTCCGTCCATTTGTCGTTAATACCGTCGTAAGACATTATTGGCATTAATGCCACGAACCATATTGCTCCAATAAATTACAACTTATGTGTAGTTTCCTTGTTTAACTCTCTCCATATTGAATTGATAATTAACAGTTTCAAACGAGGTGGGTCAAAATTTTTCTGAATTAACCAACATAACTTTGACATACTTAGAATTGTAAATTTCATTTTGAATAATGTCTATTTCGTTTTCAATCAAGTAACTTACCATCAAATAAATGGTCTTCCTATGGGGAATTCATTATCTCTTTTTTTGCAGAAAAGGTAATGAGAGACTTGAAAGCTTTATGCATCTCCACTTTAGACTTCAAACTAATATGTTACTATAGATATGCAGATGATATTTTCTGTATCATACCCACAATTAGCTTGATAACTTATTAGATACTTTCAATACATACCACCCGAACTTGAAATTCATCTTTGAAATTGAAGAAAAAATCTACTAGCTTCCTAGATGTTTTGATATCACTTGACAACAACAAAATGTAACAAATTGGTTCCAAAAGTCTACATATTCTGGAAGAGTTCTAAAATACATGTCCGACCACCCCTTTTTCCCAAAGAAAGCAATGGTTTATATATAGTCTAATAGAAAAATCTATAAAATTATCTCATGAAAAGAACTACACCACTAATATATTTAAAATTAAATAAATTCTCCTACTTAATGGATATCCCACAAAATTTATTAATAAGCATATCAAGATCAGATTAGACAATATTAAGTATGAACGTAGAAATTCATAATGCATTAAGGACACAAAAGTATCAACAAAACGTTTCATTTGTTATATTTAAGCTTTAATATACCGGGCATCGCTAGTTTATAATAAAACGGATGATAAAACTCAGAGTGATTTTAATTCCTAAGAATAAATATATTTCACAAACATTACTATTACTTCACCTGAAATAGTTTACCTGCAAGATTGCTGGAAGCTTTTACCCAGCACATTAAAATATTCAATTGAAGACTGGGTAGAATGTCACATAATAATATTCCAATGTGATTAATGTACTTTTGTTTCATCCGTTTCTCTTGTTTGAATAATATAATATTTTAAAAGCATTAAACATGAAAATTATTATCAGAGCCAAATTATTGTGGTTAAAAATTGTTGTACCTTTAATCTGCCACCTATAATTGCGAGAGGTAATTTTCGCGCATTGTGGTTTGGACGCGGGCCTAATTACATATTTACACCAAAACGAACTGCTCATTTCATATGCGCACCGTAAATAATGAGCAGCGAGATCTATAAAAGACAGGTAGCGGTCACCTGGAGCAGAATCCAATCAACACACACGCAGATAATCCACGGTTAAGACCAACTTATTTTAATTAAAACCAGAATGGAGCGGGAACGTTGCCAGCGGGAGCTTATTTTAGCCTTCTTTCATTAAGATGATTGCTTTTTTTTTCTTTCGGGACGAAATTTCGACACTGAAATTAATATTTTTTTCCCCATGAAATGTGCTTTTTGTGTCCGTGGAGTTTTGTAGACAGTGACTTCGATTTAATAATCAAGGCCATATGCGAATTATTTTTAATTAAAATTTTTGGAATATATAAAGTAGTTTAAGAGATGTCAAACCCTCCATGATTTATTTATAAAAAAATCAGTTAAGTCCAGTGGTGTTAAAAATTAAATTTGCTACGAGAGAAAACATATTTTCACGATTTCAAAATGCTCTGTTTTATGATTCTGGCTAACTACACAGAAAAATGAGAAATATATTGGTTTCCAACATAAAGTTCTACAGTCCGGTAAAAAATACTTTACATAACTTTCTTAAGTATATGTTTAAAACATTCTCTTATAGTGGTACATTTAATGGGTTCAAGTGTAGAAGTGTATCCGATAAAGCTCATAATATTCTTGTTTGCCAGTATATTATATATTTATAATGACCATAATGTACTTATAAAATATAAAGTTTCAATATTAAAGTCGTTATAAGTAAAAAATTAAAATTTTAAATCAATAATCACAAATTTTTATTTTATGTACGACGTTTCGTCACCTTCAGGTAGTGGCAATTAAATTATTAGTTCGTTGGATAATGTTAAATTATGATTAAAAAATATATGCCAAATATATAAAAATCCTAACTTGATTGCCTTTTGCCCATCTTCAAACGAAATTTCATCACAATTTAACATTAACAGAGGAAGTCCCAAATATTGAGACGAAACGTCGATTCAACTAAGTCTTTATCTGATATTTAATTTATTTCATTTGATATTATTAAATGTTAAAAGAAAATCAACAACTTTCCTAGTTTAATCCTGAATTTGGTTTTGTCAGTATTAGTCATAACTGAAAATTTAGGTATGAAGGTAAACATTTCAATCAATTTATACATAGCGCATTGTTTCTTCTTTGGAGATACAACGAATTATTAAAAATGTACTTGTAAATACCGTATGTCGGTCGTCCTTATTATATAGCAACACGGACAACCTTTTTATTCTTTCCATTTAATTCATAAATCATACATATATTAAATCTTTCACGCAGACAAAGACTTAACCTGTACTGAAGAATAGAAAATTGTTAATAAAAGTCAGAAATGGAATAGTTTATTTGAATTGAAAACGTTTCGTCCCTCTATTTTTGGGACCTCCTCAATTCCTTCTCCAATAATTTATATAATAGTTGAATATAAACAAATAACTAAATTAGGTACTTACAATTAATTTAATTACTTTATTTATAATAGAAACTTGTATTTTCGTGTAACAATTGTTATATTGTTTCGAATTGTGTACGCAATGTTCATTCAAATTACGTCATGGTAATGATTGTAAAATAAATATTTATTCAAGGAGCATTATCATCTATTAAGTATGTAATAAAAAGTAATAGATATAAAATAAAAACAGACTGAAATGATTTAGTGTTGGATTAATTATTTATTATGCTAATCAAGTATAAATTTTACGAAACTTTTTCCCTCTTGCTCCCAAGATAATTCTTTGGATCCGCTGCACCATATATCGATTGTATTTACTAACTTTCAACTAGAAAATAATTTTGAAATAATTACGTGGCCACTACTGATACTCTTAACTATTCCAAATTACTGTCTAAACAACGGTTTGGTCGTAACTGCTTCTTTATTTTCTGTTATATTCATTATCCAAGTGAAATAGAAAAGCCATCCTGTTAAATGTACAATTAATGGTTTAGCTGCTCTTCCTATTCATAAAGATTTTCAAAAACGAACTAATGCGGTTTTACTGCTGTTGCGGAAAATAATTTTATACGCATTGACCAATTAAATCAATCAACTCATCAAAGGAATTTTAATTATGATACCCAGTGTTATATATATTTTTTTATGTACGTGCCGCTTTTGAAGCACATTTTACCGAATAGTGTTTTGTAATTAAATTAATTAATTTACGTGGCGATTGATACCAGGAAAAAATATATTATTGTGAAGAATATTCTGTTTCCATCTATTTTTTATCAATATTGAACTAATTAATTTTTCGAGTAACTATGCAACAAACTCGGGATTCAATACAGATGCAACGTTTAAATAATTTTGAAATTATCTTTACGTTTTATTTAATGTCGCGCACTTTGAAAATATATTTTATGGAATTTTTTTTTTCAATGTGAGGATTTATTACGAGACAGAGCGTCGCGTACACAATCATTCACCAAGTCTAAATATTTGTAAGTATGTAAATTCTTGTAGTATCCTAAATTATTTAACTGAAATAAATTTGTCTTTAATACCGATTTCATAAGTTTTCAGTTCATTAATTTTATTACAGTTGTTTGGTTTTCTTTTTCTATATATTTACGACAAGAGCATTAAACATAAGATTAATTTAAGGTAATGTTTACACTTCCATATAACCCAAATATAACTCAATGTAAACATCCATGCACACCAACGAATATTTAAATAGCTTAAAGAGAGGAATTTTAGCCTAATGAAGGCGCTATCAAACTCCACAAAAACCGAGAAAGGTCATCGAATAATGATAAAGTTTTTCTCAATAAAAGAATTTCTAGCTTTAAAAATATTACAGACAGCTGTTCTTCGTGCATAATTCTTGATAAATAGTTGTTTGTCCTGAAATTGAAAAAATATTGGACAATATCTGAATTTCTTCTATGAAAGATAAGTCAAAAATAATAATACGTTCAATTAAAACTAAAATTTGTCACTACGTACAAAAATCTCTCACTACGTACAAAAATTTCTCTCTCATAGATTTGATTATTTTTAAAACTGTTTTAACTGTTTTCATTTCTTGCTTTCGTGTCAATCCTCTTCCACTCACAAACTAACCTCTTTTATTTTTTTTGTTTGATTCAAATATAATATTTGATATATTCGTTTAATTTGGACATTTATTCTTCTATTTCCTCTAACGTATTTTTCGCACTTTTCTGATTTGTGTGGAACTTTGTTCTCATTGATATACTTTCAAAGTTGCGTACTTCGTTGTTATATTATTATCTACCTATGGATGACACTTTGACTGGTACAGGTCTCATAGAATCAATAAAGAAATGAAATCAACGGTCTTATTAAACAGATGTATTTAAACAATTTACATGTAATTATATAATACTTTCAATAATTTGTACATACATATGTACATATATGTTCATATAAATTATGTACTAAGAATTCCAGAGAAAATTTAAAATATGACTCTACTGTACCTCCATTAATAATAAATATATTTAAAAATAGTCGGTTTATTGTGCAATAAATTGTCTTCCCCTATCATACATTTATTTATCCAATTTTGTGTTTCTGGCTATTTCCTGTTTTATATTAATAAAACAATCAAATAAAATTATATATTTGAAAACCAAATTACATTCATATTAAATCATCAAATATTTTTATATCATTCGTAAAAGAAAAATTATCTTTAAGCAAAGTTAATCATTTATGAAGATTTATACTAAATAAATCATATTATTATAAATGGATAGAATACATTAATATCAAAATTTTAACTTCAAAAGCTAAAAATGGCAATGTTTATCCGTTCTTTTGTTCCATCCAGAAGGATGTTGTAGTGTATTTAGAGTTATATACTTTGCACTAACGTGAGTAATGTTTAGGTAAGCACAAAAGATAAACGTGTACTATTAGTTCTTCAATTGTGCACAATTAAGATACATGTAAATGTTATTATTTTTCAATCTATTTATAGTCGTGTTGTTTTCTATTTATAATATTATTTATTATTAATCATTATTAGCCTTAGGGACAATGATTGAATTTGATTTAATCGTGATTACTCAAAATTCACTTCCCTCTCTTCTCCTTATCCTCTTCACCAAGTCTCCTCACTCTTTGGCTGTTTTCCTGCTTCCTAGAAGCTTATTGCTAGTCTTAGGTCAACCTCTATTTCATGATACTGATTGGTTTCCTTTTTAGAACTGTTAATTACACTGAACATTCTCTTTGTGAGTCTTCTGTTGTTCATACTCTGTATGTGACCATAAAATTTTTATGTGTGTGAGTGCTTAGGTACTATTCAAATTGTTTTTCAGAGAATTCTTCGTTATTTTTTTCTGTTTCTATATATATATATATAAATCAGTCAATTCTTCATCTTTCTTTGTTTAAAAATAAAGATTTACTTAGTACCTTTGACAGTTGTTTAGAATATATATATGGGTTACTCATTATCTCTGTTTATGATGAAATTTTCATGTGAGAATTAGAAAATTTACGAATTGAAAAGCTTAACTTCAAACCCTAAGTATGAGGATGATGTTTTGTATATTCCTTCTGATAAATTGGATTATTTACTTAATATGTTTAATAATTATTGTTCTAATATTAAATTTACGTTTGAATAAGAAAACGAATGTCCTCTTAAGTTTGTTGAAGTTACTGTTGGCCGTTTTAGTAACAAATAAAGTTTCAATTGGTACCATAATTCTACTTATTCTGGTAGAGTGCTAAACTTTTTGTCTAATAATCCAATAAACCAGATTTAATCTTGGTGACAAGGCTTTACTCTAATCTGTTGCTCATTATCATTCAAAGAATCTTTAATATGTAGACTTCATTTTTAAATTTAGTAAACTCAGAAGTAATTGTATTTATAATGACACTAATAACTGTGTTACAAAGGCTATTTATAATAATTATATTAATAAAGACCGAAGGCTATCCCGGTGAATTGAATGTAGAAATGCTTCTCGGGTTTCCACGCGGATAATCTCAAAGAATAGCGACGTTTCGACGGCTTCCACTGCCATCGTCTTCCAGGCTGAAGATGATGGCAGTGAAAGCCGTCGAAACGTCGCTATTCTTTAAGATTACCCGGGTGGAAACCCGAGAAGCATTTCTACAATAATTATATTGTTTTACCCTTCTTCCATCATTTGTCTACCAGACTTAAAATGTTATTTAACAAGTACAATATTTCGCTAACCCACAAATCAGTCCATTCTTCATCTTTATTTGTTAATAAACAATGATTACTTAGTACCTTTGACTGTTGTTTAGAAAATTTTACGTATTAGCTGTTCGTTTTGCTACATTGGTTAGACTAAGAGATGTTTGCCAATTAGTATAATTTAAAATTCCCTTTATATAAACTCTCTCCAATCACTAAAAATTTTTTGGAACAAAATCACTCTTTTAATTTTGATAATGCTATTGTTTTAGATAAAGAAATGAATTTTAACCCCATCTCTGGCTCGGACGAGTTATCTCGTCCTGAGCGGTCTAGCAAATACTGACGCGGCCGAGTTCACACGTCATAAGTCAATTTTACTTCTTCTTCCTTGATCTGGACGAGATATCTCGTCGCCTTCATAGCCATTCGTAATTTTGTCATGAGAGAGCGTAATTGTCTTCACAACGCATGATTTACTCCAAACTTCTTCGATTTTTCAGAGTGTGAATGCGGGAAAAATCACGAAAATTTAGTAATTTTCACGCTTCGAAACCTATACTATTTTCGAGATATTATTTGCAATTAATAAAGAAATATATTTGAAGCATTTTATAAATAACTACAATGACTTTTTTATCAGTGTTTGGTGCAGCCGACCGGCGAGTTTACGCGCCATCTTGCTATTCTGAGTGTCGCGCGTTCGAATCTTGCAATGTCTGTATTCAGTGCAGATATTGATTTGAAACATTTTATAAAACCTTTATTCCTTACTCTTCGGTGTAGTCGACCGGACTTCCTAAATGAATTACGTTCCAGCCAACTATTCTGAAGGTCGCGAGTTCGAAACCCATTACACACAAAATAGGCTTTCAGTTTATATAATGTTACTGTTTTTTAAATTTAGAGTAAATATTCTTATTCTTATTCTAAGATTATCACCTGTTTTATTGTGGAGTTTTTTGTGACTTTATTTATTGTGAAATTTTTAACTTAATAATATGCAAAATTACGCGAAAATTTGAAAAAATAGCTACAATAATAAAATATTTTAAAACAAATAACTTTGTAAAACACTTAAATTAATAAAAAAATATGCGTTAGTGAAGGGGTTAAGAAAAGATTACTTTCAGAAATGTTGTATATCAAAATTAATAAATTTATTGTCAATATAAAACATGTCAGCAACCAAACGAATTATATGATGGTTTGTTAAATTGTCGTAGTTAATTTTATCTTTTAGTATTCTCTTACTCTACGCTCTTCGTGTTGATAACGGAAGTTGATTTCGTTTATTGATAAGGGCCACGATCGATGCTCGAAGCGTCTGCTTTTTGTTAAAAGGCTGTTATACGGGCCGTTAATTTTTCATTTGATTTACATATAATGCATATTAGAACAAATCACTTCGTGATTCCCCTTACAATAATTGAGTACGATGTGTCTTGATATTGTTTTTTTTTATTTCATATAAAAGCTGTTATCATAAGATTTTTAGTTGGTTCAATAATTGTTTCAGAATATACAAGATTAAAGTAAGGTCTCGGTATCGTATTTAGAAGTTAAGACTGAGCGTGTGTTTGGTAAACATTGCACGTTACATTAAAAATATACAGTTTACGCTAAAACATATAGCCCATAATTTTGAAAAATATTTCCAATGACGTGAACAATTTTTAAAGTAGCTCATCTGAGTGAATAAGAAGCCGGAAAACAGCTCCACCTTTAACTTCGCCAGAAGTTGAACCATTAAGACACTGGATCATGGCCAAGACTTTTGGCTTAATGAATTATATAGTGGTAAAGAAAAATATTGTGAGCAGTCTCCGCCTGCTAATGCAGTGGTAAAGGCAAAGCGCGTTCGCATGACCCTTTTCTTATTACTTTGTAAACAGGGCGCGGAAATGGGCCGTATCCGCTAATAGCTAACACACAGCTATTTGCAACATTAAATGTCTAATCAAACGAAGGCGACGCTGAAATCCAATAACGCAGAGACGCTCGTAAGTCATCGTAATGGCTTCCTCGGGTCGGGAAAATGCAGCTGTCTGCGAACTAGTATCATTTATAATATCACCGGGGGACCCTTTTCTCGCGACGGATAAAGACTTGGAAATCTAAATTAACTTCGCAGAAAATAGGATGGAACATGCATCTCAATTTAAAATTACACGTTATGTGTTCTATTTTTTCTTAGCGCTTAGCCTTATTTAGGCTTTGGAGATAATTGCAGTTGAATTCTTTTTTCGAAACAGCTATATGAGACAGACTGACATGGTAATACTATATGATTATTCAGGGCAAAAAAGAAAATGCTATATTTTCCAACATAACTAGTTCTATCTGTCACAAGACGTTTTCGCGAGTCCGTGACGGTTTGTTGTATCATGAAAATATTTTTCCCGTCGACTCCGGTTATTCCTGTTATTCATTTTCTGCCACATTTGCGTTACGGTAATACTAGATGTTGGATTACATTTATCGTTTTTCGTAGATCCGTTGGTAAAGGATGTGGAGAATGTCAAGTGATTTATTTATAATTGAGGGTAAAATTTCAGTAATAATATTACAATTGTGTTATTTGCGTTCATTACGCTTCAATGGAAATCTAGATCAGTCAGTAATAGAAAAAGAAGAAGAGATGGATGATGAAGAGTTTAAGGTCGGATCTGACAGATCTGAGCAATTTTAAAGCGACAGGGATTGATAACACAGCGGAATTGATAATACCATAGGGCGCAGAAGCAATATAAAGTTAAGAATAGTTTGAGAAATCTACGAAACAGGAATAATACCAGAAGATTTTAGGAAAAACATAATTATTCCGATACCGATGAGGACTAGGGCTGATAGATGCGAACAGCAAGGGACAAATAGTTTAGAATCTCGTGCGTGCAAAATATTAACAAAAATAGTATTAAGAGGATGGAACGACAAATAGCATACGTTAGATCAGTTTGGTTTTAGGAACGACGTAGGGACAAGAGAAGCAATATTGACTCTGCGTCTAATTTTAGAAGACAGGGTCAGAAAAACAAGTCTACGTTCATAGCAAGTGTTGATAAAGTTAACAGGAACAGGCTGTTCAGGATTTTGAGGATGACAGAATTAAAACATGGAGTATGCAGTGATTAGAATTGAAGTGTAAAAAAATAAGAATGAACGTGGTCGTGGAGGAAGAGTACAACATGAAGATTAATAGAGGGAAAATGACGGTAATGGAGTGTAGTATGGGAAATTGTGGAATAACAAAGGGTGTTAGATTGGGAAGGGATATTTTGAAGGAAGCTAAGGGATCCTACTACTTGGATAGTATAAACAAACTAGGGATGGTAGAAGTATAGTAGTCGTAAAGAATAGGATATCACAGGCCAGGAAGGCTTTCGCGAAAAAGAGGAATTTACTTACGGGTAATATAAGTATGAATATTAGGAAATTATTATTAAAAATTTTCGTATTGAGTGTGGCGTTTTATGCGTGCTAAACGTGGACAATAGGGGTTGCAGACAGAAAAAGTACAGAAGCTTTCGAAATGTGGTGCTAAAGGAGAATACTGAAAATCAGATGTGCGGATATCAGAGTAGGGGAAGAAAGAACCATTTGGAGGACTTTGACCAAGAGAAAGGATAGATTAATAGGCCACGTTTTGATGCATGAGGGTCTTGTAAAATTAGTGGGGTAAGAGCTCAAGAGGGAGTACAAGGATGGAATACGATAAACAGATTATAATGCGTTGGATGTATAGAAATAAAAGGGTTGGGACTGATAAACTACAACACAACGCTACAATGATACATTTTTAATGGACAGTAAATAATTTGTGTTCCATTACTAAAATATTTGTAATATAATATATCATTTCAAAAATGTAATGAGGTTTCATTTTTAATTATCTAAAACTTTCTGAACAAAGTATCAGTTTCTAATTAGGAACTTATGATGATTACATCTTAAAGTAACTAGTTTGTTTCAAGTTTCCATGATATTGAACGAAAATTACTGTGAATATATTTATACTCATAAAACTCCATTTTTCTTCTTTACATTTAGAGTATGACATTGCGACAACTCAGAATATATATTAGTAATAAATTTAGGCAACAGAAACAAGTTGAAAAAATTACCACCTACTTCTCTGTTTGGTCACAGTTGTTATCCTTCTAACATTTTTATTTATTTATTATTTGGGCTATCTTAAAATTATTTTCAGGTGATCATGTTTTAGCACATTCAGATGATTGAATTTACCCTGTTTGTTGCCATGGTCTCTAGCCGACGAAATTATGTCAGATTCTTAAAAAATTCTGTTATTATTTGTCATGTTGATTTCTAAATTTCGTTTTACTAATACAAACTTGTTTTCCCTACTTTGAGTGCGGTGAATTGTATTTGTTAAGTAAACGTGGTATTTCATATCTACGTATTCATATTGTGGCAAAAAGAACAATTCTACAAATCAGTATTTTTATATGCAAACGTTAGAGTGCTACAATAAAACTTTGTACTAATAACATTTACTTCTGAACTCGAAAGTATGTGTTTACGGACCAATATTTATTGGCCTTGTTTCTTGTTTTGATGGTAACTACCACGTCTCAAAATATTCGAAACTTTTTTTATCACCCTGTATTTATGAGAATCGCGGTTTTCTGTACACTTAAGATCATTTTGCCTGAGTAATTGTTGCATGTCATTTGGATTTTCTATCGGGTATGGGGATAGCAGACGGTAATATTTCAACTATCTTGAGTATTAAAACTTTTTTTCGAACGAGTGTGAAAAATTTAACATTTATTCAGAATAATTTATAAAACATATTTTAAAGTTTGATAACTAATAATTTTGAGTTGTCGAAATTCTGACTTATGATAATTTTCAAAAGTTTTACAAAGACTGCGGGAACGAATTTCTTTAATATACATGCACATGTAAGTCTATTGCGTTAGTCACATAACGAATTCCATAGACGACAATTAAAGAAATTGTGCAGCCTGAAAGGTTATTCATTTGTAGCCAGTAAAAACACAATATTCTTCCTTTATAGCAACAGGGAAAATATCGGTAATTGATCAACAATTGCGTGGCGCCAATAAATTTCAATCTTGAGATTTAAAACAGTTTTATTATTAATAAATATAAAGATTCAATAAAATACAAATATTTAGAAGTTAATTAATTTTATTTGCCTAGCTGAGCCCTTACCAAAGAAATAACATAGCAAGAGGCTTCAGTAAAAATTATCCACTTTACTCTGGGCTATATGAAGTATTTATACGTATAGTAGAGAGAGAGAGAGAGAGAGAGAGAGAGAGAGATTATTGTCTTTTTTGTTTCTTACTTTACATTCATCCTACCCTTGTTTCCTGGTTGACCAGCAATCCCAGATTCAACGCGAAAGCAGCTTTCCGGTCGGCGAAGGTGGCAAGCCTCTGATGTTGTTCAGGAAACGTGCCTCCACTTTCATTTCCTCGTGAAACTTGTAGCCAGATCGCCTCTCCTCCCTGAAACCTTGAAGCCAGCCAGTCTGACTTTCCGTCTCGCCAGTTCTCTCCGTCTGCCTCTCACTCTCCCCTATGACTCTCCTTCTCCGACTCCCTTTTTCTGACTGTCCTTTTCAAGGTTCTTTCCTCCTCAAACTCACCTCTCCCAAAACTTCATTGGTCCAACCACGTCGATCTCCGCGGTTTCTTACTAATTGGATCGATGTCCCTAACTCACCCCTTCAAAATTTAATTTTTAGAAGGAGCTACTCCGGATCAACAGCATTGTTAATTTTGGCTGACCTGTGTTTTCACCAAGTCGCCAAAGTTGGCCTGAACAAAGCGCCCGTCTCACTGATGCCGAGATTTGTTTTGCTTTCCTGGTTTAATTCTTGCGAACATTCCAGGATCTGCTCTCTGTGAAATTTTCGTAAAGTATGTTTAATATTATAAATTAATTTAGATAATTAAAATAAAATAAATAACGAAATTTTATAAGCGTCACTCTGTCTTACTTCGGAGGTGCTATCTGTTTTAGTAGATTGTTTTGTTTTTGTTTAGACTGCCTTGAAATTTTCTACTCTATTTGCAATTTTTTTTTGTTTTCTTAAACAATGTCTTTGCCGTATTCGTCTTATTCTGAATTTTCAACCTAGTTAATCGCAAAATTGGAATTTCCGTAGTTGAAAAATATTCTTGATCGATTGTGCCAGGAATATGGAGATAAATAAAATAGCTCATAAAACCGACTATTACGGGCTGTATTCCTTTTCCCGCTTTCTTTCGTCAACGAAAGGATGCCAGAATCGCTGTCTCACCGGTCCTATAATATGTTTAACTTCAAAATAGGACTGTAAATAAAGTTTTCATGAATAGATGCAATTCTGAACAAGAACTGCAGGATCAATTGAACGTATAAACTCTGCTCAGTTCATGGCTATATTAACTTCTTCGGTTCGCAACTGCCAGAACTCTCACTAGCGATGTTTCGCATCTAAAACCACACGAAACGGAATTTCCACACGATTTGTCAATGGAACAACACAGAGAAACAACGTGTATTCGGTTTACGACCGCTGCCAGATTTAATGGAGCTGTTTGTTTTCACTGTAATGGAGAACGTATTCGCTGGGCGGACGGCGCTTTGAAAAACGGCGACAGCTATGACGTAACAATGAATTAAGTACTTCTCACTATAAATTCGGTATTTTGGGACTCGCAGAATAGCACGAAATGAACTATATTTGAATCGCGATATCGAATCTCTGCGTGTGCTAACATTCGACGCATCGCTATGTCATACAAATTGAAACAGGGCGAAGTCTCCTGAATATGCTTTCGCGTTACTTAAATCAAATACGAAATGCATCACGAATTACGAGAGGCAATGACGATAGATTAGAGTAGATGAAAAGACAAATGTCGTCTAATTAAATTATGTAGAAAATCTACCGGATGAAGGAAAGGAGAGATGTAATAATGCTGTAGGAATGTAGCTTTAAAAATCAATCAGTGAAATTAATGAGGTACAAAAGTAATATATACAAAAGTATTATCTTTCAAAAACTGAGTCAAACTAAAGTCACACTTCATATCCATTTACCTTCGGGTTAACACCCTCCAAATTTTCATTTCTCCACCACAGGGATCACATGGATAACTCCATTCCTTTGTACTGTCGTACCTCGTTTAGCCACACCAAATCCGAAATTTCAGTCTTCATAGTCAAGCTACGTTTTTTACTGGAATCAGCTACTGCCACCAACTTGGAAAAATTTTAGCCTCGGAACAAACAGTACCATAAAAGTTCTCAATATGAATACTTAATGAAGCTCCCTTTTACATGTAACCGTCACTACTTCATGAAAACCCTAATTGAAACGACAAGAATATGCTTGTTAAGGCGTGACTCCTTCGAAAAAGTACATTGAGGAAGAATGTTTGCTTGAATTTAACAAGTACCGAGAATATATAAATTTTCAAAAGTGATGGAAAGAATCGGTGAAGATATTTTACGATTCAATGGTCACTCACTTCTCAGAAGGAGCTACTTCTATCGGATATATATAGAAGAAGGAGCTAATTCGATCGGAGATATATATATATAGCTCCTTCTGCCGAGTGAGTGATCATTGAATCGTACAAAAAGAGCGGTAGCTCTTTTGATTCACTCCGCTCCTGCGACCCGAGAGCAACCAGCTGTTTGAATCACTCACTCACGAATCAGATCACCGGGCCAGCGATCCCAGTGTTTGAATCACTCATTCAGGAATCAGATCGCGGAAATCATAATATTTTTCTTTCTGGATACGTTATCGTATTAAATTAAGTGGCATACGCACAAAATATTGTAACCGAACGTTAATATTAAATTCTCTTATCTGATTGTGCCTATTCTGACTAAATCGTATCCGGCACTAGTAACTTAAGCCTCTCAAGATCGCTTCACACTATATATTATGCTTTTACTAACATTATTAATAATTAACTTCATTTCTTATAATATCGAAGTAGAATTTGGGTCAAGTCCTTAATTACGTTAAATTCATCTTAATATTAATACAAAGGACGTGTGCACAAGATTAGTATAAAAATATTAAAAATTCAACTTTTTGAGTGGAAAAATAATTTTGTTTTATTTTCCTGGCTGCTGTAGAGTTGTGGCATAACAATTACAATATAAGCATACATATATAAGTATTGCCAGTAATTTAGTTCCTCTTTAAAAGAAAAATCCTAACCCATTAGTGAGCATCAAAATACCTCAATTATTAAAATAAATTTCCTAGAGCCACTTGTTTAATTCTCTAACAATTTATTTCTTTATTAATAAATAACGAAGAGTGTATAATTTTTGTCAAAAAATTATGAACTCATATATTCAGTAGAAAATAATGTGTACATTCATGGAAACAAGGTAAGGGTCATATTAGTAAATTGGGTGGGGTGAATAATTCGAATATATATATATATATATATATATATATATAATGAGCCGCGAATCATCTAAAAGATTGTTCTACTGAGCGAGTGGTTCCGATCCGATCACTGAAAAGAACGGATTTGCCAATCTCTAATATGTATATATCTACATATACATATAAATCAATTAGTATCATAATCAGTTGTATCTCGTGAGTTTTGTAAGTCACATGCTACATCAAACCTTCAACAATTTTTACGAAAATAATTCCGTAAGATTTTAATAATACTGAACCTAGTCATAATATGATATATTTATAATTCATTCTGCATACCATATTATAGTGTCTCATTTTAAAAGCGGGGATATATGAAACCACGTTGATACTCATTTATAATACGAAAATATTTTTCCTTCGTAAAATATCAAAACAAATTGAAGTGTCTGCCTGGAAGTTAGTTCGGAATAGCCTCCGAATCGGCTCGACTGAAAAATTGAGGGTATCTTAAATATTTGTGCGTGTTTCATATCGATAAGTTTGAGAAGTTATTAATATAATATAAATAATGCTATGAGAAAAGTTTCTTGACTTACGCGCAACCAAATCTCCAAAAAAAATATCTGATTGCATATGTTCTTGATCTATTTATGCTCCGAAACGACTTAACGGATTTCAATGAAAATTTCAGGGATTGAAACTGAAATTTGCGTGTATGTTTGATTTCGATATCTTTCACAGCTCAGAAGATGTTAATATAAATATGGATAAATCCATTGAATTGCCGTGCGAAAGCCGGAGTGAAAACCAACTGTGAATTATAAGTCCTATTAGGCATTCTTATACCATTCATCCCACTTAATGTGTTATTATAAGCATAATGAGAGAGAGGGCGAGTATTCTCACTCCATTTATTGTTGCAGCAGAATTCGCGACGTAATTAACCTAACGTTGGCAGAGAACTAACTCCCTGAGAAATAATAAACTGTGGATCGTCGATATGATATACGCGTAAATTGGTTTAATTGTCGCGTCAAGTAAATTTTAATGTTTAGTAATTGCTCATTCTTAAAAGCAAATAAAATAAATACACTTTATCCCAATAAATGTAGTCTCTTTGGATGTTTTTAACGAATTAGCTCCAAAACGTGTGAAAGCAGGATCTGTTCCAAATCAACTACGAGTGATAAGGTTTTCCCCGAAGCTATCATAAATAAATAATACCGTACTTTTTAATATTCAATTAATTCAACTGTACCTTGTTTCATTTCTGAGGCAAAATAAAAAGAGCTTTGTCCGACTTCCGCGCGAACAAAGTCGTTGTAATAAAGTTAATTTTAGTAACAAGCCACACATGATGACAGTTTTGTATGCAATGTCGTGCGGTAGATTTTATCAGTATAAGTCTTAGAATTACCCTACATTCTGTAATCCCTACTGCAATTAAATACTACGCACAATGTACGAATACCGTATTTGGTTTAAAATAAGATTTGTAATTAATGAACGGTTTGCCTTTATTTTGATTTCCCTTGCAGTGGCGCCTGATGCGGCAGCCTCTACCTGCTACGTGATCAGTCACACCGGTTAAAAGCAGTTATTTGAGCATTACGGGTGGTGAAGGCGGGTGAAACGGAATTCTGCCCATGCGTATTTCACACTACCGTGATTATCACTAACGATGTCCAACGGCTGCATTAGTGGGAGCGAGTGTACGACAAGGAGGGCTATTTAATCTCTAAATAGAAATTCACACTGTCAAATATCATTGTTTTAGATTCGGATGTTAAAATTACGGGAAAATATATAGGCCTTTACCGTAGCACATGATTGCATACGCACAAGCGGCCACCGTTCATAATTGTGATATATATTAAACTTAAATAAGCGGGCAGTCACGATAGATTTTAAGACAGAAGTAAAGGAAGTCTTTAGCTTTAATATCTCACTTTATATCATTTGCGCAACTATTCAAACTTGCCCAATATTTATTATCTTTACGAAATATGATTTGTCACAGATACCACTAGATAATTTCGTAAACGATTTTTGCTGAATCTGTATTTTGTCCTCTTAAAGAACGAGTTTTTATGAATGTCTGGTTTATAAAAAATTATTAATGAAAATTTTATGTTGATTCTGTCTATAGCATTATGTATTTATTTGGACCACTTATAAAGATTTATGAACCTATATTACTTACGCATATTGAAGTCTTATTTGCAATATTTTACTAAATGAATAAATAAGCAACTTTATGATAAAATAATTAGAATTTGACGAGATTAAACGAGCCGTATTATATATATATATATATATATATATATTATTTCCTTTGTAGAAATTTATGTTTTGATGAGCTTTATTTATTCTTAACGAAGCAAGAAAATATAATTTCCGTATAAATAAAAATATTACTATTGGCTCAGTACTGTAGTATCGATGCTGACAGCTATTCAAATTAATACTGATATGGAAAATTAAGTCGAGAACAGAAGTTCAGGTTTTATGGCCATTATCCTTTAATTAAAAATTACTTTGAGTAGAAACTCTGATCTTTATAGGTTTAAATCGCTTGTGATATGCTACACACTTAGAAAACAAAATTCTCGCGGTCAAACAACGTTTGTTGTTGTGCTATTGGTTTTCTTTAATTTCATTACATACCTGGACTTCGTATATCTTCATTTACAGCTGGGTATTTAAAGTGCCCCCTAAATCGAGGTCATAATTCAATGATGTTATAATATTTAATTTTTCATATATTATGCTAATTTGATTGCACGTAATCATACAACACAGTCTTTTAATGAACTCAGAGTTTCTGTAACATACAGACAGTATCGTGGTGAATAGAAATTGTGTTTAGTTTGGAGAAAACCTGCACAACATAAATTTAAGACATTTTAAATTCAGATATTCTCAGAACAACTTTGCAGATCAACTTTCATTATTTGTGTATTTTTTATCATTAATTATGGAGGATTAACAAAGGGAAAACCAAGGTAATGGAGTGTAGTATAGGAAACAGTGAAATAACAAAGGGTGATAGATTGGGAAGGGATATTTTGAAGGAAGTTAACGAATTTTCTGCTACTTGGGATGCTAGAAGTATAGTAGACATAAAGAGTAGGATAGCACAGGCAAGGAAGACTTTCGCAAAAAGAGTAATTTACTTACAGGAAATCGCTGCTAAAAATGTTCCTATGGAGCGTGGCGTTATATGGGTTGCGAAACGTGGACGATAGGAGTTGGGGAAAGGAAAAGATTAGAATCCTTTGAAATGTGGTGCAATAGGAGAATGCTGAAAATCAGTGTGGTGGATAAAATCACAAACGAGGAAGTTCTAAACAGAATAGGGGAAGAGCGAACAATATGGAGGACGTTGACTAAGAGAAGGGATAAATAAATAGGCCACGTTTTGAGACATGAGAGTCTTGTAAAATTATCATTAGAGGGAAGTGTGTGGGGCAAGGACAGAAGGGGTCGGTCAAGGATGGATTATGCTAAGCAAATTGGGGAGGATGTGAGATGTGGTCGTTATGCAGAAATGAAAAGGCTTGCGCAAGATAGGTTAACACGGAGGGTTGAATCAGACCAGTCTTGACTGAATACCACAACAACAACTATTATTTGAAAATTATATGTTAATTAGAAGTTTCATTTTATATCATAGAATTCATCTCAGATCATGTAATTATCAATGGCATTCTAAATATGACAATAATGTTGTTATTATGATGTTTAATGATTCGCATGGATCAGTAGGACGATATAAATTGGTCTCTTTCCAAACCAATTAACTTCCCGTTTCAGTTCTTTATTTGTTCTTAATATTTCGAATAAAATATAATTTACTTACGTTATCGTCAGTGAAAATTGCCGTAACCCCGTTCCATACCTTCCGAAGTATTGCCGCTGTACTTAATGTGCCTGTTAATTCTTAAGAATCCCATTAACCCAGTTATACAAGACCGCTCCATCCAAGGTGAAGCCCACTTAAGAGCTTTATTGAAGTAGTTCATGGGCTTGGCGTCTTTGCGGTACTCAAATCGAAGATGCTGAAATATTAACTTCAACACCATGCAGCATGCTAGGAGAGTATCCGTAAACGCGAGTATGGATGACTTACATAAAATTAACAAGAAAAAAACCATTAACCAAAATTTAAAAGATATAAATGGAAACATGTCGAGGAATATGGCCTTGACCTCGAATTTCTCAGTTGGTTAGTGCAACCACCCAGTAAGCGTGTGGTCCCAAGTTCGATTCCCGAGTCGAGGCGACATTTTTCCATTCGCATCTTCTAAAACTAAGAAGAAGATAACCAAGTTTGGTGTCGAAACCGGTATTTTGGGAATCGCTGATTTTAATTCTGATATTTAACATGCTGTTAAAATGAAATTCAGCACCTAGGAAGGGATGGAAAGTGTTGAAACAAATTTAAACGCGAAAACTTAAAACGGTGGTGCAGTTTCGTGAAAAATTTTGTACGCATTGTAAGGGTTACGACTCAACTTTCAACCCTAGGGACAATTTTGAGGGAGACCCGATTCCTTCCTGGCTTACCGCAGTCACTTCTTGATGTATAAGCCAGACCCGAATCCTTCCCGTCTTATTGCTAAGAACTTTACGCATCCATAATCTACCACCAACAACCACAAAATTGTTAATAATATTTCCAAAACTCTGAATTACATTATTAAAGGCGGATTATTTTAATCATCTTGTAAATTAGGTACCATAAAAACTTTAAAACTGTTTATCTTCTTCCATTTTTAAAGAATATACTATTCATATCTTTTTACAATATAGTTTATAAACAGTTTCCGACAGTTTATTTCTTTAATTAAACTATTGTACCTTATTCGGGATTTTAATTAAATAAACTGTTTGAAACTGATCATAATGCATCCATTTCGTTCAAGTTTAGCTTATTTTTCAAGCTGCCACAAATACGAAAATTAAACATTTGCAGTTACTACAACCGCGAGAAAAGATACTAAAACTAATTATATACAGCAGCTAATGGAATATCTATAAAGGAGTTTGTTCAACCCTATGTCATACAGAAATATATATTATTAATTTGTCATGCATTAAATTGTTCTTATCATTTTTAAATGAATAAAACGTGACATTCGCGATAATAGTACATTCCACTTTACTCCATCTGGTCGGGAAGGAATTCGGTAGTTTACAGTTGTTTATCTTTGAACAGCCAGTTAAAGAATCAGATCATCATTACAGTTCGCAGGTTGTTCTGGGAAGGAATCGGACTATATCCTAAAATTATTGAATGCCCGACCTACCTGATGCAGGTTTTCTAGGGTTTTCCCTGCATCTCTTTAGGTGAAACATCGGGTAGGATCCTTAAACCATAGCCATGGGCCCTTGGCTACCTTGCTCTACCTTCCGCATCCCCCCTTTTTATTTCCCTTCCTATGCAATTAAAGGGGAGTTGTCTGTTACAGGATCACCCTCATGTAGCCTGTTAACCCAAAAAAATCTCTTCCTATGTTATTAAAGGGGATTTGCTTCTTTCATGATCACCCTTCAGTAGCCCCAAAAAAATGTAAAAATAGCCAATTAATAAATATTTTTTTCGGAAATAATTACTTTTACTTTTTTTCTCCTGATGTTGTTTATGCATAAGTTAAACCATATTTAGCATATGAGGGTTGTATTGGAAGGGACGGAGGTGGAAGGGCGTTATATAAAAGTAAGGAGTAAACAATCGAGATTAGTGTCTATTACTGGGTTATTGAACTTCAAATATAATATTCAACATGAAACAGAGGCTGCACATCAGTTCCAGAGTTGTGGAGGAAAGAAGTTGAAAGGCAATCACACGAAATATTTTCGCTTTTTTCTAGGTACTGGAAAATTAAATGTGCCGTATTTTTGGACTTTATTTAATTATGATCACGCATAAATTAAATAAACAATAGATAAGGAACGGGGCGTAAAAATGTGAAAGTTAAAAAAATGACTCTCTCGGTGCTGGTTTAATCAGGGGATGACAAAGAGATACCCACCGAATTAAAATACTGCACCGGGATAATATAAACGTAAGCCGTTATCTGATGGTATGAACAATTTTTTTCAGGAATAAATATTTTTTATTTAAAATGTAATCAGTATTTGGAACAGAGGTTAAATTTGAAAATTTTACTTTCTCAATGTTTCTCTCTCTTCAGTTGTTATCCATATTTTCTTCTATTTCATTGGTAATACAAAGTGTATCAGATCTGTCGCACTGAATATTTTAATAGATATCCATTATTTTATCAGATATTATGATTCTGCAGTGATTAGGGAGTGAGTGACTGCAGATAGTTCCACGATTTATTTGCAGCTATTGCCAGTTATCGCTGAGCGCCAGTCAAAGCAACTGCGCACACAGATACTCCAGCTAACAGATGTAACAGCTTTCGCAAACTACCCCCGGATTTATGGGTAAGCCAAAAGCAGATGTCCAGTTTCATCTCGTCCACCTGAGCCCTCATAATGTAACAGGCAAAACGCTGGTCGCTCTGAGCAAGACGAAATTTATTAGACTGACTACGCCCGTTTACGTCACTCCATTTTTATAGTTTCACGAATACGGCATACTGATTTACGATATATAGTAAATCAAACTTTTTACATATCCATTGCTCTGCAACATCATAAAGAACTCTTCACTGACTTTGTCCCACGACAGTGTTTTTAAGATAAAAATAGTATTGAAAAAGATTTGAACAATTCAGCATCAATTGTTTAAATACTCACATTGAAAAAAATAAGTCAGGGTATTTGTAATGTCCATGGGACTCAAAAAATTAATAAATGTAAATGGCTAAACATACCGTAACAAATGATACACTACGTGAAAGACAAATTCTGAAAGTTTTTTTTGAACCTGTTACAGGAAATCTAATTTGGAAAACCGCCGACAGGAGCGTGTTATCAACCATAATTTGCTGAAAATGCTGCAAATGTATTTCATTTAACAACTTGAAACTGATACTAGGAATTTGATTTTCCAACGATGGCGCCCCACCTTATTTGGAGATCACCTGAATGAGACGTTGCCCTATCGCAACATAAGCTGCGTTGTTTCTTCTGACCTGGCGCTACTCCAGTGGCCACCTTAATTTTGCTCTTGTAAGAATGCATAAAGAATAGCGCATATATTCCATGCGTATGAGGAGTGACTGCCTATCACCAAACATTTACATCAACTGCTTCTTTAACAATACTTCCATCACCTCCTAACACATTCTCACTACTCTCCTATCTTAGTTCCACTCTGGCGACTTTACACATCTACTGTTGCTCCATTTTGTCTAACAATTTTCCGTTCCAACTTTCCAATAGTCTCGTCGATAATTTTCAACTGGCCCTTAGAAGAAGGGGAATTCCCTCTCAAAAAATGACTCAGATGCAATTTTTATGACCGGCCGTTTGTTGCGCAATTAACATCTGGAGTGTATGCACTTTCAAAACAGATTGCGATATAAAAAATTCTTTCAAGGCCCCTAGTATTCACACTATATATGAGTGAGACATTAATAAATATTCCTATTTAATTTAATATTTATGTAATTCTATTTGAATATTGACTTAAGGAATTACGTCGCTGGAAAAATCCACAAATTTGAAACACACACATAAACAACTTTATCGTAAATTCTCACTTTTGATATTGACAACAAATCTATGAAAATATAAGGATTAAAAATTTACCTATGGTTTATAAAAGTACGTACTTTAAAATACCTCTAATCTCAAATTTTTATAGAACTTGGCAATTTTATTCGCATTGCTAAAATTATATTGTAATGATATTACAAATATATTGTAATACCAATAAAATTAATATAAATATAATTATAAAGGCTGAAATGTTGCCTATGGTTTTCTTATCCCTTCTATATTTTATTTTCTAAAGTTTTTATACGTAGATATTATTTGTAAAAGTCAAGTATGGACGTATCAAAAAGTAAACACAGCAGCCTAAGACTGGTCTGATCGAACCCTCCATGCTAACTATCCTGCGCAGGCATTTTCATTTCTATATAGTTACCACATCCCACAACCTCTCCAATCTGCTTAGCGAATTCCATTCTTGGCTTCCCTCTTCTGCTCTTACCCCACGCACTTCCATTTAACGTTAATATTACAAAACCCTCATGTCTCAAAAATGGCCAATGAATCTATCGCTTCTCTTGGTCAAAGTCCTCCAAATTGTTCCCTCTTCCCCTTCCTGGTTTGTGATTCTATCCACCCATCTGATTTTCAGCATCTCCAATAGCACCACATTTCAAAGGCTTCTATTCTTTTCCCTTCTGTAACTCCTACCGTTCACGTTTCGCACTCATATAACGCCACACTCAATACCAACACTTTTAGCAATGATTCGCACTTATATTACCCGTAAGTAAATCCCACTTTTTCGCGAAAGCCTTCCTTGCCTGTGTTATCCTACTCTTTATGTATACCATACTTCTACCATCCCTAGTTATGATGCTTCCCAAGTAGCAGAACTCCTTAACTTCCGTCAAAATATCCCGTCCCAATCTAACACCCTTTGTTATTCCGCTGTTTCTCATACTACACACCATTACCTTGGTTTTCTCTCTATTATTACATTGAACTCTTTTTTCCAAGACCACGTTCGTGCTATTTATTATGGTTTCCATAGTCTCCTTCTGACTCCCTTAATTCTACAATATCATCGACAAACCGTAGGGTTTTGATTTATTCTCCTTACAGTATGATTACTTTTCCATATTCCGTTTATATAGATTAAAATATTAAAACTATAAGAATTTGTCCACTTATTGTTTAATAACGTGTCCATAATTGCATTATGAACGCCATTCAATTCTTGATAAAAAAGTTTCTTTTCTCAAGGAAGTGGAAAGCTTATTTCCATTAAAACTATAAACATATGAGACTGTGTGTGTTTTATTTTCCTAATTATTAATCTGACAGCAGGCAAGACGAATTAATTTTATAGACGGTAGTATTAGGTATCACAATCCGAATATTTGGCTCGTCTGCTCTACACTCATTTACTTGCCACAAAAAAATGAATGCCTCTTCTGAATGATCGTTTGTGATCCGTTGTCATTGAAAATAGTTCCTCGCACCGTTTCTCGGCATTTTAACGTATTTCCACGTCAATACCTCACTTCATACATGTTGAAATCATCTGCCAATATTGTGTAAATCTGTAACAGCGATTTCTGAGTATCTTCATGATAAATTTAAATCTCAAATAACCACATGCTTCAATAATTGCATAGAATAAGGAACATAGGCATTGGTTTGCAGCCGCAAGTAGTCTATCTGCGGAATTATTTGATTCTGATCAACGTACAATATTGAAGGAAATCGTTTCGGCATTATTTGTGAATACAAGTTCTCATAAATCAAATCGCAACTATAATCAATTAAACGTGTTTAGAAATTAATTTTATTCAGAACAGGTTAAAAACCTCGACCTGGCCGGGATTGAAATTTTAAGATGATGATTCGGAAGTAATTTAATTAAGTGAAAATCGTTTAACAGTACCATATGTCACAGTGTAAATACGTAATTAAATTAATTATTTGAAATAAATGTTCCAGTAACAAGTGTTTAAATATAAGAAGAGACAAAGTTATTCGTTCCTTATTTCTGTTTTCATCCCCGACTTTTCTTCTCTTCCCTCGTTACAAGTGGTCTGGCTCCCTAGAGTGCGTCATCAAATCGTATGCTCTCCGCGACTGAGAGATAACTAACTTCCGCTATCCTAAGACGTCGTAACAATAGCTAAGCCTCTAACAATGCGCCGCACGCCCATCAGCACTTCAGCTTACTCTTGAACAATGCTCAGAGCCTTCCTTCTCAAAGAACCAGTCGGTTAAACCATTGACAAACGCCGAGCTATACGCTTCACTTTATTAGTACAATGATGTGCAAAACAATAAATACATAATAAATTGGAATTGTTTATAAAGTAAAAACTATGTACAAACTCCAACACATTTCTCCAAATACCTTTCCAAAATCACACGCGTGTCAACGAAGTATTTCTTTCCAACTCCCCACAAGGCAGTAGAAGAAATTTCCTGCAAAAATACTTTCCCTGAAGAGAGTTGAAAACTAAAAATCTTTATTATACGGCGACTTCCGGAAGCGGGTCCAGGGTGGAGGAACAGGGGAAAAGTTCCCACCCCCAATGAAACCAATATAATCTTTCTAAAATTAATTCATCTTGTGGGACAACTTATTGTATAAAAAGAAAACTAACAACTATCATAAATTCATTATGAGTTCTTTTCATTATTTGTCATAACTTGCAATTGAGGTATTTAGGTGATTATTTCTATACAACATAGTTTTCTGACTTTAACATTTACAATAAATAAAAAAGTCAGCATAAAAATTTATCACTATTTATTCAAAAGCGACATTTTGTCTCCATAATATTACAATAAATTAAATATGTGTTCTATCTCATAATTTTTAAATTTCTGTATAAAAAAAACATGCTTCAAAACTTACAAATTTAGCAACACATCAAATTTTCTCCTTGACTCCCTCAGCCAAAAAGTATTGAATTTACACGTGAAAAATTACATGTAACGAATTTAGTGTCGCGGACCATCTCCACCAGTTAAATTTTTACAATGGAGAGGAATATTAAAAAGTTAAACTACTACAGCAAAAAAGTATCGTAATTTTTTTCAAATTATTCCTGTCATTTTTAACATTGATTGAATGATTTGCACCTGATATACATTTCACTCATAATTTTCGAGAAGTAATTATTTCTTCGTCATTTTGCCAATCGAAATTGTGATTATTAACATGTATGTGTTTGGACGCAACTGTGTACTTTGAATGAAACATTCAAAAGCACACAGTTGTGTGCAATTATTTACTGCATCATATTTGTGATGTTCTAAATAAAACTAAGAATTCACTAACAGTTTTTAAATTCCATATAAATCATTTGTATGCGGAACATATTAAATTTTTTGGGCAGTTTCATCGGTAAAATCAAATAACTTCTATCGTAGACCAGAATATGCATGACGTGCGATGAGTGTGCTTTGCAGTAAGGATGGATTGCAGGAGTAAAATGTTGTGTAATTATGCAGCACGTTATGAACAGTAATTAGGGCCAATTATTAAAAACGTTCTTAGTACTCCAATTAATTTGCGACTCCGTTGTATTAAGATCACTGCATTTTCTGTACTCGACATTTCTACCTGATCTGTATATCATGCCTAATGACGGTCCCTAGGCTCTACATAGAGACGTGGTTTACAGCATTCCCACTTACTGTTACCTAGCTACACCATCTACATGTTTGAAACTGTTTCACAAACAATCAGGTGAAAATACACCAAATTTAAAGTAACACAAGCAGGCCATACAAATATTGCGAGCTTCTAATGAATGCAAAAGCTTGTGTTTGAAGTCCTGTTTTGCAATTAAATGTGGACTTTAATAACAATTATTATGTGGAAGTAGTAATTTAATCTTTTTATGAGACCCTGTGTACTTCCTGAGGCCCAGATTCAGTAAGGTTTGAAAATCCATACATAATAATTAAGTTTACTTGTGAGCGTGAACTAAATTACACTATCAGCTTCTTAGACATATCCGCTTCCCGTTAGAATAATAATTTCATGTTTAATTGGTATCACAAATTAAAATTTTCAAGCCGTGTCCTGAATTACTTATCAGACCCAGTTGTCTACAATTTTGTTGACAAACCTATCTTTTATTCAATTCTGACTATAATCCTGTTAAACTTAATTATGTTAAAAATATTTTATTGGCCAACCTTTATCTTATTGATTTTATTTCTTAGTACATGAACATCAGATTATCTCTAATTAATTCCTTAACATTCTAAACAATGTCATAAAAAGTAATCCGTGGTATTGTGCCTAATGAAATGACGCATTTATTTAAAATGCTTAATATCTCCGTAATTTTTAGATCAAAATATTATTTTTCCGGTTTCATTAAAGGACGCAAAGATCCTCATAATAAGTTATCTAAAACTAATTATCATATTTATTTCTATAAAATTAATTGTTGGATTTATGATTTCAGGTTTGTATTTCCAAATAGGAATGAGGCTTGGCCTGGTCGTAATTACAGCCTTAAGATCTAAACACACTACTAACACTATTATAAAAGCAATTTTTCCATAAGTTACTACTGATTCAAACGGAAATGTACACATATTACTATGAGTAAATAAAGAATAATAATTTAAAGAACATCTCGATTAAGTTAAATTTAAGTACCACTGCACTTCATTCTAATTTTAATTAAAGTAAAACAGGCCCAAATTATTATAAAAATTACCCTTTATATTGGCAAACGAAGAAACTCCGAGTATTAGAATTACTAAGTCAAATTTTAAAGTGTCTCCTTGTAAATACAATATAATAACCAAGCATTGTTTTGATTCTGACACATTTTACAGTCGATTATTTTCTAAAATGTTAAAATATAAAAATCAACGTTATGTTAAACATGACGCAGATATTATTAATAAGTTATACCATTAATTATTTTAAGTTTTTTGGTACTTTACTGTTTCATCTTTGATCTACCCATATTCCAATTCACAGTCATTGTGTTTCAGCAAATGGAAAAAGATGCTAAACTCTCATCGAAACGTTTGGCCTGTTTAAATTATGTCAGCAATACTTTCTTTTCAATTCTCTGTCGTATTTGTGATTATTATTGTTAAAGGCCTACGTTAAACGTTGTATGTGTCAGCTTACTTCACACGTAAACATGGATGCGCATATGATAATGTTTCACGGAATGTTAGGGTTTTCTACTGTGAAAGATGGCTGGGGACAGAAATATTGAAATATTGTTGATAGCTATTAAGTATAATGATGAATAACACTAGGTTTTAATCTGTCACCCCTTTAAAGGAACCAAAACTATATATTTATTTTGATTGAAATTTTTTATTCCATTTTGAAGGAGCTTTCGGCACATGCCACAGTCATCTACAAATTTATAAACAAATTAATTGAATAATTACAATATTTTATGAATTTTTACAATACAAATAAAAATTTGGTCTTAACATGTTTTCAATCTTAAATCTACTGTGCCCTCAGTTGTTAATTAATAACTATACATAAATATATTTTCAATATTTTTTGTGGACTGTGCATGTTTCCAGATTGTGCTGGCCTAAACTGGGTATTCTCAAGGGAAATCAAAACAACTGTATATAAGACATTACTAAATAATTTTTACCCCCAAAATTTGATAAATACGTTACGGTATTCTATTATAAAGAAGAAAACTAATGGTAATATAAACAAAATTGATAAAAATTAATAAGAAAGTGGATAATAGTTATCAACAAAAAATACACTAAAAACCTTAAAACTAAAAATAAACATATCACACATTATTTTAAACCAATAAATATAGATAATAATATACGTGAATTAAATAATTCTGATAATTATTTAATTTCAGTTGGACAAGGAACAAGTAACAACACAGGTAATAATATAAGGTATTGATTCTTAGCATACTTTGAAAACTTAAAACCTAAAATAGTAAAAAAATAATATAATGGTATTAATGAAATAAAATTAGGATTAAAACCAGAAAAGAAGATAAAAAATTATTTAATAAACTAAAAGTTAAAATGCGTGTTAAAGAACAAAATAATGTAGTACATAAAATTCATTGTAATGATTGTGATAAAAATTATATTGGCCACACAGAACTTAATCATAATACTATAATATATAACCATAAAAATAATACTAAGAGCAATACTGCGTGTCACTGCAAATTCGAAATGTGTCATGCAAGATGACAGTCCGCAGTCGACTCGGTAGGCCCAGGCCCTCAATGGGCTGTAGAGCCAAAGAAGAAGAAGAGAAACACTAAACAAATATTGCCTTATCACTACATCATTTAAATTTAATACATAATATTGATTATGATAATTTAAAAATAATACATAAACAAAATAATATAATTAACAGGAAGATTTTCAAACCAATATATATTTTTAAAAATGAGAATGGTATAAATTCCAGAAAGGAAAGGAAGATATATCAAAAGACTATGCTAAAGTCTTAGAGTCTACGAGATTTGATAAGTCGATTTGAATTTCAACTATTAATATTGGCGATTTAAATTTCAACGTGGCTAAATGTTGACTTAAGTTCTAGACTCATTGAAAGTTTTTTCAATGTAAATTTCGACAACTCGTGGATGCACGTATATGTTTCCGATGGTGTTTGGTTAGCACAGGAGCAAAAATTTGTTGATCTTCATGTACATTACACGAAAAATTTAGAAATCATATATATACAAAATTATTAATTGACAACTGATTTAAGATTGAAAACATGTTAAAACCAAATTTGTTTTTATATTGTAACAATTCCATATAATTTTGTAATGTTTCAATTAATTTGTGTTTTTAAATTTGGCATATACCGAACATCTGAATTGAATAAAACTTAACAATAATAATTAATATATAGTTTTGGCTTATTAAAAGGTGTGACGGATTAAAACCTAGGGTTATTCGTCATTATCATCTAAATTAAAAATCAGTCACTTAAAATTTTAAAAAATACTTGATTTATTATGTTTTAAATAATATCAAGCCAACATTTTGAATAATTTCGCTGGTTCTTAGTTTTGTGTCACATTCTCTGAAGACGTCCCTACAGTATTGAATGTGAACTTTTGTGGTAACTCCATATTTAGGCACTGCCAAATTCCGAGCCCAGTTCCAGTGTCAAGCACGCCGATCAATTTACTTCTTCCAAACTCCGCGGAGTTTCACGATTGATAAGAGAGTGTTTGCTAGTTGTTGAGATTTGTGAAGACGTCGTACGTCGGTGCACGATCGGACTGACCGTCGATAAATATCGACGTAGGAAAGTCCGGCAGTTTAGGTCACGGTAGGCTACAGTCGCGACAGCAAAATTAGGCGTGTCAGAGTTTTTGCGGTGTCGTCACTTATTCTTTCATCACTGAACGAAAGCCATTCCCGCAATCAATATTGAATTTAATGAAGGATCGACCTATGCAAGGCTGGTCTATAATGACACCGTTAAAGGGGCGTAATATCCTTGGTCGTTTTGCCAGTCCCCCATTTAGCATCAGGGTCGATTTTATCAGTCGCCTAATTTTGAGACAAATATAAAATTCTGCCCATCAAAGTTACGCAATCTTTCCATTCCTTTCTTAAATACGCATAAAGCTTGTAATATTTTCTACTTTCTTCATCAGAATGAAAGTTATTTTAGAGTCACATTTCGGGGGCCCACTTCAAACCGTTCTGACGCGCGTTGAATATTTGCATCTGTATTCTTTGGCAAAAAATTTACATGATATTACACGCGCGAGCTTGACGAATTAAATTACTGCATCATTTACAAGGTGCGGGGTTGAAAGACGTGGCTGATACACTTTCTAAATTTAAATGTGCCCTTACGACCGTACAAATTTTTGACGAGATAAATAAGCGAGAGATCTAGTGCGGAGCATTTCAATCGAACTATTTTATAGTATGATCCACTTAAATGTTTTAATGTCTTCATAATTTTCACTTGATGATTATCTGAATTTTTGCCCCAAAACATTCACCAATTTCAATTTGCATGTCGCTAGCAGTATTATACTTCAGTGCTCAAAAAATTCTGAATAAATAGCAATGGGTAACTTAGTGGAAATAGATTTTAATAATAACAGTAATACAAAAGCAAGGATTATTGGTTATTATTTTTTAAGACCTGGGTTAGATATTGATAAATCTATCAACATATATTTATTTATTATTGCAACTGAAGAGGTTCCAATGTAGAACGCAAAGGGTTATGCTAAATTTTTCTTTTTAACTTAAACTAATTTTATATAATTTTATTTTAGGTACATCAACAATATAGTAGTAAATTTAATTATATCTCTGAATAATTGTGCTGTTTATTCATTTTTTTTAGAAAGTTCAGATCAATATAGCTACTGACATGCTTCGGTTCGAACACACACATTAATGTAATTTAACGTGATTTATGCAGTAAAGAGCGCGTTATCAGACCTCCTTGGTTAAATTATGTCTCATTAACAGAGATATATATAATTGAACTATGTGAATCTCTTCTTATTTGTTACTTGTAGATACGCTTCCAATACCCGTAATTTTTTTTATTTCAATTCCTACTCTTAATTACGGAGATGTAACTTATCTCTGTGACGTCCCCACACACTCCGCTACAATCACGAGTCTCTAGTCGTTTATATCATCCGCACTTAATCCAAAAGATAACCTCTAACCTCAAATTGAGTTTTCAACAACTTAGCAATTTTATTACGACGTCAAAAATGCACAATTCCAAAGTATGAAGTTAAAAATACACATAACCAAGTTTATCAAAAACTCTCACTTATGCAATTGACAAAAATTTTAATAATTACAATTATTAAAAAATCTTATGTTTTCTTGCGCAAATGTGGCTTAAAATCTACCATGGTTACTTGAAATGTGGGAAAAATTTTATGAATTAAATTTTTTTGTTATTAATTATCATCGTTCTTCCACGTTTTCGTATTTTGATTTGAAATATTAAGTTTCAGTTCATAAAATAGGTTAATTTATAGAAGTAAATAATTTATAAAAGCATATGTAACACAAAAACTAACTACTTTGAACTCAAGTGGACCCTCTGTACCGTGGTTTCTTCGACGAAGCTGAAGCCGAGCGTACTCGATGAGAACCGAGCGTTTCACGAAGAGCGTTACTCAGGGTTATTTTATATTATATATCTAGGCCATGGACTTCAATGGGCTGTAGAGCCAACGAAAAAAAAATTGTGTAGGGATAATGACTAGTAATATTGATGAAAAAGATGAAGTAAGCAATATAAAGGAATTAAAAAATTGGAAAAAATTGACAAGACACGAACGAAGATTAAAATTTCCGTACGTATTGAACAGAAATGCTGAACTTACATTGAAAAAACAATCGACTGGTTTTATAAAAATGAATATGATCAATATACGCTTTGTTACACATTCAGAATGCATTTTCTTTTACTAGCTACATTAATCAGGTTCACTGAGTATAAATGAGTTCAACGCCTTAATTAGTCATATATTAAATTAATTATAGTGATAATAAATTGAATAATGATTTTCATTCGCAATGTTTGTGGGTTGAAGACATTAAAAAATTTATCAGTTTATATCTCTTGTAATAAATTAAATACTGCACCAGTATAAATTCCAAACATTTTCCTCGTTAATTTCTTTTTATTTCTGGCAAATTAGGTGGTTAAACTTATTTATTAGGTTTTTCAAAGAGATTGCAATATTGGAATTTATAGTTTTATTTGGTTGTCTTTAGGAAAGTAACTAGTTAGCAACCTTCAGCTCGTAGGTTACGTGGGTGGTAATCACATTACTTTCACAAGAGTTTTTATATTCATTGTAGATATGATTTTTATGTTATTCAACTGTTAATCATTTTTGCAAGGGCTTCTTGTAGTAAAGGACAGCAGCAGTAAAGCGTGTAGATATATCCTCAAGCTTGGCCCTTTCTTCATTAGGACGAAGCGCTGAAAATTATTGAAGTGACGCAGTGCAGCTCTGCAATCAACGGAGAGGCTGCTCGCGAGAAAAGCAAAAGTAATTCCTCGTCTTGGGCCACGTCTGGAGAAACCCTCAAGATTGTGATATGTCTTTTTTACTTCGAGATCTGTGTGTGTGTGTCTGTTCTCAGGCAAAACGATTCGATTCACGAACTTATATGTCAGTTAAGAGGGAAATATCAATGACTACAGTTCTGCCTAGTATTCAATTTTTCACACAACACCAACGTTTATCAAACATATCAAGATGAGTCACCCTATAGGTGAAACACAGTATGCAGATAAGCTACACACGGAAACTGCCGTCGAAACTTTGTATAGGATTAGTATTAAATCGCATTCCATTGATCCCATAGAGAAAAAGAACTTCAAGGATGTGGAACGAGTCGGAGATTGTACACAAATAGTTATCATTGCTTAATTAATATTAAATGAATATGAATTACATTCTTATGATTATGTTTAACTTACAATACAATATGCTTAAGTACTACACAGAAGACAAGATATATAATATTTCTTGATATATAATATTGATAAATATTAAATACCTTGTTGTTGTTGTGGTATTCAGTCCTAAGACTGGTTTGATGCAACCCTCCATGCTAACCTATCTTGCGCAAGCCTTTACGTTTCCTTATAACAAGCACACCCCACATCCTGCTTATCGGATTCCATCCTTTGCCTTCCTCTTCTGTTCTTACCCCAGACACTTCCCTCTAATGCTAATTTACAATACCCTCATGTCTCAAAACGTCACCGATTAACCAATCCCTTCTCCTTATCAACGTCCTCCATATTGTTCGCTCTTCCCCTATTCTGTTTAGAGCTTCCTCGTTAGTGATTTTATCCACCAATCTGATTTTGAGCATTCTCCTATAGCACCACATTTCAAAATCTTCTATTCTTTTCCTTTCCGCCACTCCTATCGTCCACGTTTCGCACCCATATAACGCCACGCTCCATACGAACATTTTTAGCAACGATTTCTTAATATTCACACTTATATTACCCAAAGAAAATTTCTCTTTTTTGCGAAAGCCTTCCTTGCCTGTGCTAACCTACTCTTTATGCCTACTATACTTCTACCATCCGTAGTTATTATGCTTCCCAAGTAGCAGAATTCCTTAACTTCCGTCAAAATATCCCTTCCCAATCTAACACCCTTTGTTATTCCTCTGTTTCCCATACTACACTACATTACCTTCGTTTTCCCTCTATTTATCCTCATATTGAACTCTTTCTCCAGGACTACGTTCATGCCATTTATTATGGCTTCCAAGTCTTCTTCTGATTCTCCTAATACTACAATATCGTCGACAAAGCGTAAGGGTTTTATTTCTTCTCCTTGCAGTATGATTCCTTTTCCAAATTCCGTTTCAACTTTCTTCATCGCCTGTTCTATATATAAGTTAAACAGCATGGGTGACAGACTGCATCCTTGTCTTACTCCTTTCCTGATTTCTGCTTTCTTTTCTTGGCCTCCTATTCTAATTGCTCTGCCTGTCTTCTTAAGATTATATATTAGCCTCCTTTCTCGATATTTTATTCTAGTTGTCTTCAAAATCCTTAATAGCATATTCCACTTCACATTATCAAACGCTTTTTCATAATCTACAAATGCCATGAACGTAGACCGGTTTTTTCGTATCCTGTCTCCTAAAATTAATCGCGAAGTCAATATAGCTTCTCTTGTCCCTATATTCTTCCTGAAAACAAATTGATGTTCTCCTAACTCGCATTCTATTTCACGTTCCATTCTCCTATGTACTAGCTTCGTTAATATTTTGCTTGCATAGGATACTAGCCTAATTGTTCTGTGCTGTTCGCATCTATCAGCCCCAGCCTTCTTCGGTATGGGTATAATACCTTATACTAAGAAATTAGTGTCTCAAGAATGTACCATGTCTGTGGTAAGGCCTATACCAAGATACTCTCAACTCCATGAATTCTTCAACAGAGGAGAAGGAGTGGCAAAGTAAAAAGTTAGTTACTTCATGTTCGAACTTGGTTGTATTTATTTTTAACCACTTAATGGAGGCTGAAGTTTATTAAATATGCTAATAGCATTATAATGAACGGCCTTTTGTATTATAGTTAGAGTATCCCCTTCCTTGTGTAAGTTATTTTTATTTCTAGTATCTGAGTTTGTTGTGAATAAGTGACTGTTATTAATCACAAATAACATGAGTGATTGAATATGCTGGCACGTAAGAGGCTTTTGGTGGGACCAGACATAAGTTTCTAATAGCTTTTTACTGTCTTTTCCTGATGCATTACCCCAGAATACTATACCAAATGTCATTAAAGAGTGAAAGTATAAAGAATAAACTAATTTTCTTATGTTTTGGTCGCTACAACTTGACATAATTCAACACCAAAGTTTGCCGAGCCTCGTTTTCTGCGGATAATTTAATTTACTGTCTATAGATATACCTAAAAATTCACTTATTTCAAAGTTGTTTGTTGCTAATGTTACAGAGTTCAATGAAGCATTGTTTGTCTGAAACTTTACGAAATGAGTCTTATCGCAATCAGCTGAAAGACCATACTGTAAACCAGTGAAGCACCTGCTTTAGTGTATCATTGGCAGCATTTTCCAGACTATTCTGCTTATTTGTTAATATCTGCAAAGGGTATAGTTTTAGAGGGAGAATTTATGGCTTTAACTCAGTTGTCATTTATATAGATTACGAATAGCAACGGACCCAAAATGGAATCCTCAGGAACCCCAGCATTTATTTGTCCACAGCTTGAATAAAACATTTGTCCACAGCCTGAATAAAACATTTGTCCAGAAAATGTATTTTAAATTAATTCTTTGTTTACTGTTGGCTAGGAAAGAGGAGAACCAAGTATGGGAAATTCCAGCTATTCCGTAATACTTTATTTTGTTTAATATTATATCATGGGCTGCTCAATAAAAAGCTTTGGATAAGTTACAGAAATTTCCTAATGGGTATATTGTATATTTTAGTTGTTCTAAGATTTCATAAGTGAAGATTTGTCAGTTGAGCATTTTTTTCTTGAATCAAAATTGTGAGCTGGTAATCAAATTATATTTATTTTAAGTGATCAACAACCCTACTATAAACTACTTTTTCTTATACTTTGGACAATAATGGCAGAAGGGAAATTGTTCAGGATACCCAAGTCATCCTGTCTTCATTTATTAAAGAAAAAAACTATTGCATACTTAATTCTGCCAGGAAAAATTCCACTACATACTCACTAATTACATATATAAGTTAGAATGAAACTGATTGTGTCTGCAAATTTTTTTAAAAAAATACTTGTTATTCCATAGTAACCCAATGGGTGTTTATTCTTTAACAATTTTATAATTCTTTTGGTTTCGAATTCAGTTGTGATTGTGAAACAATTGTTGTACTTCTGTATTTTATTTAATATTATACCCCACTAATTGTATTGACAAATAAAAATTGTTATTGAAATGAACAGATTTTGTCGCAAGCTCTGATTTAATCTCACCTTCAGTTGTTCCTACTTCGGTTGAACGTAAACGATTTTTATTGGTTTTAATTTTATCGCTGGAGTTGTTGATAACCTTATTGATCTCACTGAATTCGAATATAGTATAAAGCGTGAAATCATAATATATAATATAGTCCTTCAATCCCTGAAAAATAAGCAAATAAAACATTCAATGAGAAAATAAATATTTCTGTTAATGTGAAATATGATATTTTATTACGATACAAATTTATTGAAATTTGAAGTTTTGGACATGCAATAAAAAATTCTATAAATGTAATGAATAATTAAATAATTATTTTTAATAAATATTCAGTCTACAATTTTCTTTAAAATTTTTAGATATCTCAGGCCTCGCAACTGTCGGAAACTTCTGTCTTTAATAAACATCTGGCTTATAAACGTCAGGAAAATAAATAGGTGAAATTACTATTTGGTATTATCCCAAATTCCTCCTTGCTGTTTTCCGTCATTATGTACTTATGCCAAGGCGCTAACGATGTCGACATCCTGGACCTTACCTTCAGTCCAGTAATTGGTGCTAATTGAGGGAGTACCTCTCCAACTAATAAATCAACATATCTAGGGAATTTTTTGGAGTATTAATTAAACTACAAGTCTAACTGAAGAACACTCGACAACGACAACCTCTCAACAGTTTCACCGTTAAGCTTCACTGAATATCCAAACGTCGTTCACTTGAGTTTTGTGATGTTATCTGTTCCATTTATATTCTATCTCCCATTGTCTTATGAGGGTAACCTACTCACCTCAACCAAACTTCCAGTTAATATCGAAATGCTGCTTTTATAAATTTGTCCCAGAATTCCTATCATTCAACGCAATCACCATCTGTAAGAAGCACTTAAGTTCTCAAGCATGGCTTTGACACAAATACCAAAGCCCACTCAAGCACTGGCAGTTCTCTTTAATTTGGATTCTTAATATCGCTCTACCAATACATACAACATCCTTAATGTACATTTATATGTATATATAAATAATCGTATTATAAATATCACGTTTGTAAAATTTTATTTTTTTGTATTTTTATATACATTTAAAGTTATATTTGTACTTGAAGCGGTTCCAAAGAAATACTTTGCCCTAGTTTTATTAATGTGTTCTGACTTTTTATTTTCTTAAAATATATTTGACAAATATGTTAAATATTTTAAACTTCTGGAGCGGGGGAGGGGAGAGGGATGAGAAATAATCCGACTTTTCCTGTCACCCCAAAAAAATATTTGGCATTTCACCATATCGAGAAATGTAGTTGCAAGCTTCCTTTGACTATATTTCGAACATGGAAACCGCTCTTGAGACAGCTGCGTTCCCTTCTGACGGAAAGCACTGTGCTATGAAATTTTAGTGAGTTGTAGTGCTCAATTCGGAAAATATTTATGTTCCTCTTTCGAAAATTTAAAGGGGTCCTATCCCTCCTTTCTGACCAAATCGAGGCGTCTTCTGTGAAAACTCCTCACGAGATGTCGCGTGAGACGCACGAAATTATCTAGAAAATTCACTCATCTTCCGCCAGTAGATTCAACAAGTGCAAGGCCTATAAAATTATACACTCCTTGGAATAAGTGAGTGTATATGTTCATGAGTGCAAACGCTTCACATAATTGAATTAAATCAAAGTGACATCAGTGAAACATTTAGATTTAGATTTATTGTTGTTTCCATTAGTCCTCGATTGAGGGAATAGGATGCGTCATACTTTAAAAATGAGCAAAATAAGGTACATAATTAAAGACAAATAATCTTAAAATAAATTAATAAAAGAAAATGTATATTGACAAAAGTCAATATAAACACAACACGGACACACGATATCACACACCACATTAGGAAACACAAACAAGCACACACTGAATAACACGCAATGGAGTTTTGACTACTTGGGCTCTGCGACCAGGAAACTGTCCTTCCGACGTAGCTCCAGGCAATACATGAAACAAACAAAAGAGCAGAAACAACTGAATGGAAATTTTAAAGATATGTTATGTGCTATTTTGCAAGGCAGCTGATTCAATACTTTTTGCAGGAACCTTGATTTTACATACTAGAAGGACGATTAAGAAAATCCTGTACGGAGTAAAACGCGCCACTTAAAAGAATAGTTTTACTCTGCTTCACGAAGCTTTTGTAGGTAATATTTTTAACCTCTGGTGGAAGGCTGTTGTATAAAATTTTGCTATAAAATAAATTATGCCGCGGAAACGAGAAGCGTTTGGTCGATCTACACCTCACGCACGAAATAAACGAGTATCAAGAGCTTCAGAAACTGATGAGAACCGGGAAGCAAGACCGGAAAACGCTTCACTCTGTCCGTCAGAATTAAATAAATAAATTTCGTTCTAGTGTGCTTATTCCAGTCAACCCACCGGTTATGAGGAAATTAATATTCCGTTAGCTTAGGTAGTGTAGGGGATGTGGAACGGTAGAATTTCAAACTCTGACCCTCTGACAGGCGATACCGGTATAATGACATGTTTGAGACGAACAGGGTGAATATTTTTTAATTTTAGAGCAATATTAATAATGAACTTTTATAATAAAAAAAGAAAAGAATTTTCTTTATCCTAAACAAATTTGCAACCATATTACAATTTTTTCAAATTTAAACTTTAAGCCGGCAATTATTTCTTATTTAAACACTGCATATATATTTACATACAGTGATAAAATTAATTTCTTAAAACTAACAATTCTCGATCTCTAAACTCAGGGTTCTATGATAGTGGACTTCTCATAGAGCAAACTATTTCATACAAATCTACTCGGACCTGGCAGTATAGGAAATCGAAAAAGTTACAGGAGTAATTTCCCTGTCATCATAATGGTCCTTCCAGCGTCTTCACCGTTACAATTTCCTCCTAATTAGGGTCGTTCTCGATCTAAATCACAGCCGCCGCTGCTATTTTTTCTGGATCATGACAGTTTCCAGTTTATCTTGGTCTCCTCGGGTTACCTGTCCGATAATTTCGATCATCTACTCGTCTCCTCAATCTGCCTCGAATAACATCCGATCCACCGCTCTCGTCTCCACAATCTCCCTTGCCTGAACTCCAATCATCCGTCTCGAAATCTGACTCCAAGCCTCACTTCTTTAGTTCATATTCCGAAGGTGGCAGGGATGGATATTAACCAATCACATTTATTGTTACTCTTCTCTGGGAGTAACAGCTTGCCCCTCTCCCCCACGGGTTTTGGGGAAAAGCACCACCCGATGCCACCAAATATCATCATAGTTGGGAAACACCCCAGGCACGCCGTGATGTCTGCGTTTTATTACCCCTGGCTCAAATACTGTCTGTTGACTCCGCACCGCCAAAGTCCTAGTAGATGTGTTTTACCGTTACACGTAGTCCATTATTATTATAAATTTCAATACTGTGTCAGACTAATATAAATACATACCCGTGCAACATGCGAAGTTAATTTATAAATTACACGTGTTTTATATACATATTATAACTGACTGATATATTTTATATTTCAGAATATTGTTGCTCGAAAGCTCCTTTAATCAAATTGGAAAATTGGAAAACTTCATTGGTAACCTAATTTAATAGTGATATGTGACTGGAATTTTTTGTATAATTTAAAAAGTATCACTGGTTATACTGAATATTTAAATCATTTTCAGTATAGATATGTTTATATAATCATGATTCTGACCAATGTTACCATCAAGTATATAGAGATATTTCCCTTTGAAATAAAATTAATTAAATTCTTTGTTCCATTATTAATTGCAGTTACCTTAAACATTTTGGTATCCCTTATAGAATTGTGAAATTTAAGGATTATTTTCTGTTGTCCGGAAGAAAATATTAGATTTCTATGTGCGCCGGTATTACTTCTAGTTTACGACATTGAGAATGGAATACTAATGAACGGCTACTGAAGGTTTTACGAGTCTTTAGAACAATACCCATGAAATCTTTGGACTCATATTTTTACATAAACTCTTCTTCAAATTCTCTGTTATCTGATACTCCCTACTGCCCTAAATTCTGATCATATTCATCTCCTATAATAAGCTCAACAAATATTATTAACCGAAATAAAATTATATTCACAGCTCAGTCATCTCTCTCGCTATAGAATCGTTTGAACATGCAATTACATCATGTAGTCTCGTTAATTATTTATTCGCCAAATGAATACTATATATCATGTATAAAATAAATAAATTTGTACAGTCGCGGAGTTATCAACAAAGAATTGTTTGAGATTAGAAAGCCCTATAAGCTTATTGCGTAACTTCGTTACACGTGTTCAACGGAGTTAGAATTATTGGCCCAGGTCAGGATTGGGTGTTTTGCCAAACGTACGACGCCTAGGTTTAATTTAACACGCACACGAACTACAATGGGGTCAAGCACGTGTTTCGGAAGACATGCAAATTAGTCTCCAGTTTGATTCTTAATTATTATAGAAAGTTAGGTTTAATAATAGACAAATGGTATGTACAACCAGTCTGTAATTGTTTTTATAAGGCAGAAAGACATTAAGAGAATTAAATTAAAGTTTGCTATTTCCAATTGTTGATTTTGAATATACGGATATTAGGACCATAATTCTCCAAGCAATCCAATCCGCTGCAGAACGTTAGCTTTGATTTCAAGTGCGGTAAACGGGAATAAATAGTTCCCGTAGGTTGTGTCTTGGCATCAGGCAACGTGAAACAGCGCGCATAGCTCGCGTGTCTATGACAGTGTACCTCTCTGGTCAAAGACAATACACAATTGGGTTCCCTCTGACGCGTCTCAGTTACAGACGTCGAACGCCTGCCAACCTAAACAATTTACAGCTGCCAGGTATTCCTGGCACAAATACCAGGTGTTTACGGTGCTGCTCAGTGCTTTCCGTCAGAAGGGAACGCAGCCGTCTCAAGAGCTGTTTCCATGTTAGAAGTATGGTCAAAGAAAGGGAACATGATTGGCTCATTTTATAGAGCCTGCAACTATATACTCGATATGGTCAAATGACAATTTCTTTTGGGGGTGACAGAAAAAGTCGGATTATTTCTCCTCCCCCACCCCACAAGTTTAAAATATTTAATATATACCTGCCTTCATTGAAATAAATTAATACATAAGTCAAATTTTTCAAATATATTATTAATATAATTAATAAAACCAGGACCAAGTATTTCTTCGGAACCGCTTCCAGTACCGACATAACTTTAAATGTTTATAAAAATACAAAAAAATAAAATTTTACAAACGTGATATTTATAATACGATTATGAGAAAAAATATTGGACTATTGGAACGTTTTTTTAAAATTCAATATAGAAAACTTCTTGCAGACGATATGACAGTTATATATGCAAAGCTGTTACTCTTATTGCTGATATTAAAAACCAACAATGGGAAAAAGTTACATTAGATGATAAAAAAGTTTACAATAACAATAAATCATAAATTTTATTTAAATTATTAGTATCACTGGCGGAATTATTGGGTCTAATGTGCAGAAGTTGATCAACAATCTTGAACAATACTTACATTCTCCATTTAAATTTATTTCCAATTTGTCTGTCAAAATTATTGTTCTTAAAATTAATATTTTAGGACACCACTGAATGATATTTAACGTTTAAGTTAAAAATGCTAGAGCTTCCCATTGAAGCTTAGTAAAAGGCCATGAAATTGAATGTAGAATATCAGAAAATTGTTTTTATGTCCATTAATTTGAGTTTTATTAATAGGTTCTCAATTTTTGTTTTATAAAACTTATTAAAATAAATTATATATTACTTTCATTTTACCAAGAGACGTGTTTCCCAGCAATCTAAACAGTATAAGAACATATGAGCAGCTTTCAATCTAAATCAGTATGGTAATATCTCTGTATTATATATTACTTTTGTGTTACTTTGTTTAGAAACTAGTGGTGTTAATTTTATCTAGTGTGAATCGGAAACAGGTTTAATTTAATTTCTAGTCTGTCCGTCACTCTGACTTTTTTTGAATTTCGATAGCAAATGGTCGGAGCGATTGGGAAGCAACATTTTATCGTTCACTACTTACAGTTCGCAGGGATTAAATGGAGCAATCTGGAAATAAATGGTGGTAGTCCCAAATTATGGGGTTTCCGATCGCATCTTGCAGTAGTAAACGTGTTCGATCGTTCTTTTCATGTTTTGTATTATGAATTGTAATTAGATTTTTGGAAGTAACATACTGCTTTCACACTTTTAAAAAAAATGCCTAATATTCCAAAATCTGATTTTTTAACTGTAGGGAGAGGATTTTTTTGGCTTTATAAAAAACGGCTGAACGGTTTTTTTACTGAAGCCGAAAATCCCCTTATTAATTTGTCACCCATTCGTTGAATAGGTTAAAACTTAAAATTCAGTCATCCAAATTTATTTTTCTTTTTAACGGTAGGTGACAAGCAACATACAAAGTACTAAAAAGTAACAAAGTAAATTAAATAGAAGAAATGTAGTACAATGAGTTATAAGTAAAACGTAAAAAGAGAAACAGTGTATACAATGAAGACAAATCTTTGAGTCAAATGTTAAGAATCGTGTAAAATGGTTTCATCCCAGTAATTATCATGAGAACAGTAGACTGTGATCTAGACAGATTTCTCATTCAGGACTAACGCAAAACATCTTTTTTTTCTTTCACTGCGATAAATATGTGTTATTGGATAGTCGTGAAAGTTTTATACTGTAATATAAATTATTAAATTGTATTTAATTTTAATAATTTTGATCGTTAGATTATAGTGTGAAAATTATTTAACAAAAATATGTTGGTAATTGTAATTTATACATTCAATGCACTGTGCTTTTAATGAACTGAAATTTTCAAAGGGAAGTTCTGGAATAAATTAACTGTGGTCAGGATAATACAATTTACATATTTTAATATTTCTGTGTGGCTGTAGAATGCAGGAAGGCTCTGAATACAATACTCTGTCCTCAGATTCAAATAAACGTAGATCTTCTTTCAGTACAATTAGTTTCAGATTTCATTGGTATTATCTTCACTAAAGCATACTAAATATCTTGAATCCAATGGTTATGAACGTCAGCTATCTCGGTATCCAGCAAGACTTTTAGCTCTTAATAATTATTTTTATTTACTTATTCCCTCTGATTATATAGACGTCCTCACACCCACATAACCACTTTACCACTGCCCAGTTCTTTTCACCAAATTTCCCACTATTTAAAGTCCCATTCTCTCTTTAGATCGAGCTAATATTCGGGCCAATAGCGTGCCTCAGACAAATGATATAATATTGACTGAAGTATTTATTGCATATAAATCGTTATTCTTTCGCCATATACCATAAATCTAACAGTTAACTGACGTATAGCATTTTGAGTCACTAACATTTTTGGAGATTGCATTTATAGCGATTTTTTCATATTGTTTGGTCATGTTACTCTTAATTTATATCTTGCGAAATATTTCTTATTTTTTACATTAGTATCAGAGCATTTATCGGGCTCGTTTCACGGCCAATTCTGAGAAAAGGCAGACGGCTGGCAGGTAGTCGATATTACAAGTCTAGATAATGTATAGTTGATATCAACGAATCGTCAGCAAGGTTCAACAAGTGAAGCTGTCCTCCAATGCATAAAACGTATTTTAATTCCATAAGTTTGGCGATTGTTTCATGTTTCATAACCGTACTTCCTTGTAACTTCCGGATGTGAAAGTGCTTTTCTATTATGTCGTTCTAATAACGAAAACACAATTTCTAATCAGACATTCGTTCTCTTGTACACAAATGGGAAATTAGAGGTTAATTATTAAATCTGTGAGTTTTTAAATACTATCCTTCCGATCCCAGATTTAGCCTTAGGTCAATTTATTACAACTAAGCATAGACTAATTACTTTTTACTTGGAAATATTTCGAGGATTATGGACTTTTCCCGAGGATTGATTTCACGTTACTTCGCTTATAACCAGTTTCCATTACAACAAATCTTCCTGATAACATTCCATGAAAGTATATTCATCGACAACCATCAATTCTGTAACACGATTTATTGATAATCCTGCAGTTTAAAACTATGCAAGCGTTCTTTTATAAAACCCGACACAAATAGCTACGTTACAATTCAGCAAACTATACATGGAATACTTAATCGTAATTTAATATAATTGTAAAGTTTGAGTTTAAAAATCTATGTAAATGTAAATATAGCATTGAATATAGAGATTTTCATTATTTGAGCAATGATGTCTAAGAATAAGTTTTTAAAGGCTTAAAAACACTCTACAAAGTCCATTAATTATTTCTGTTAACTGTTTAAAAAAGTTCTTTCATGCAACTAATCACAATCTCGCCATCAATGATTTGTGTTGAAATTACAATAAAATCCAATAACAATGACGTATTATTATTATTACATTTCGCTTTTTGACTGAAATAGCATCATTTACAGAAGTAATAATTTAGTATTTAATTAATTTACCACACATATGAAATGGCTGAAGATTTAATCGGTTACTTGAATTTTTAATTATTTACTAACTATTTAATGTTGTGGTTAGATGACTATTATTTTTCACAAGAAGCATTAATGTTTTTATGGACTGACTTTAAATAGGACTACGGATAAAAGTCCCCTCGATGATATTTTTGAAGAAGGTTAAGATTGTTTTGATTTAATAAAAACTTTATCTGTACGATGTACAATTTAGTTATGATAATATTCTTAGTAACATAACTTGACACATGGATTGTAGAACTGTAGGAATGTCTAAATAGTTGTGTAAGATGCTGTTAAGGTTAAGATATAAAAATAATTTTTATTTATGTAAATAAAGTTAGATGCGTCTTAATGTGTTGAGCCTGTACAGTTATGCAAACCAACCTTTTTGAGAGAAAAACGTAGACAAATTAGGAGATGGAGACTATTTAATTAGACAGTGCTGACAATTGTGGACGATTAAACAAAGCAATGTACGATTTCTTAATTTTATTGACATCTTCATTTTTTTATGTATGGAAGATACACGGTCACGGTTTTTATTCAGTATTCACCGCAATCCTAAAAAAATTAAAAAAATTTAGGAAATAGATATAAATGTATAATCATTATGATATTAATTATAGTATTGTAAACGAAACTTTGTTTTCGTTGATTGATAATTCATCCCTTAGAGAGATTTATGAATTCAGGTTTATCTCGCTAAATGTGAAATTCAAGAATGCTAATAAGTAAAATTTAGAATCAGACACACTTCGTTTTTCTGTCACCCAAAATTTTATTAAATTATTCTGGAAATATTCAACGTAGTCGACTTAAAATATGTATTCCTTTCGTCAAACGTGCTAAAATATTATACGAAAATATAGGCCGTTGTGCGATTCGAAGCTGCGAACAGTGGAAAAAAAGAAGAGTTAGTCGAAAGATGATCTTATTTATAGCTTGCTTGGAAGTCGCCCCATCTGCCGCTATTAATGATGAATTATAACGAGTGTGTCGCGACTTTTGTCGTTGTGCAACAAAATTCGCTATTATTAGCCAAATGTTTCCCAGAGTGCTTTACGTAAGAACGTATCCTAGACAGTCAATATTTCAACAATGGCGTCACAGTATGAGCAGAATATATTACAGTTTCCAATAAGCAATTTTTCATTCTTGGCCGCCTTTCACAGTAATTTATTTACGACATCCTGAATTCATCGTGTGTAAATCAATAGCAATAGATGCCGCTCCTGTTCAGATATACTATAGAAAATTTTTAACATGAGTAGACTGTCACAGTGAATTTCAGATTGTGCAGTTCGCATTAGGAATACATTACAAATAAATTACGAATGGCCGTACTTATTAATCACTAAAAGTAATAATTGGCGTAAAGGAGTCTTGGAATTGCATAACACACCATCACATCATTTCAATAAGGACTATGGAGAAATTAACCACAAGGTCAACATATAATTACTATTTAAAATTTCTTAAATTTCTGTGTCTAGTTTCCTTATGAAGTCTACAAATGTGGACGAAACGTCGTTATTATATTAAATAAACAAGCTAACCCCCTCGACTTCGTTCGCGCCGAAATAGTTCTTTTTATTTTGCCCCAAAAACGAACCATGTACAGAATTTTAGAAGTTTGAATACATTGAATACATAAAAAGTGCGGTATAATCTATTTATGATCGATTCAGGGCAAACCTTATGACTTTTTATTTTGCTCTAAAAACGAAACAGGAACAGAATTTTGAGAAAGTTGAATACATTAAATATATAAAAAGTACGCTATCATCTGTTTTAATCGCTTCAGGGCAAACCCTATAAATATTAAAATTTTCCTGACGCGACAAATAAAACCTATTTACGTATACATCGTATCAACGATCCAAAGAAGTTTTTTATATCTCAGGAAGTTATCTCTCTGCCAACAACACGTTAATTACGGCGCGAATCCTACTGCAACAATAGATGGAGGGGGAAAATTACCCTCCCCCAATCTCTCTCTCTTCCTTGCAGCCAAAATTACGCTTGTAAAAACACAGAAAGTGGGTTGAATGGAGCGTCTAATAGGACTTTTAACTCGCAGTTAGTTTTCACGCCAGCTTTCGTGTGGCAATTCAATGGATTTATAACTATTTACATTATTATCTTCTGACCTCTTCAAGATATAGAAATGAAACATACACGAAAATTTAAGTTAAAAATCCAGTTTCAACCCCTGAAATTGTCATTGAGATCCGTGAGCCGTATCGGATCATAAGCAGATCAAGAATAAAGGAAACCCGCATTCACTTTTGGAGACTGGGAGTATAGGAAATATTTATATTATATGTATACATATTATATAAATGTCTCCTGCAATATATCGATATGAAATATGCACGAATATTAAATTATAAAGTTAAATGTCCCGTTTTAAAACCCTTAAATTTTCATTGAAATCCGTTGAGCCGGTTCGCAGCCTATTTCAGACAAACATAGACAGAGAGACAGACACTTCAGTTTTATTTATTGGTATAGATATTAATTTTTTTGGAAAATTCACTATTGTCTATTTATTTATACTGAATGGTCAGATTATTTATTGAATAATTACTAATTAGTAACTGTAAGGACTCAAGTATACATATTTAAGATATCCACAAAAGTTTCATTAAATTCAATAGTGAATGTATCATTTTTATGAAATTTAATTTTTGAACAGAAGTGTCGTGAGGATCGGTATATTTCAGCAGAAGTGACGTACAACTGGAGGTCCAGTCAACTGAACTTGTGGTCAGAGTTCTTTACTTGAGGAAACTAATCTGCGATGAGCTTGTATACGATGGACCTGAAAAATACTAATGTTGGACATTATTAAATGTCGCTAATTTGAATAGATTAACAATAATTACTGTTAGAAAAATAAAGTAACTGGTCAAAAGCCATAAATATAAATTTTATTCAAAATAAAATACGGATGGTTCGTCCCCAACGTCCAGTTTTCTAAACAACTGAAGAAGTTCCGAAAGTTGAGGATGAAAGATAGTTTTTAATGTATATATAATATTGTCTGCTTAGAGGCTTCTACACAATTATTTAACACATAAATATATATATTTCTGTAATGTGGTGACGTGAATGACTATTTGACATGTGAGTATCAATCGCCCAGATATTAGTTATTATAATGATAGTAATTTTGGCATAAAAAAGGAAAGATGAGTTGCTTAAAAATAGGCGGGTTGTTTTACAATAAAAGCATTGATAGTGTACGTCTTTTTTATATACTATTGTTCAATAGCCTGGCCGGACGCGTTCAGGCATAATAATTAAGTATTATTCATACCATTACCCGACTTCCAACAAACAGGGCGAGGAAATTGTTACTTTATTTCGCTATGATGAATTTAATACCGCAGATGACGTCATACTTTTTAGAAACTTCAGAGCCTCCACCAACTTACATCACGAACAGCAACTACAATAGATAGGTTAATTATTATTTGATACATTTAAAATATTATTAGCACATTATTTTTTCCCTGTTGCGACTTTAGTTATTAGTATAATGCATTTTTTTTCATTTAATCTATGGGCACCATCCAATTGTTATCCATTTATGTAGGCCGATTGTCGAACCGCGAAATCAGCTAATATAGCAAGTATCTCTTTAATCCCTGCAATGTGTAACGTTTCCTTACTTACAGTATCAAACTCACGTTACCACGATAATTCTCCGTGAATCTCAATGTGTTGCAGTTATCAGTCCTTAGACTGGTTTGATGCAAACCTCCATGCGCAAGCCTTTTCAGAATTTCATAACTACAACATCGTATTCCATTCTTGGCCTCCCTCTTCTGTTCTTACCCCACACACTTCCTTCTAATGCTAATATTACAACACGTCTCAAAATATGACCTATTAATCTATTCCTTCTCTTGGTCAAAGTCCTGCATATTGTTCGCTCTTCCCCTATTCTGCTTAGAACTTCCTGGTTAGTTACTCTATCCACCCAAAAATTTTCATAAAATGTGTGTGTGTATGTTAAAGAAAATGTTAAGATTACTTTTTTCGTCCTTACTACGTATTCTCAATACTACCTGCTTAACTTTTCTCTCTTCCCTCATTCTATTGACATATCCCAACCTTCCTAATCTACATAATCTTATATATGTAACATATCTTGATACATTTCTTTCAGTTCATCATTGTATCTTATTCTCCATTGCCCATCTATATTAATACCTCCGTATATCCTTCTTAGTATTTTTCTTTCAAAAATGCTGTCTTTCGCACACATTCTCAGTAAGAGTCCATGAGTCCGCACCATACCCTATCATAGATCTTCTTCTTCTTCCAATGGTTCAACAGTCCTCTTGAGGGCCTAGGCCTACCGAGGCGGCTGCGGACTGTCATCTGGAGTGACACATTCCGATTTTGGGGTGTTACGTGGTATTATAGATCTTATTAGTGTCTATACAGCGTTATTTTTTTCTTTCCTGTGGACAATGTGAATTTTTAGGACGGGAAGTAGGCTCTATTGGCATTTGCTATTTTTATTTCTATTTCAAATTTCATTTCATATTTTGATATTAACAAGCTCACCAAATAAACAAATTCTTTTACGATTTTAAATTTTATTGACCCATACTTATTGTTTCTGCTTTTCCTCGTCCCCTCCTTGCCACTGTCATAAACTGTGTTTTAGTTTCATTTATCTTCAATCCCAAGTCAGATGCATACTTTTATATTCTTAAGAAGCTTTCCTTCACATCATCCATTCGCCTTGCTGATATAACGATATCGTCTGCATACGCCACGACTTGGTATGGTCTATATAACAAAGTTACTCGCAGGTCCACGTTGTCTTTTCGTATCACCATCTTCCGTGCTATGTTAAAAAATAGTGGGAATATACTGTCTCATTGTCTAAAGCTTTTTTCCAGTTGTATTTCCTCTGAGGTGTTCATGCCTGCTATTTTACTTAGCTCTACTAACTTTTTGGGTATTCCCAATTTATGCATCAGTTTTCGTGCAGTTCTCTTCATTACGAAGACTGGACTGCGACAAACAGTATAAGGTTTAAGGATTGCGTGACTTGAGAAAGGGTTAGATTCTCTTTTCTTTATTTGGCAGTAGATTTTGTTTGCCTTCCGTGATGATTATTAGCTTTGATTGTCCGTCGACTCGAACAATGAACGGACCCAAGAAATTGACAGAAGCTGTGTCCTGCGGGATTGCTTCACAAAAAGTAGTGGTGTCTCTAATTGAGGCTGCACAATGGATCCGTAATTGCCGCATTCCGTCGAGAGGCGCTCACAATGCGTCATCGACCGACGCGTGACGTCACTGCCCGACGCCCCTCCAGCCAACCCACCGGCAAAGTGGACGCGGACTCCGAAATCGAACGGCCCACCTCTGCTCCGGACCTCGGAAAATATTCATCATCCTGTAAGCTGCGGTGAGGGTGGGAGTTTCCGATGTCACTAGGTCACCATCTGTAGGGAACTCTCCGGTTTCTCTTCTCTCATGTCGTTGACATAAATTTCATGTATATTATTTATCATTAAGTATTTAATAGACAATCATAATATATATTGTGCATACTGTGAAACATTTCGACTTAACACGAAGTGTACAGCAACCCTAAAAAGATTTAAATTGAGTTAACTGAAGCGAGTTCTTTTATGTTATCATTGAACTTCCTCAGGATTAAACTCATTATTTTAAAAATATCGTGACGTTTACATTTATATTTGGATGTTTTAAACTCAAATTTAAGATAATATATCTAAATTTAGTGGCGGTCCGTTTCTGACAATTAATTTATTAACACTCATGTTTCAGATTTCATCAACACAATTTTAAAGAAAATTAATTAATTTCCTTATATCCTCGTACATCTATATTGAAGCTTATATATGAACGTCGATAAAACTTTCGAGACCCAACCTCTAAGAAAAACGTTAAAACAATGAGTCCCTAAGAAAATACGAATTATTACTTTAATATAAATATATCTGGTAGTCATTCATTAAATCTACTTGAGTTATAGTCGTCAGTTTCCTATTCATATAACGTCGTAACGCGCGTATTTTTTAATAATTATTTTGATAATAAGTTTTCCCAATGTTAATCTGTCATAATAACCAAAACTATGATTTAATTTTGATTTCAAATTTATTTTACAGGAGCCTTCGGCATTGCCATAGTCATCTACAAAATCAAATACAATTTATTTGAAAAATTACAAAAAAATTAATTTTTGTATAATGGAATTTGTTTAAAATTATGATAATATAAACCAAATTGGTTTTTTTAATGTTTTGATGTTAAAAGTATTGTGCATACTCTCGTGTAATTTAGTATATATAATTTCTAACTTTCTTCGTGGATTGTACGTGATTCCAGACTATGGTGGCCTACACAGAGCATTACCGAGCTTCGGAGTTTAAGTAGTTCAATAATTATTTTGCTCATGTGCTTAGCAAGCACAATCGGCAACATACAACCACGAATTGTTAAATTGAAAATCTTATTTAAATGAGTCCTGATCTTGTAATTTAGTCACGTCAAAACTTTAAATGTCAAGAGTGTCGATAGTAATCGTATTATTCAAAGTTTAAGTCCAAATCAATAGATTTTTAAATTATAACTACATTTTTATACTACTCTAAATATTTGGGGTAACGTTTAGATATTTATTCACTTTCCTTTCTGGAATTCGTACCATTATTGGTTTTAAAAATGTATTTCTTTCAATTATATTATTTTATTTATGTAGGATTTTAATATTATCAAAATCATATTATTGTTTAGGTTTAAATGGTGTAGTGACAAGGGCTGTATTTTTTTAGTATTGCTGTTAGTATTATTTACTAGTATTCAGGTTAGTTCCTGTGTGTCCGATATAAGTTTTGTTACAGTAATTACAATTAATTTTATATATTACTTTATTTTTTGTTTTACCGGAATTTTATCTTTAAGTTTGATTAAATAATTTTTTATCTGATTTTCTGGCTGTAATCCAAATTTTATTTCATTAATACCATTATATATAAAAAGTTTGAAAATTAAATTATACGATTGGTTATTGTGACTGATTAACATTGGGAAAAACTAAATAAAAGTCAGTCTTTTAACAAAATTTAATAAATTCGTTGAATTATTATTTATTTTTCGTTGAAACTGTAGTGTTCAGGCATCACGTGGAATTCGCCTTGCGAATCGCGAGCGTGAGAGTAAATCCCAATGAGCAATGACAGCGGAACCCACAGATAGTGAATTAACGCTAGGATCACAGTTAATGATCACTGGTGAGAAAAGTGGATCATACTCTAGTCTGACCGATGAAATGTGAGAAAATTGAGTCACCTACGTCTAACAAATAACACCGAGTTGTAAAAATTAGTGACAACAAAAGGTGGAAAAAGTTGGAAGAGAAAGACGCATAAATTTTGAGCGTTTCGCAGAAATAGAGCTAGTATTTCAATAGGCTTTTATTGAAGAAGAAGCAGACTTCTGAAGACGTTTGGTGGTGATACAGTAATAGTCAAGTGACGAAGCAGTTCTGGGAGAGTTGTTCATAAGAGAGTTGTGAGATGGAGAGGTGTTGAATATTTCATGGTTTCATTGGAGTTCTTAGACAGTTTTATTGAATATACATTGATGCAGTCTTTTTGGACAATTGATTGAAGATTGAAGTGCTGTGGAAATATATAATTGTAGAAATTAGTTCACCCACCCAGAATGAGTACTTCATCCATACCTTCATTTTGACCACCAATTCTATACCTCAAGAGCGAAAAATAAAGAGTAGGTAGGAGAGAAAAAATTATTAAATTTGTTACATTAGATCCAAATTATTTAAAAACAACGATGCCCGGCTCAACTATTCACAGATACCATGCCGGTATGTTATTGTCTTAATCTGGGTGAAATAAATATCCTTCAGTAGTCACATACCGAGTTTTATATATTTTAGATGTAATAATTATTGTTATAAATCAAATAATAACAAAATTTTATATTTATTTTCACTTTCTTATGTTTTGAGTAACAGGCTACATGGTAGTTGTCGAATGATCCATTGGGATAAGCGGACAACTCTTAACCTATGCCCAAGATATTAATCCTCGGTCCATAAACCTCCCAAAAGAGATTAAAGTGCCTAGGCATATGAGAACTTTGAAAAAATCAGAGAGAGTACGAGGCATTTGGGATGCGAGTAAAATACATTCATATAATAAATACAAACTTACAAACTAAGGGATAGGGAAATGGAGGAGAAGTCTTATGGCTCCTATTAGGACGCAGTTTTTGTTTATTTAATTAATTTATTTATCTCTGTTTATACAACCTCTTTGCCTCGCTAGAGTGAGTTGCCGTCCCTGCCACGAGGAGGCGGAGAAAGACAGGGATTGGGATGTTGACTAGGTTGCAAGATTTTCACTAAATATATATAACTTAAGGCTAACTACAATTTTTCTAATATTACATGCATATATGTTTACAGATTTGAACAAATTTGAAGCTATCTGCCAAGATGACGTTGGATGGAGGAACAGCCACAAAGACTTCTTCTTTCTTGGCTCTACAGCCCATTGAGGGCTTTGGCCTACAGCTCTACTACGGACTGTCATCTTACATGATTCATACCAAATTTGGAGTGACACGGGGTCAGTGTATCGATTCTCCAAGGTCATGTTTCCATATCAGTCTTTAGACGCTTACCCCAAATTACTGGCCAACAAACATCCACCTCTCGAATGTTTGTGTGCGTCTCTGGCTATCTGCTCTCTGGTTCAATCGCCTGCCTTCTGCGCTCCTTGCTCCACTCGACTCTCCCTTCTGGGTCTGATCACACTACGCCTGCCTTCTGCACTCTGCTCCACTCGCCTGTCTTCTCGGTCATGATCACGAGCCACCCATCGGCTTCCCTTTTAAACCTTCCGACGGGAATTCCCCTATTTCTCAAAATTTCGGGGTTCCCCGCCCTCATTTTCCCCGCGGGGGCTCACCATCGTCATTTTTTATACAGGCAAGGCGGGCCTCCCCCGCGGGGAAACACCATCTTTCGGCCGACTAGCCATTGTTCTTGGCCGAACTGCGCCTCATAACGCCACAACCTTACAAAATCCCCCTTTTTATCACAATATATATAGTGTAATCACCATAAGCCGTATTTTCCCTGTGAATTGAACTAGTAGAGATGTCATTGTAGTGTGATCGCGTGTAAGTGCAGAAGGACACGGTGAACCGTATCAAGCCATTAAAGTTACAGAGAACTGTCTAGTGTAGCTCAATTAAATTTTCTTCAGTCTGTACCAGTTGTTTCGTTCAACATCTTATCTGGCTACAAGATTAATAAGTCCTGAGATTATCTAATTTTCTTCTTCTTAATGTTTAATGGCCTAACCAATGAATATAAGTGCGCGTCAGTTATTTTCTACTAGGATCTTCGTATTTAAGACGGATTCTTTCTGCAGTAGTACATATGCATATTGGTATCAGCGCTGAGCCCCCGCAGTACGGCAACCAACCGCACTGAATTGCTTAGTGGGTTGCCCGAACTTTAAAGCTAAACTGCGGCGGCCACAGACACAGATTCCCAAGAGATTTGCACAGGATTTACTGCTTCCAGAAGTAAGCGAGTAGCATATAAATCAATCTGGTTTTGTTAGCAGGCGTGAGATACATGGGAAAAGGCTTTTAGCTAGCTATCTAATACAAATTTTACGACTTACGCATTTCCAGTGAAATAAGACAGGACATTCAATGATGTAATAAAACTTTTAACAACTGATGCGAGTAAAATTAAATAGGAAAGAATATGAACTTATAATAATTTTTATTACAAAAATAATATTGTTCTGTTGATCAGACCTAATACTGGTCTGATGCAAGCCTCCATGTTAACCTATCCTGCGCAAACCTTTCCATTTCTACATAGCTACCACATCCCAAATCCTCCATAATCTGCTTAGTGTATTACATCCTTGACCTAACTCCTCTGTTCTTACCCCACATACCTCCCTCTAATTCTAACTTAACAAGACTCTTTAAGTCTCAAAACATGGCCTATTAATCTATCCCTTCTCTTGGCCAATGTCTTCCAAATTATTCTCTCTTCCCATATTATGTTTAGAACTTATTGGTTAGTTGCCTTATCCACCCATCTGATTTTGAGCATTCTCCTATAACACCACATTTCGAACATTTCTAGTCTTTTTTGTCTCCTATCGTCCACGTTTCGCACCCGTATAATGCCACACTCCATACGAGTATTTTTAATAATTATTATTTCCTAATATTTATACTTATTAGCCTTACGTAAATTCCTCTCTTTTGTGAAAACCTTTCTTACCTGTGCTATCCTACTCTTTATGTCTACTATACTTCTACCATCAACAGTTATTACGCTGCCCCCAAGTAGCAGAAACATCCTTCAAAATATACCTTCCCAATCTAACTCTAAACCCCATCGTCTAGGTTTTCCTCCATTAATTTTCATGTTGTACTCTTCCTCTAGGATCACGTTCATGCCATTTGTTATGTTTTCCAAGTCTTCTTCTTACTCCCCTAATATCACAATGTCATCAGCAAACCTTAAGGTTTTTTTTCTTTTCGTTGCAGTTCGCTTCCATTTCCATATTTATTTTTAACTTTCTTCATCGCCTGTTCTATATATAAGTTAATAATATGGGCGTCCTTGCCTTTCTCCTTTCTTAATTTCCCAATCCCCTACAAAAATAATATTACTACCTAAAGGAATATAAATTGGTATGGCTGAATTTTAATTTTGATACTTATGTATTTGATCCCCATGAGATTTTATTAAGCCGCAATAATATTCTAATCTGCATTAAGGTCACACTTAATTATTTTTAAATTTTAATTTTTGGATTTTTGTCTTAAAACTTAAATTTTTTACGAAAAAAAATTAGATATGTATTGTATGCGTGCCTGTCTAGAAAGTTTTTTTAAAAAATTAAATATTGTATTTAAGCAGAAAAGTCCCTATTAAACGTCATTTTTGGCTTTCCTTTGGTTCCCGTTCTATAAAAGATGCCAGAGAGGAGTTGTTGAAACTTTGTTTACGTGGACAAACTCAACCACGTTATATAGGAAGGTTACTATTTGTAAGTATCTAAACATTAAAAATGGGCGTGTTCGATGCAGTAAATTGTTTTTTGAAATGTTCTTGTGCTGATAGACAGGTGGATAGTAGCCGACTCAAACAAGTAGCTATTACAAGCCACCAAAGTAACAAGAAATGCCCAAGGGAACCTGAAAAGCAAGGAACAAGATAGGGCCTTGTAACACATTGGGGTGAATAAAGATGGGCAAATATTTATAGTTAAGCTTTAAAGCAAATTCTACGTAAGCTACAATTTATCACAAATATCTTTTATTGAAAGAAAAATATATGAGATAGAAATCTCAAATATACAGGAAATGTCTCTAACAAAATTGTAGATCTTTATAAATGTCCTCATTTCAATACTAAATGAAATATTGGTACATAAAGATTAAAAACGACGTAGTTGTTAAATGTATATATTGAAAACTATTTCACAGAAAACTATGCTAATAAATTATACCTAAAGATGCATCTCTTAGATGTAAAACTGAAAATTTTGATGCATTACGTCCAATAGTTTCAGATACTCCATGTAAACTAAATATTTAAACAGTAGACATTATGAAAGAAGTATTACACAAAATGCATTAAAGATATCAAAGTGAAGTACAAGAGGATCTCATTTTAAAAAAAAATCAGAATCATTTTTTAGAAATAGTTATTTCAGTCGCTGCATGTTGTCTATGATTTCGGTTGCGTTCAAATAGATGTAAACTTAATAGATATTTATTTATTAAATTCGATTTAATAACACTGATATCAACACTGTTGGGGTACGACCCGGCTACCGCCACTTTTTGGTGGGGGTGGAAATTTAAAAAAGTCCATAAACAGACGTTATTTTCTTTAATATATATTTTTATTGGTCAATTAATTTGATAACGTTTTTGATGAATCTGTTTGTGTATAATTTCAACCATATTCTGCACCAAAGGGGAGGGAGTTTTCCTAGGGGTCGGAATGGAGGGGGGTCGATGAAAATTTAAAAAAAGTTTAGTATCGAAATCAGTGCTGGTGCGAGTCTTTGAGTTTCATTTTGACATTTAACATGTGATTGAAACTGCAGTTTATCCAATAACACGGGGATAGGACGAGGTAAAACAAATTTCTGTGCAATATATTTAAAGGAAAGAACAATTTTGATATAATTTTGTTAGCATGTTCCTCAAGACACAAAGCTAACACTTTGGTGATAAGACACTGCTACGACCCCTAGGAGGAAGGAGGTGTAATTGGCGGAAATTTTATAATATGTAATAAAGGCTGATATTTGAGTCGATTAAATATTTGTTGGGGTCAATTACTTTGTTAGTGTAACTGACTACACTAATTATATAGACCTTTTGGAATGGGAGGAGAGAATTATAGGGGTGGTGGTGGAGAAACGTCTTCTTCTTCTTTGCTTCTACAACCCATTGAGTGCCTGGGCCTACCGGGTTGACTGCGAACTGTCATATTGCGTGAGACATTCCGAAGGTAGAGAGCGTCACATGAAAATAAAAAGGAAGCATTTAAGCTGCATGTCGAAACCGGTATAATGTGAGTCGCTGAGTTACATTCTGACATTCAATATGCGTTTTAAAGGCTAATTAATTCACTAAGAGGAGATTGGAAGGAGGTAGCACACTTGTGTTTTATGATTAACATAACTTTCAATCCATTTTCACCATGGAACTAAAGTATTCATAGTAGTGGTGGAGGAGGGGTTAACATAAAAGTAACAAGGAAAATAATTTAAATGGTATCGTAACCGGGATTTATAGGAGTCGCTGAATGTAACTTCTACATTCAAAATTCTACTCCTAAGAGAGGTGTAAGGGTGGGGGGGTTCCCAACCTCTGTTGTGCACAATATTAAAAGCGACGAGCAATTTTGATCAAATTTTGTAAGCATGATCCTCGAGATGCTGTGGGAGAAGGAACAACTAACATTCGCTCCCTATATGTGTTGATTAAGAATTAAATAATGTACCGGGTTAATATAAATCAGTACCCGGGGAACGCCGGGTCCCCACCAAGTAAAAAATCTCTTGTCTTAAAGAGGGTACAGAATTCTAAAGCATATGCCTAAAACTTTCAAATATTTCTGCCATATACTTAAAAATTTAACAAAGTCAAGCAGGAATATCTCTTAAGATGTAGGGATTATTTTTAAATAATTTTACGGAAAGGGTCTTATTTACCTCTTTAATGTTTTACGTGTATTTTGGACTCCCTTTATGGAATCTCTTACTGCATTTGAATATTTACTCTCATAAGGAACCGTACTATTTTATTGTACAGGGAGAGAAAATGTGGCTCCGTTAATGTACCGTCAGTCGTCATCCTGGATAAATTGAAGCTAATCCCCGAACGTATATTTAATGTTTGCTTATTAAGGATTTATGCCAATTAAATCATGCATTAACTAAGAGATTATTGTCATTTTGAGGGCTAATATAAATAAACATCCATGAAGCACCGGTTATACTTGTAATTGTGAAATTAATTATTTATGAATGACTCGTATTTCGAGCATTTAATTTAAATTTCCCAGTTCCATCATGGTTTATAAAAATAATTATTTGTTATATTACATAATAGATTTATGTTTTTCAGTAAAAGTAAATCGGCCTGTTTAAATATTAATTTTAGGTAAATAATGAAAAAAACAAGTAAGAAAAGAATGAGTTTTATGGCTCAATTCAATCGAATTCAATGAAACAAAGGGTTAAAGATGACTGAAATGATTACTTAATAATTATTATGAATAGGGCTAATATTTGTTCAAGTGGTATAGTAGGAAATTTAAATGCTTAAAACGAAATAGTTAGAAGTCTGTGGTTAGATTTATCTAATATTCTCATGCAGGTTATTGTTACAGTTTCATTAATTATTAATAGAATATTAAAAGTCTAAAAATGAGAACGCTTTAAAGAAAAGGACATGTGCGCGCTGTGCCTGAAGTTGTTTTATTATTCTCACTTAACGCGTGTATTAGGTAACATCATTTGTCAAAATGCTTTTAAGATAAAGTCACCGCTTGTTATTGCTGGCTTGTCACATAACCAGAAGTTTTAGGAAACTGGAGGAATACCAGTCGAGGCTCTATATTGGCACAACGGTTCCCATAGGAATTTACTGACGTGGCAAAAATTCCGTCCCCGATCCGCTTCGATATATCGACCTCAACGTCGAAATAAGTGTGCTCCCGACAAGTTACGGGACCGAAGCGTCTACGGAAATTGAAATTCTCTGTCAGGCACGAACACAGTGCCATGGTATTTGTGGCTCATCGGAGGTCTCGAGGACTCTTCAACTGGCTGATTATTCATGAGTGAATTGCTCTAGAAAACTAACGAGTTACATACCGTGAAATCGATGTACTGGCTCAAATTCAGTGTGTTTCATCACACCACCTTTCATAATAATGTAACATAGTACTATTGTATTATTTCGACGAACTACTAAATTCGTACGAGATATTTTTTATTTGTGTTGTATGTTAAATAATTAAGGTTGAATACGACTACACGTCGAAAATTTCCTAATTTAATTTGGTATTTATGAAAAAGTATTATAAAATGAATTTTATTAAATTCTAAAATTTCCGTTCATAATTACATACAAATAATTCATGTTAAATACAATTTTTGTAATAATTTTTTAAAAATTATTATAACTGATATTTATTGTATTTTGTTTATAGTTTTGTTAGCCACCACATGCATGCAATGACGTTTAAATATTTTTTCCCAAATATTTTTTAATTAAATAATTCCAATACTATGCACCCTGTTTCTATGACGAAACAGACTTCTTTTTCATATATTTACCATTCTTTCTTTATCAGAATTAGAATAATGAGAACTAACTGACAATAATGCGATTTGTTCCTTCTACCAACCTCCGTAATACTTCTACAGTTTTATTTATATTATACCATTTTAGTGTCCCTTCATTTGATTCTAGGATGGAAAAGGAAACACGGGATCACGTTCATAGCATTGGCAGATCAGGGAAAAGATTTCGATAATGTTGATTTGAATAAATTACTGATAATAATTCTGGAAAAAAATACAAACTTTGCAGAAGTCAGTAATTAAAGTTGATAAAAGAGAGTAACTTACCTTTGGAATACAAAGCGCAAATTTTTTTACAGTGAAGTTCAGATGCGCCATATGACTGAAGCACAATTTATAGCGTCATATGTTCATGGTTAGTTATGAGGATAAAATCTGCTTCGCTTAAGGGACGAAAAGGAATATTATTGACGCAGTTTAGTTAATTAATTCACGTTAGTTTAATGAAGCACCAATTTGCAAAACTCAAGAATAATATTCCTGTAAGGGATGGTGATAGCTTCATGATGCTCATTTGATGAAGATAACTGTGGACTACAGTAGTTGGCACTGAGAGCGAGATCGGCTTGGAACTTGGAATTGTCTGTTCTCTCTGTTTGCCAGAAGAAATGTTATTAAATTTCTGACTTTTGACCATTCATTATATTTATTCATAATACATGTCTATCTGTACAATGATTTCTAACAATGCGCCACTTTTAATCGTCCACGGCGCATGTGCAACGGTTTGATCACCTCTAGAGTAACACAAGGTTTCAGTTTACCCCCTTTGAAATTTAATCCGTACATTAAAAAAGCAATGAATGAAGGTAAATACAAATTTTGAAAAGGAGTTTTACTTCAAGGAAACAATGAAGAGTCTTCTGACTATAATATATTTTCTTCGAAATCAGCAAAAGATTTCAAAGACTGGCTACATACCATGGATGCTTGATTGAAAATAGTACAATTAGAGACATAAAAGACGCCAATCTTAAGCACTGGAGTGTTGCCAAAAGAAGTGTGGCGATGCAAACGAATTCAGTTTACGAAATTATACTTTGTCTATTTGGTCAGTAGAGTAAGTAAGAGACAGACCAACACTGAAACATGTAAGATAAATCCATTAGACACGAGCGGCAATGTAAAGGAGACACTTCTTCGATGTAACACTGGTGGATGAAAACGCCGACATTACAACAGCGTTGTTAATGTACTATGAATTATGGAGCACCGAGGATTAGAACACTATAAAAGATAAGCGGATCTGAAATTAATGTAATTATGAGATCATTCTTTCAGTAATAATCTCAGTGGAACAGGAGCAATACAGAAAATGGTTGACACATACGATAATTGTCACTTGAATACCAAATCGTAAATAATTTATAATAAAAATGGCTTAAAACTAGGGAGAGCCAATCGGGTTTACTAAAAATTTACAATTATTATCAAAAAAGTTATCTTCTGCATGCATTTATTTTATTGTTTGGTTGACGAATCCTGTCTTGGTCATCCATGTAACTTATTGTTTACAAAATAAAATTCGTGTATTTGAGGTCTTTCCATCCAGTTGTTCTCTTTCCAAATTACATTTCATTTGCTGAAACAATTCTTTACATGATAAGTTGGAATTACTATTGTATTATTGAAAAAGGCAGCAAATATTTAATTACATTATTTACGATTTTTATTCATAGGTTTATCTCATAATTAGGATGTTGGCGCTGTTATTAAATAGATAAATAATTTAAATATTGTAGAATAAGTATCAAAGACAAAATTTTGGACAAACATAATGTGTTTTATGAAATTCATTATTTAGACTGCAGTGCACTTTATATAGGTCATGCGAAACGAGCCTTAAAACGCACATTTGAAAACATATAAACAAAATCTAAATGTAACGTTAAAAAGTATACGTTTGTGTCCACGCACATTTATCTCAAAAAAACATCATTTCAATTGTCAGAATTAATGAAGAAAACAATTCTTCAAGGCTGATGAGTTGTAATCCTACTGTATTAAATGTTAAAAACAGTAGAAATAGTTTGAAAAATTTACTGCACATTATTGTCTTATTATTTCATTTTTAGTATCATTTTTTTCCAATTTCCCGAAATTCGAATTACGTTTAACAGTAATGTGTTTACAGTGCATACGTTACTCTGTATTTTTAAATCTCATTTTGCTTACAACCGACATTGGACGCAGTCAAGGACACAAAATTATCACTTTTGGACATCAATACTATTTGTGACACCTATTAATTATTTATTCAATTTATTTATTGGCAGAATTTCAATTAAATTTACTTTATTAAATTATTTATATAATGTTTTGCGTCATCGGACTGAATTATTAACAATTGTTTACAAAATAAAAGTTAATTGGAATTCATTACTAAACGTATGAAATATCTGACTTTTATGTCATCGACGTTTAAGTGTCATTGCGGACTTCAAAGGATATTTTTATTTCAGAGAAAAAAGGAATGCACATTTATACTATGAGACACAACTACCAATATTGCCATTGCTTTCTTATTATTTGGAGAGTCTCTCGATAATATTTACATATCAGCAATTGCAGATGGAAACCCGAAGAAACATGCAAGGAATAAGAACATGATAATTTACGATCAGTAAAACCGTAAAGTGTCTATAAAGTAGCTAATAATAACATGAGCTTTTAAAAGGCCTTTACGTGAATTCCAAAATATTCGGCAGCTCACAGTTAAAAAGTGTGTTGCAGAATAACCGGAGCTGACAGTCCGCTCCAAGAAATGAAATCGATGAATTCACTAGATTAATTGACTCTTGGGAAAAAAGAGTCAGACGTATTTTGTGAAGCTCAGTTTTGATTGATGATCTGCACTCTCCCTTTTTTAAAAAAATAAATCAAGCTTCTTCTACTTGTTAAGCTACACAAGCAGCTTTTTATTTAATGTACTGCGGAGACAATATCCTTGATTCTAAAAATAAAATCTGTAATTTAAACTGAGAATCGTTTTATTTAATTGTCCATAATATATTTTGGAGGACGACTTCTACGATCTCAATTCATTTGATGCTATAAAGATAAACCAAATAACTTTTTACAGACAATTCACCATATTAATTAATTACAGTATGAATAAATATAAACAAAGACGCTCGAACTTAAATCACTGGACCCTTAAACAAAGTGAGACTGTGTGAATTAAAATATATGAAATAAATAAGACAATCAGCCTATTAGAAAGAAAAACAACAATAATAAACTCCAATACACAAAAACAAAACTGCGCTGCGTTCCTTAAATTTGGAAACTCATCAGGTGTGAAATAAAGTGGAATTAAGAATTAAAATTTAGACGTGAATAACGCAAGGAGGCTGAATTTGGAACACAATGAAGTATATTTTGGCCTCCTTGCTCATTCTCCATGCATGTCCAAATTTTTATCTTTTTTCAGTCTATTTATTCAATTTATAATCACGCCTTAGCCTATAAATTTACTTAAACGCAACGTAGTGCTGTATTTTACAAGTTTCTTAGTAAAAAATTGAGTTTATTTGTCATATTTATTTCCAAACAGATATTGTAATTATTTATATGAGAAAAAAATGATATAATCATTTCAATTGCTTAAAGAAAACAGTATACTATAATATTCAAATTATTATTTCTCTATTTAACAAAAAATGTTACCTATCAATAATAATTAAGAACTAAATTTTTTATAATTAAATCTAAAAGTTTTACGTTTTCTTAAATAAATAAGTACATAATAAGTTTTAAAAAAGGATTATAAATATTAATTAATTTTAATGTATCATTTTGTGTGTTTTCAATTGTTTTAATAAATAACATTTCCGATAAATTACGTTTAAATAGCTTTTGTTTAAGACAAACATGATCACATCCATGTTTTTTTTTGTAATTTATGTTAAGATTATGATTTATTTTATTACGTCAGTTTTTGTGTTCATATCTAGTTTCAAGAACATGTTCATTTTACCTTGTGAAATATTATTTACAATTATGTTGACCACAATTAATTTTATGAATAAGGCTACCCAGTTTTTCTTTTCCTATTTTTCTCTTTGAATCTATAATTTTAAGTCGCTAATCAGTTTTAAAAATATTTTTGACGATGCTGTTCATCATTTTTTACATTTATGATGGAAAATAACAAAAGCTTCATCCCAACCTTTTAGTTATTTTGTCTCCAAGAGACCGTAATTAATCGTAATTTAATATGTCGCTGTTACTAAAATTAAATGTATGATGTAAAAACCACTGTCATTTACTACGAATCATTTAAGTATAACGTGGAATGATTATTCATTTTCTTTATACAATGTTAGATGATTCGGACATTACTCCTGATTTATTATATTGGATGAAGCTTATCATTTGTATCTTGCAAGTTCGGCTTGAATCCATAACATCGGAGTAATCTTTTGATTTTCGTCGTGTCGGAGTTTTTGCATAATGAGTAGGCTTGGCGGAATCAAAACTTATATTTCTCCTGCCGGTGCTTTCTACAGACGAAGAAGCTGCCAGGGCCTCCGCATACCTGCAAGAACACTCAAACCTTCTGAATAATTGGTACACAAGATGGCGGACCAAAGTCAGTCAAACAAAATTAGTGCACATAACGTTTACCATGCGACAACTGCCCACTAGTGTCAATGAACAACGTGCGCATTCCTACTGCAACGAGCTCAAAGTACCTCAGACTTCATGTCGACCAAAAGCTAGCCTGGAAGAGCATATTGTAAATAAAAGAAGACAACTTCATCTAAAATTCAGACAAATGTATTGGGTCCTTTGTCATAGAACAGAACTATCCCTGAGAAACAAAATACTTGTTTACAAAACGGTCTTGAAACCCATATGGACCTATGGTGTCCAACTGTGGGACTGTGCAAAACAATGATCTCTGACAAAAGTCCGAAGTAATAAAATTAATTACATACAAGCCCTCCAGGGTACGTCAGTAACCATACTCAGGATTACTTTTATAAGAGACGGAATATAACGAATATCTATAACAAAACAAAATCAGTGAGCACGAATATAATCTCTTAGAGGAGTTGTATACAACTGGTTCTTCTAAGAACAGCGAAAACACAGGTAAATTGATCAAGCATATCTTTACGAGACTTTCCATTACTTATTCATGTAACTGATTTTAAAGCAAGTAAAACTCGTATTCCGTTACCTTGTTTCCAACTTTGAATGTGTTGACATTTCGAAGCGCAGTATTTCTGAGCTTATCTGAGTTTGAATTGGAGCCATTCCTAAAGCCAAAACTTTTATAATGCCACGGTATCTCAAATCATCTATGTCAATGGCTCATAGGTTAGATTGGGATAATAATTCTTGGAACAGATTTTCAATTTGCCATAGCCAGTAAAAAATCGTCTTAGATTCTCCGGGATTTTATTGTGTAGCTTGAATGTGAATTTATCATTACATTTATGCGTTGAGATCAACAAAACTATATATTGAATCAATTAAAAAATTGACTAGATTCAAATACAAAAGCGCAGAAGAGATTATTCTCCAAAGTTTTTCATTGGAACAATTCGTTTTGGAAGCTTTTAAGTAATTTTGTATACCAGATAATATAGGAGCAATATTTTCTTAGTTTTTAAAATTATTCTAATTAATTTTATATAACAGCATTGCTAATAATTTATATTCTGAAAATGAACACACAATCGGTATCCAATAACGTGAAATATTTTATTTTAATTAACTAGTAACTGTAAAATTTTCCTTCACTTCAATTTGAGGAGCATAAATAGATAAATTTTCTAGTTTCGTTTTTTTGGAATCATTCTTTTACTTAACCAATTAAATTTTCTGGCGTATGTTGGTTAAATTCCTCTAATTGTTTGTGACCCAATTTAGTGGACGATACTAAACAACAAATCATTTTCTTATTTCAACATATTAATCCAAAATTTAAAACCTCATTCTATGCTAATGCAGTTATGATCTTTATTACCTCCCTGAACACCTTTTTTTGTAATTTTTTCTAACTTTTTTGTCGCTATAATTATTTTAGTGTTATGTACATTGTAAGTAACTAGAATATGTTTTTCTATTGTTTATACTGTATGTATTCAGTTACTTATTCATTACATGTATAAAATTATTACGAATCACATTTCGTCATATTATCTTTCTATCCAACCTTATTTCTCGACATTTTTATTTACATGACACAAAAAAAACTAACCAAAAAGAAATTGATAAACCAATGTCCAAATACTTCACATTCCAATAAATGAAACTAAGACTTTGATAGTGCATACCTATTTCATAAAATGGATCATGGGCTAAAAAGAAAAAATTAAAGTCTGTGAACACAAAATGAGTACTATAAGTGTACTTCGTAATATCTGTCAATAGACTCCTTAAATTAATATAATTTAAATATGAATGTTTTTAACATCAATATCGAAGTTTGAATTACGGTATATAAGTAATGTTTATGTACTTGCTAAATTAAGTTTGTTACTTGATCTATTTTTGGCAATTATCTTGACTCTGACATTATGCCCTTATAATGTCTTAACTATGTGAATTTTAGTATTATGATTAATCTGCAATTGCAATAACGTTAACCAGGGTGACGTTTAAAACAATAATTTCATTGTTAAACCAAAATTTTACAATTTTTCGAGCTCTACGACAAATTTGATACTTTTTAAAATTCATATTTTTTTCTGCTTTACAATTGACTGCTTCTTTGCCCGATAGCTTAAAGAAAATAGATTCCAAAAGCTACGGTATAATTCAGTTATTATTTTTTAATATATTGAAAACTGGATGTGGTTAGTGTTTAGTTAGCTTGAACATTGTAAACAGTCTTGTATTGAATATTAATATTTAATGTGACACAAATAATTTTATGTAAAATTTATTCCGCTAGCTATGGTATAAAATATTTAAATTTTTTAATATATTATTTTAATATATTATATTACATTCCAAAAAACATAACATTTTAAACTTTTTATTGAATATTAACAATATGTTTCATTGATGTAATTTTTCCTTCCATCCTTCCTTCCTTCTTTCCTCCATGGCTCTACAGCCCATTGAGGGCCTGGGCCTACCGAGTCGAGTGCGGACTGTCATCTTGCATGACATATTCCGAATTTCGAGTGACACGTGATCAGCGTATGGATCCTCCGACAGTCTTCGCGATCTTATGTGATTTTTCATTACTTATATTTGTACGCTTCAGCAAATATAGTTATTGATATTTGTAACTTGATATGAAACTTCTGTTCCATAAATTTCTCACAAGAAACATAAAAGGGTTTTATACTCGAAACGAATCTCCTTCTTCCACCGAAAAGTGCGTTGAACATTACATATTGTATTACATATGTATTTATTATTACTACAGGTGGGTATTTGTCGGTGGCATTATTGTTAAAATTAAAGTTCGAGGATAAATAACAAAAAAATATTTAAAATATAATTTTAAAATATTTCACGTCCCTTTTTTTTCTTAAAACTTTCTACGTTTTCTAGGTGAAAGATTCCTGGAGAGAAATAGACGGCAACCTTTGGGGATGCATTCTCCTCTCTGGTTCTGTACTAAGGTTCTCATAAGCAGACACACCTCTGTATATTTTGAGATGTTTATTCTCTGTGGTCCCAGGCCTTATGCCTACGGTATGAGTTCTCCGCTTCTTCTATAGCGACAATCGGCTGGCTGTCTCTTAAGCTATTCGAGGTTTAGAGAGAGGGATTCTGAGTACCCACATCAAACCCCATTCCAGTTATAGGAGAACGTTACACAAGTACCAAGGACCCGATCTACCTGATGCAGGTTTTCAAGGGTTTTTCGCCGTATTACTTTCAGGCGAATGCTTGGTCGGATCCTTAAATTATAGCGCTGGTACTAGTTAACCGTTTGCTACATTGCTGTTCCTTCCACGCCCCCATTTCAAATCATTTCTTATGCTATTAACGAAGAGCTACCACCAAAAAACCTCGGTAACAAAACCTTTTTAAAAAATAAGGTGCACAACAGTTATGCGAGTGTTGTCCACAGAGCTGGCTGCGAAGCCATCCACCCGGACCTCCTGCGGAGCGCACCGGTGCGGCGTCTGCGCAGCCAGCACGACGCGTCGCCGCCGCTGGTGTCCGTGGTGGGCGCGCTGCTGTGGTGGCTGCTGACGACGGCCGCCGCTCTGCCCCTGTTGCTGCTGTGGCTGGTCCTGCTGCCCGCGGCTTGGCTGCTGCACCGCTGCCGCTTCTCCTTCTGCTGTGCCGCCGACGCTTCGTCTCCCCGGGCTTCTCCCTACCTCGCCGTCCTACTGTTCGAGCGCCAGCTGGACACGGCGCGTCTCCGCAGCCTCGTAGCGTCGCGTGTGCTTCCCGCGTGCCCGCGCCTCAAGAAAGTTCCCGTCCCGACGCCAGGCTCCACTGCAGAGAGATGGACGCTCGACGACGCCTTCAGCATCGAGCGACACGTCCTCGACGCGCCGCCACTAGCTTCGGAATCGCAACTGCAGGTCAGTAAGCAGACCTTCCTTCCTTCCTCCATGGTCCTACAGCCCATGGAGGGCCTAGGCCTACCGAGTCGACTTGCATGGCACGTGGTCAGCGTATCGATCCTCCAACAGTCTTAATACCGGGCTTCGCGACCTTGGCGACACGAACATCCAAGCCCGTGCCAGTATTCGAACCCGGGACATCTGGGTTGTGAGGCAGCAACGCTAGTCACTACACCACATCATAGAGCCTTAATATGTTCATGACCAAGAGGAGGGGTACAGTATGCACTTACGTGCTATAAAGGGAAACATGACGACGGATAACCCACCGACTGAGCTATCCTGGTCGACTGTATGTATGGACGAAATCACTCCTTCATTATAAGACTGACACACAGGCAACCACAATGTACGAATCTATCACTTCAGGGTCCGGAAGCTTCCAAGGAACAAAAGAAAATTTTATTGAACATAAGTTACTAATTTTTTTATTTGATTTATTAGGTCGTATCAACAAAGCTATGTTTTTATTTGGCACCGAGTACATGAGGGTGATCCTCAACACGCAACTCCCATTTAATAACATAGGAAGGGAATTGAAAGTGGGATGCTGAACGGAGAAGGCAGCCAAACGTTTAGTTCACCTGCACTGAAATTTCAGGATCCACGGCCCCGCGGGCTATAGCTTAAGGATCTTACCCGGTGTTTCACCTGAAAAAAATCTGCAGAAGGAATTATTTCACGCGCTTCTGAATGACGGAAGAGGAGTATGCTGAGGGGACGTCTCTCTGATCCTATGGGATCAGCAGACAACTCAAGGTCTCCGTCCCCCAGTTCATTCACCTCCCAAAAGAGCCAGAGAAACCTGGCAGTGTGCGAAACTTGAAACGAGATAGATTTTTTGCGGAGGGGTGGGGGTATAAAGGCAACACGAGTGTGATCCTGAAACAGGTAACTCTCCTTTAATAGCATAGGAAGGGAGTGAAAAAGGGGGGGTGTGGAAGTTAGAGCAAGGTAAACAAGGGTTGACTAGAGCTCCGGAGCTATAGTTTAAGGATACTACCCGTTGTTTCACCTGAAGAGAAGCAGGAAAAACCTTAGAAAACATGCATCAGGTAGGTCGGGCATTGGATACTATTCTCACGCCCTTCCGATTGACGGGAGACGAGTTTGCTGTGGGGTCGCAGCATTCCCTTCTCCGTGTCTCCGCCATTTTTAGGAGGCAGTTGGTCGACTGATCTAATGGGATCAGTGGACAACTCTTGCCTTATGCCCTAGGTCTTCGACCCCAGTACATATCTCCCAAAAAAGGTGAAAAAGTCTTGGCATGTGAAAACTGAAAAAAAGACAGAGATTTAATACATAGGGCGTGGCCACCAACTAGATACAATTTCAGTTATACGTCTTATTTCCGTTCAAACACCCGATGACTACTTGAATTGCATGCGCAGTATCACACTGGCCTCCCACCAACAATAGTAGCATCTCACAAAATATTTCTCCGTAGTTGTAGTTAACAATCCATTGTTATGCTACAATAAATATGAAGTGGAAAAAATGGCGTTTCAAAAATATAAGATTAATCTTGGATAAGATTTGACGGAGCCTTGAAATTTATTTTGGTAGGAGTTGGAAGTCAAAATTTCTTGCCCACGGAAACAACACTGATAACTTCTTGTGAGATGTGTTCTGGAGATAAATTTTTAAATCACTTGTCCCTAATGGTATTCGCCTGATAGCGATTAGAGCGCGTAAATAATAAATTAAACTTATTGATCTTAGTAAACGTTGAAAAAACTCAGAATATAAATGTGATGGTAATATTGTAGTAATATATCTTTCATGATACTTGCTGTTTCTCAGGGATAGTTCTGTTCTATGACAAAGGACCCAATACATTTATCTGAATTTTAGATGAATTTGTCTTCTTTTATTTACAATATGCTCTTCCAGGCTAGCTTTTGGTCGACATGTAGTCTGAGGTACTTTGAGCTCGTTGCACGTTGTTCATTGACACTAGTGGGCAGTTGTCGCATGGTAAACGTTATGTGCACTAATTTCGTTTGACTGACTTTGGTCCGCCATCTTGTGTACCAATTATTCAGAAGGTTTGAGTGTTCTTGCAAGTATGCGGAGGCCCTGGCAGCTTCTTCGTCTGTAGAAAGCACCGGCAGGAGTATTATATAAGTTTTGATTCCGCCAAGCCTACTCATTATGCAAGATACACAGACACACTCAGGCACACATGACAACGTGTGAGGCGGATCGATTTACCTCAAGGATGCAGAGCATCGTGCTAGCGTAATGCGCGATTTATTACTCTCTCCCTAACACCTCTCTCTCACTCTCTCATATTCTATATGACACTGAAAGGTGTGTGTGAAGTCTGCCTCTCACACGCGCCGCCAGCTCAGATCCCAGGCGATGAGCGCGCAAAACAGTCCTCTTGAATCAAGACCTAACAACTCCTCTCTCAATTCTCACTCGCGCTCGCACCCATCACACACTGCTCCTCCGCGTCTCTTTCTCTACACATATCTGTCATCACATTGCTCCCGCCGCCCCTCATCACACACATACTTTAGTCATCACGCCTACTATATCATCACAATACTGCACTCCACCTCTACCTAAATCATAATGGCTGTCGCGATTCACACAGAACACACCACATCTCTCTCTTAACTCATCTGCGCGCGTTGAGTATCTAGGTCCCATCCACACTTTACATGAAGGCTACCGATCAATTAGCGGAACCGTCCTATATGATCACACAAGCGCGCACCGTCAAGCCGCGCGCGCAACACAACTATGTGATTCCAATACCGCTTCAAGTATCACTCACCCTCTCCCTCTCGAGCCACTACGACCCCTCTATACCCGACACTCCCTACACCCGCCGCGCCCCACACCTCACCAATATGAGTCTTTTACTAATACGGACCCACGCTCCACTCTCGCACTCGCGGGGATCTTGCACACGAGGCGCTGATCCCAAACATAGGTTTACTTGTCCAGCGTTTCGACTCGAGAACTAACACTTACTCACATGCCTCTCCAGCGATAGATTATCTGATCACTCTCTCGCGCGCGAAAAGCGGCTATCGCCATGACAGAGCATCACGCGCGATCTCGCAGTGTGTGGCGCCGCGGCTCCCTTACTGGATCTGGTGCGGACACTATACACATATGCCGGAAGCTCTTAACTACACACATGAATGTCGAAGAAAGACGCGCTATGTCAACAGGTTAGGTCTCTACTCTGGATTACACTTTCGATTGTAATAGTGCCAAAGTACAGGACACACCTCACAACCACACATTATAACGACATAGTCTCATTTTGCAACTTTTTGTGTTATTAGGTGCAGTGATATTTTTTTATTCTGAGTTGATGGTTTATATTTGTTATGTTTTTTTGTGGGGGTTCTTTACGGCGGCCCACACACACACACACGGGTGGTGGTAATGAGGGTGGGGGGGGTGTTGGGGTGGTATTATTGGTTTGATGGGAGGTTGGGATAGTGTTAGTGATTTATAAAAGTATGATTTGGCACATGGCGTTGGTGCGGGTGTTATGTTGGAATGGTTGGGAATTTTGTGGTTGTGGTGGGGTGAGGTTTGGAGTTTCTGGTTTGGTGTGGAGGGTGGGTGGTTGGGGATTTGGTATTTTGGGGGATGGTATGTATTTAGCGGTAGTTAGTTTGGGGTGTTGGAGTTGTAATTGATAGGGGTAGGGATAGGGTATATTAGGGTGGATGGTTATGTGGGTTTGAGTGGCATTTGGGTTGGGTGTTGGATGATAGTAGAAGTGGTTGAATTATCGGAGGTTGAATGTGCATTGGGGTAGGGGGGGGGAGGGGTGTGTTTGGTGATTTGGCGTATGAGAGGTGTGGTGGGGTTGTGGGATTTTGGTATGGGGGGTGGTAGGGGTTGGTTGGTATTGGGTATGGGTTGATAGTTGCGATTAGGTTGTTTGGTGTTGTTTGTAACAGCTCTCAATGGTTTCTTAAGTGGAGGTTTAGTGGTGGGGGGGTAGAAGGGGGGATGGTTTATTTTTTATGATGTGTGGGTTTGGGCGGTGAGGTGTGTTTAGTTGATTATGGATATTAGTTCTAGTTGTGTGGGTGGTGTTGTTGGTGGGATTTTTGGAGGGGGAGGTGAGGGGAGGGGGTGTTAATTAAACTGGACGAGGGTTTAGGATGTGACAGCGTAACAGTGAGTGTGTTATGGTTGTGGTTACAGTATGCACTTTGGGGGGGGGAAAACGGGGTCGGACTTTTTGTGTATAGTGTGTGAGAGTGCGCGTGTGATGACACTGGGGTTACATCAGGTAGTAATAGTCGCGAACGTGCTTGTGTGGGTGTGAGAGTGTTGGGTGATGGGGGTGGTGATTGGGTTGGTTTGGTGGTGTTGTGTTTGATAGCGGGCGATGGATCCATGCACGCCGACGCTCTCGGAAGGCGAATGAGTGATGGATGGGTGTGGATGGGAGGGTGGGGTTAGGGTAGGGGTGTTTTGTTTTGAGAAGTGTTGGTGTGGATGGGAGGGGAGTATGGGATTTAATTTTTGGATAGATGTAAAGTAATATATTTGTAATAGGAGAGAGTGTGATTTAGGAGTTGGTATTTGTGGAGGTGGGAAGATTTTTGTGTGATTGGTGTGTATGTAGTGTGTGGGATATTTGGGTTTTGGGGTGTGGTTATTTTGGTAATAGGGATGTGGTGTTGAGTGTGGTTTTTTCTGGTTTGGATGATTGGGATGGATTGGTGAGTTATGTGGGTGTGGATGAGATTATTGAAAGTGTTGGGTAGGGGTGGGTGGTAAATTGGGGTTTTAGGGGTGGGGTAGGATGATAGGGGTGGGGGGAGTGGATTGGTGAGAGAGGGGTGGGGGATGTATATTTGAGTATGGGAGTGATGTATAGGGGGGGGAGGGTGGGTTGGTTATAGTTGGGGTGGTGGAGGGTGGGGTATAGTAGGTGTTATATTTGTTGTTTTGGTTGTTTAAGTTATTGGGTGGTTTGGGTATTTGAGGATGTATTGATGGTTATGTGGTTGTTTTGGGGAATTTTGAGGGTTTTTTTAGGTGGTGTGTGTGGGGAATTTGGTTGTGAGTGTTTTGAGTTAGTTTTTTTTGAGAATTTATTTTATGTTGGATTGTTTGGAGATGTAAGGGATGGTTGTGAGGGGGGTTTTTTTTTTTTTGGTTTAGGTGTTTTTTTAGTGGTGGGGAGGTTGAGTATGTTGTATGGTAAATTTTTAAGTTTGAGTATCTTTCATTAAGATATTGTCTTCATTCTTTTTTTTACATAATCTACATGCTAAAACCTTCAAATACAAGTATTACTTTTTTAATTGTTTAAGTAGTTCAAGTGAAAAAAATTTCAAACTTCTGAAAAGTGCTAATTTTTAAGTAACTGTATGAAGCTCTTAATAAAAAAAACAGTTTTATTCAATTTCAAAAATAATACTGACAATTGATAAAAATGGTCAGTCATACATAAACATGTAAAAAAAGCTAAATATATTCAAGTACGTAACAGAAGAAACATTTTCAAAACTGCCCAATTTTGAAAATAATTTTCAAAATATATCAACAAAAAACAAGTTTAGAAAAATATATTTTGTACATTGCTTCACATGTGCGTTGTTAACACACAATTAAAATTATCAGAATTTCAAATTACAGTCCTCGTGTCCCTTAAAGTGATTCTTTTATTTTTAATCTTAAAATGCCACTCAATTTAATATTAACATAATATTAAATTACACGGCATATAATGCAATTTATTATTAAATATTTATTACGGACTGCGCACTTACGACGTTGTGTGAAGCAAATATGTTAAATGACATTTTAGCACTAACATCGAAGTCTAAATAAGTAATGAGGAGTTGTCTAAATGTTGCTCTATAAATTGTAGAACCCCATGTTTCAACAGTTGCAGTCTTAAGTATACTTTAAATGTTTTCTTTTGTTTCAATGCACGAGTCCACCACCGTTTTGGAAATGGACTGCCTTAATGGATGCTACGTAGTTGTCTTTTTTTTACAGTGGCTTGTCCTACTTCTTCAGTTCGTTTTAGAATGGCGTAATCATCCCCAGGGGTGCAATTGAGCGCCATCATTGTGGGGCAATGGGCGTGTTAACAGCTATTTCTGTTCCACCGGAAGGAAGCTTGCGCGTCACGGAAAGCAGCAAGGCTGTTCCATCACGGTACACACGCTTCTGGTTTCTGCCAGTTCAAATTCCCAGTTGGCAACAGTTTACGTAATACTTTGAATTCTTCCTATCAGTGACAGTGTGACAATATGATAACAAATTAGCTCTACTAAAACATTATAATTGCTCTGCCTATCCACATCTCGCTACCTCGGTCCATCTATCTACTGTGGTGTTAACAGTTGTTTACACCGACAATATTATTAATTATAATAATAAGGAAATTATAAAATAAAGAATAGTTAACTTTGATATAATCAATTTAATTATGATGATAAGATCGAAACTGTGGTAATACAATATAAAATTATTTACAACAATTTTAATTAAATAAAAACAATCACAAATCAAACGAGAATGGTTTTCAAGGAAAAAACGGGTATAAATGCCGTTACTGGATGTTAACTCCTGGTGACGTCGTTCTTCATTCCTGTTCGTACGCCGTCTTCTGATTAAGATCCTCTATCGCCTCTCCTTCAGATTAAATCCGCATCATATTTTATTTTCTGTACTCCCACCATTTGAATCTCTCTTCTCCAAATGCGGAGAAAACTAAATTTTATACATGCTGCTTCTTCTGCCACTGCTTCGTCTCTCCCTAGCGTCTCTCTCTGGCAGATTTTCGGCACCAAATCTTCCACAATAATCCAGGCAGACTCTGCTCCGTCTTCTCAACAATACAATCCAGGCAGACTCTCCACCATCTACTCAACAATCATCCTAGGCAATAATGTGCCATAATCTGCGAGGTTTCACCCCGACGTGACCTTGACCATTCTCGCTTTCGTCCTGTAAGCGACTCGGTAGAATATTCAACTAAATTATTTTTGCTTTATCGATTCTATGTGGGGGACATGATTCACCACACTACTGATCTCCCCCCTCTCTCACTCTTTCACACTCACGTACACATAATCCTCCAATATGAGAATGTTAGTCTTGTACATACAGCAGACTTATTTTCTTATGTAATGTCTTATTTTGGTGTTGGAGCATGCCATAATCTTCGTATCACTTTTGAAACTATAACATTTCAGTACTTTTGTATGCTCGTCATGTAGACCTACAAATTTCTCAGTGAGTTCAGTCCACATACATTTAGACTTCATATGCGATTCACTACTTCCGTAACTGTTTTCCTGAATTTCTGCCGGTGTGATCCTTCCCGCTAAAGCAGCATGCCCTTTGCGCTATCCTGTTCTGTAGCTGAAGATCATGTCTGGACTGATAAATGCGCATGCGCAATGTTTCGTCACCCCATGCCCGTCCCAGAACTATCAATCACATGAGCTACAAAGAAAACAGCGCCGAGCCGTGCGTGTTGAGGCAGAAGGTTAGAGTTTTAAATGTTTATGACGACTTTATAAATATGGGGCCTATTTGAGTTAACCATAAAACCAAAAAAATTACCACCCGACCATGCATACAATATTGACACGTGTGGCTTCTTCCTAAAATTAACTTTCCTCACTTAAAATACGTTAGAATTAAAAATACGTTTGAATTAGGAAATGATACCAATTTAATATATACAGTTATAAATGTAGCATATTACGATTCGTGGAGTAAAATCAACACTGTAGATGTTGTAGTATTTTAATACCTTACGTAATTATCCTCGGAAAAAATGTTCCTTGTAGTGATGTAGCTCATAAATTTAGAATCTCACGATTCTCCACTGATTCTACTGGAATGTTGGGAAAATAGGAGACCACTGTTGGTCCGATTACGAGATTTGAGAGAAAGAAGAAAAAGGAAACATTAGAGACACGTAACAAATATGGACGAAGTAATTAATGTTTTATTATGTTTATAATGTTAAAACTGTTTTTAATTTTATATATATTTCGTGGATATAGTGTTTGTGTTCATGGGTGTATTCACTTTCTCACTTTCATTTCAAGGAAATTAAACCATATTCTTTTTATCCATATTTAACATATACTCTGCTATAGAAACCATAGATAGGCTGTAAATTTTCTTTTTATCTCGTGCTGGGTTAAATAAATTTCCTTCCATTTTTTATAAAGAGTCGTATACCTGCTTTTATATATTTTATATGTAAACCATATAGTCACTTAATTAAATTGCTCAATGTATTCCATTAAGAAAAATATTGAATTTTTCTGTGATCCCAATCCATCTACAGATGTTAAACTCCTCTTTCTCTTCATGTATATACTCATTTATACATCAATTGTATCATTGACATCAATGAGTGGTTTCTTTTTTTAAGGGCTGCATTAATGGAAATAAATAATTTGTTCTCATCAGTAGTGCTAGAAATAAAGGCAGTAATGAGATCAATTCCAACGTATGTCACGTGTTCGCCTGAGATAGTAGGTCCTCAGGGAGCAGTAAACAAGGAAAGTAGGAATCCTTTGCAACTTCTCGAAGTTGTAGAATCTGGCCTTTAATCTTCAATCGATGCTGCTTCGTAACGTAGAAAGGAAATGAGATGTAAGGATTATCTCGAAGGGTAGTAAAGAAGCAAGACAAGTTAGGATAGTTTTAGTAGTGTGGGTAGGTACACCTGAGTCTGATCAGTTAAGAATAGGAAAGTTGGGGTTTCTACCAGTTAAAACACAGACATGAAATTTTATATATTTGTATTTAGTTAATATCACACTGCAAAAAGTGGGAAAGGAACAGAAGACTGTTAGGTTGAAATCTAACATGGAAGCGAACCGGAACCTTCGGCCAAACTGTACGTGATCGACTTCGCATGAGCTCGTGAAGTGAGAGGCTTTTAAAGATTCGTGGTGGATGTCATTGATCTTGTATGCAGGACCGCTTTTATGTCAGTATTAGCCAGCATTTCTGCATTACTGTCAGGTTTGTTCACCTGTATTGCCTATAATGAATGCGTCCATCCACCAAGGCAAACGACCTACTGTTTGTTGTAGCGACGAAAACGAGAATTCCATACAATATCGAAATTCATAAATGTTTAAAATTGAAAAATATTGATATGTCGTACTTCTATTCAAGATAGGAACTGTATTAGAGAATGGAGGCTTTCCCGGTGAAATCCCAAGAACTTTTTATTCAGATGCTGTATTGTTCAAATGTTCAAATATTATGTAACAATGAAAAACAGAGGTTACAATATTCCGAAAATAATTTAAGTCATTTACAAGGTTTTCCGGGAGGTAAATGTATATTTAATTTTTTTATTGTTCCAAAAATTCTACAAAAAAGACACATAATAGTATACATACATACATATTAAATTAGGATTATGATTTCTATGTCCTGTTGATTTTATAATGCTGCAACCTTAGTGTAAAATTACTCGTCACTGTACTTATACATAAATGTTAACAAAAATTGAATATTAATCACTTAAGCTAATTTATAATTCTTTTCAAATAGGAGCAGATTTTATCATGCTTCCTTGTGCCATAGAACCAAATCCATGCGACGTTGTAACATATAATTGTCCACGCAACTGCTCACAGTCAATGTTTGTTGTCATTCATTATTGACTTTTCACGTGTGGCAGCGCTTGCATATATATTTCTCTGCCCTCATTCACTGGCAGCCAGAACGGCTCCCAAGTGAAAAAGATAATAGGGGCAAACTATACAAGTATGAATATTAGGAAATCGTTACTAAAATGTTCGTATGGAGTTGACGTTATATGCGTGCGAAACGTGGACGATGGGAGTTTCAGAAAGGAAAAGAATAGAAGCTTTAGAAATGTGGTCCTATAGAAGAATGTTGGAAATCAGATGGGTGGATAAGGTAACTAACCAGGATGTTCTAAGCAGAATAGGGTAAGAGAGAACAATTTTCAGAAACGGATAGATCATTAGGCCACGTTTTGAGGCATGAGGGGCTTTTAAAATTTGCATTAGAGGGAAGTTGTGGGGTAAGAACATTATAGGGGAGCCAAGGATGGAATACGCCAAGTGGATTAGTGAAGATGTAGTAGCTATGTATAGATGAAAAGACATGCGCAGCATGGGTTAGCCTGGAGGGTTGCTTCAGGCCAGTCTTAGGACTGATTATCACAACATATTGAAGTTACTTTTTCAAGTTTAAGAAAGACCGGGTAAGTGGTCAGAGTGGGCAAAGATGGAAAAAATTAGAATAGAACAAGTATTTAGTTACGGAACGAGGGCTTTCCCGGTGAATTTGATTCAAATATAATTCTCTGGTTTCAACCCGGGTAAAAGTTTGTACACACAACGTTTCGACGGCAAGCTCCGCCATCGTCATCAGGTAGTATTGAAGTATTTAGTTAATTATCTAAAACTTCTAATTTCTGGAATGATTTGTCATAATCTATTAATCTAAGATAATAAGTATATCAATAACTGTATTAATAGAGGCATAAATTTTCTGGAAGGGATAACTAACTGGACGAAGTACAGTAAATTTCAGAATATGCCGATATAAAATGCTTAATTCGTCCAGCATCCAGAGATGAATATCATACACAAAGAATTTCCATATTAGATATTTACTGCCGAGGAGAACCGTTACGCATGAGGATATTTGTCCATTTCCCTACAGTGTAGGTCTATGATAAGAGTGCATCCCATTACAGGGGACAATCGAGTTTATATGTAAATGCTGTGGTCCAATCTGGACCGACGGACTTCCACGAACATTACACGAAAGCCTGATTCCCATGCATTTCAGATGATGGTCGATTATTTTGGCTTCTATTCCATATTGTTTCGGACCGACATTTTTTTTATTCTGAAGAACTTGAAATGTTACCGTTTATAAAATATCTGGCACTATATCTTATGAGTCAAATCAAATAACTGAATAGTACTGAACCACGTGAAATCAGCATTTTCTTGAGTCAAAGATGAATTGGAAATGATATACTATTTTCTAAAAATATTTTCAGATGGAGAAACAGTCAATTAACAATCAAAATTAAGTGAAAAAAAGTAAATGCAGTACAAGGTTTCTTAAATTCTTGTTGTTTTCTTCAGGTGATTCAAAATCACAGGCCTAAGAGCCACAAACCGGACGGAGAGCTGTATATTCATTTTTTCTTAAGCACTTCATCGATTTGGTTAATTTTATTCTCAATCATAAACTCACCAATTATTGTAAATTATATTTTTAATTTATTATCTTGCAATTTTAATTTTACTATAATTACTTGTTATTAGTCATCATACAACTATGATCAATGAAAATTATAGTTACATAAGAAGTGTCAATAAGGGAGTTACTGTCCTAAAACAGATTCGCTGGTTTAATATTTAATAACTCAAGCACGTTCCGACTGTCCCTTTGTATATCTCCACCTACTCTCACTCTTAATTTATGTTGTTTTTGCAGCGTCAAAACCAATTTCGTAACTCATTCACCAGCTTAGTCTTCATGTTTCCCGTGTGTGTAAAGAAGTTTCTCTTCTAAATAATAAAAAAAACGTAAATACTGGATAAGCTTTGGACACTCATTTCTCTCGCAGCATCTCTTTAGGTGAAACACTGGGTAGCATCCTTAAACCATAGCTCGGGGGCCCTAGTTAACCCTTGGCTACCTTGCTCTACCTTCCGCATTCCCCCTTTTCAATTCCCTTCCTATGCTATTAAAGGGCAGTTGCCTGTTTCAGGATCACCCTCAAATAACCTGTTAACCCCCTCCCCCCCCCCAAATCGTCTCATTACAGGCGCTTCTGGAGTTTTCTCGCAGTCACCCCAGGTTGATTATGTCGGGAATGCCTCGTACTCTCTCTGGTTTTTTTTATCAAAATTCTCACATTCCGAGACACCTTCACCTATTTTATAAGGTATATGTACTGGGGTCGAAGACCTTGGGCATATGGCAAGAGTTGTCCGCTGATCCCATTGGATCAGTCGGCCAACTGCCTCCTGAAACTGGTCGAGACACGGAGAAGGGAATGCTGCGTCCCCACAGCAAACTCGTCTCCCGTCATTCGGAAGGGCGTGAGAATAGTACCCAATGCCCGACCTACCAGATGCAGGTTTTCCAGGGATCTCTTTAGGTGAAATACTTGGTAGGATCCTTAAACCATAGCCCTGGGCCCTATCTAACCCTTGGCTATCTTGCTCTACCTTCCGCATCCCCCCTTTTCAATTCCCTTCCTATGCTATTAAAGGGGAGTTGCCTGTTTCAGAATCACCCTCATGTAGCCTGTTAACCAAAAAAAAATTGAGGGCTTAACAGGCTAGATGAGGGTGATCCAGAAACAAGCAACTCCCCTTTAATATCATAGAAGGGAATTGGAAAGGGGGGATGCGGAAGGTAGAGCAAAAAAATATCCATTGTAGACAGATGTATCTATAAGGTTAACAAGATGTATTCATAATATCATATGAATGCGTAAAATATGCACAGTGTTCTGTGTGATAACCAAAACGTAAGAAATGGAATCAGTAAAATTTTAGAAACACTGTGTATTTTTTAAATAGTTGAATTGAAAAACAGAATGTGAGTTAGCAATCTAACTTGAGTCTACTTCTAGGTTCGCAACTGCTCTAATCAACTCAGCTACCCTGACGACCCACGCTCCGCCTTAATCTCAAACGAACCTACAATTTACAATTCAAATTATTTAATGACCTAATTTATATGTTATGAAGAACTGATAGCTTAGCTCAAGAACTGAGTGGAATTGAATCAATGAAGTAAGATAGAAAAATTTGGCAGAACACCGAATCGAATCTGGAACACGAACCCAGAAGTTTGAACTTCTGCTTGTCTACCTGGGGTCCTGATTTCAGTTCCCGGTTCTGTCTAGTATTTTGGCGTATTACATAATCAATTACATTTTGAAAAGCTTTCGACCTGAGCTAAAGATGATTAATTATGCTTGTCCATATAAAAATGAGAAATTCGGCGTTCTCTGAAATTTCATTGCTCTCCTGCGATGTTTCAATTTGTAACTTTTACGAAAAGTGATATTCATGGTGAAAAAGGAGGATATCATTATAATTTATTAGTGGTCTAAAATGAGACACAAAAGTTGAGAAATTTGACTTTTATTTATGCAAATAATATTATTCCTTAATGACGATCAATGTAATGCGATAGTATTAAATATATGAATTTTGTTAGAGAAGTTATGAAAGATTGTAACAGATTGTCGTGGCCTGTCACCGCATTTTAAACTCTAGCTATGGATTATGGACACGAAGCAGAACTACCAGGATTTTCCCGAGGGAACGGTATTCCTGGAAAAAGCAGAAATAATTGAAAACCGCGTGGTTATCTAGTGGTCTAGGGAGATCTTCACAATATATTTCTATTGTAGGTGACGGAGATAAAATCGTCAATATAATTTGTTCCGGACGTCACTTCTCCTCCTGTGATCCAGCGGAGTATTATACTCCATTGATCTCATAGAGAAGCAGAACTTCAGGGATATGGAACGAGTCAGAGATGTACATAAGTTGTTATGATTGTTTAATTACTATAAACTCTGTGCTACTATTTACATGAATATGATTATGATTAACTTACAATAAGATATGCTCAGGTTGTGCATAGGAAACTGATATATAATATTGATAAACATTGCTAATATCTTATACTAAGTATTTAGTGGCTTAACAATGTACTATGTCTATGTTATGGACTACACTAAGATACACTCAATTTCATGAAGTGTTCAACAGAGTAAGAGTGGCTAAATAAAAACTTAGTTCATTTACTTTTAATTGTTTAAGATGAGGCTGGAAGGTTATTAAATGTGATAATATCATTATAATGAGAGAAAACGTCGTGGCTAGCTGATACACCAATGCAGAGAAATACAAAACCGACAACTAGGGGGGTATCTAGTCTCCGTATTAACCTGAGTTAAAAAGGAATTGTATTGCTTCGCCGAGTACCCGAAATTTTCCTTTTGTAAATAGTCCCTCTTGTAAATATCCTTCTTAATGTATGCCTGTAAATAAATAACTTAACATTCTCCTTTAGTTATTATTTAATAATCGTCTAATTATGACCAGTTCTTATACTTCAAATCACTGAAGTCATAAAATTAGGCCGTGAAGAATGTGATTATTAAATTGTATGTGAGCCTGAGCTTCATGTGTGTACAATGGATGGAAAATACTTGTAACTACCGGGATAGCTCAGACCAAAGAGCGAAGTGAATGGACCCGGGTTCAATTCCCGTTGAAGTAGAAGGTTTTTTTATCCTGATCTGTTAATCCATATAGGGAAAAGAAAATATATGGTTATATCGGCTTCAAAAGCAAAACAAACGTTACAGAATCTGCAAACTGAAGAGAGAAAATTTGAGGGGTTAGTGAAATTTAGATATCCGGGAAACATTATAAAAAATTAGTCTAAAATAAGTATCACAATAAAAGACCGAACCAAGCAGTAAATAAAGCATACGTTGCTAACTCAAAACTGGTAAAAAGCAAAATATTACTCAGGAAAGATAAAATACAGATATATAAAATACTAATAAGACCAGTGGTAGCATATCGGGCAGAATCTTGTAAATTAACAAAAAAAAGAAGATGCTGTAAGTAAATTTGAACGGAAGATAGTGAGATGAATATGCAGGCATGTCATGGAACATGGAGAATTCGTTATAATGAAGAGATTAACCAAATCATAAAGGAAAAATATATAATACGATACATAAGATCTTTAAGGCTGTAATCGATGGACCATCTAAATCGTTTGGACACAAATGGAACGCCGTCAAAAGTATTGAAGCTAGACTTCGGAGGATGTGATAGAGGATCTGAAGATTATGATAGTGAGAGAATGGAGAGAAAAGATAAGGGATAGAGAGGCATGGAGGCGTATAGTGAAGGAGGCCAAGGCCCACACAGGACTGTAAAGCCGAGCAGGAAGGACGGGATCTGTTTATCTAGTTTCACACTCATCATGCCTGACCTACATTTTAAATCATTTCTTCCCGTTTTTAAATTGTCTTCAAATTATTCTAAATCTAGAACTGTTCTTACTGTCTAATGAAATATCCCTTTCAACTCACAGTTCATTTTCGGCAGGCCCACATGTCTCACCTATAAAATAGGTAATGAAATCAAGGTTTTCTGTGACTCCAAGTCATTTAAGGAACCACGATTAGGAAGTTAGTGTGGATTTCTGATCGCAGGCATATCAACTATATTGTATTCGATAAATAGATTATGTTCATAATCTCGCTGAATATATACCAATAATATCATTATATGTAAAACCAAAATCATTATATATTTGATTTAATTTCGTCGAGTACTCGGTGGAGACAAGAGCGAGCGGACACTATTCATCAGACAAACAAACACACTACGAGCCAAACAGAACTGGAGATGAAGCAAACAGTCGATGGTTTGTTTGGACCGGCAGTTGGCGCCTCATATTTCTCCCCTTTGAAGTCCACTGCTGTTCTGAGCTTTATGAACTCGCTAAGCAGCGCTGTGGTTTGCGGCCGTCTGGAGCTTGGGGAATTTATGCTCATTATACAAGGAGTCGTGTAAACACTGTCTTCCTTAAAACAAGATACGTCACTTTCTGGTCTACTCCTAGGACGCAATTAAGGAACACTTTTTCCCAGGAGCCATACTTGTTATACAGTCGCGACTTCAATCGATATTTCCGCATATTCTCTTGCTTCCGGTTTTAACAATTCAGTTTATTCCAATCATATTTCCTGAATTATCTCATCTTCTGCCAACTAAATACTCTTGCTACAGTTATCATAGCGCAGTCCTCACAGCATTGTCGAAAGTTGCAGTTAAATATTATCGTGAACACTCCTGTGGGAGTTTTCTCGCAGGCGCTTCACCCCAGAGTGACTACGAGGCTCACCTGATTTTGTCGGGAAAACCTCGCACTCTCGTTTTTTTTAGAAGTTCTCACATACCGAGACACCTTCATCTATTTTGGGAGTTATATATCTACTGGGGTCGAAGCCTCTGGTCCCATTGGATCAGTCGGCCAACTGCCTCTTAAAACAGGTGAAGACACGGAGAAGGGAATGCTGCGACCCCGCAGCAAACTCGTCTCCCGTCATTCGGAAGGGTGTGAGAATAGTACCGAATGCCCGACCTACCTGATGCAAGTTTTCTAGGGATTTCCCTGCATCGTTTTAGGCGAAACATCGGGTAGCATCCTTAAACTATAGCACGTGGGCCCTAGTCAACCCTCAATGCCCTCCCTATGCTATTAAAGGGGAGTTGCCTGTTTCAGGATCACCGTCACGTAGCCTGTTAACCCCCCTAAATAAATTCTAATGTGGCCTACAACTTTCACAACTTCCGTCATAGTTCTGTCCAAGGTAATGACTTACTGGTAAGGTATTGAGACAAACACAATATGAAATTATCAATGGGTTGTAAATTAAACCTTCAGAAAATCATTTGGTCGGTGCAGAAGTCTGTGCCATTTTATTAGTATATAAACTACACTAAATTACAATACGATACTGATACACAAACGATAATTCACTCAGTGATGTAATCAACATCTTAGTCAGCGTTCAGGTAGCAGTTCTATGCCTCTCCTGTAGAACTGTTGTGGTTTTCCAGACAATGAATCTCGTGATTGGACAAGACAGAATTACCTGATTGGGCATGATATCCCTAAATTTACGCCACTTCACCTGAAGAAGACGGCGGGGTCAGTCATTGAAGCGTCGTATACAGCAGCAACCTTCACCGCCCGACTGGAATCCCAAGAACACTTCGTCCATCATCTACGTCGGCAAAATCTACTATCTGTAACATAATCTCTTTCCAAAATATATATATTTGTCTACCAAAGCTATAATTTTTGCAGATGACAATAGTATATCAGTAAAAAGACACATCGACACATTAGAAGATGTAAGTAACTATAATTTAAGTAACCTGCTAACATGGTTTACTGTGAATGGATAAACAATTATCGGTGACAAAACATATTTCATGCAATTTCACTCACATTACACAATTTTATAATCTATAACTCTAAGAGACAATGACAATAATGGAAAATAAACTTAACCTATTAATTCCTTTGTCTCCTAGTCTATACCAATAAATAAAAGTGTCTCTATCTGTCTGTCCGTATGTTTGTCTCGAATAGGCTCCGAAATGTATCAACTAAAATTAAAATTTGAGGGTTAAAAAAAGGCAATTAAGTTAAATATTGGTGAATATTTCATTTCGAGAATGATATTAATATAATATAAATAAATAAACATACATGCATATATATTAATTCTACATGAAAGATTCTTTTCTAACCGTTCGTTAAAATCAGCAATTTTACTTACAATTTTGTTTTTCATTTCCATATCTTGAATAGTTAGAAAGATATTTATATAAAAATTTATAAATCCATTGCTGCCCGAATTATTCTTTTTTTTGTATTAGCAGGCTACATGAGGGTGATCCTGAAACAGGCAACTCCCCTTCAATAGTATAGGAAGGGGATTGAAAAGGGGAGATGCGGAAGGTAGAGCAAGATTTTTTTGGGGTAAACAGGCTACATGAGGCTGATCCTGAAACAGGCAACTCCCCTTTAATAGCATAGGAAGGGAATTGAAAAGGGGGATGCGGAAGGTAGAGCAAGGTATCCAAGGGTTAACTAGGGCCCCCGGGATATAGTTTAAGGATCCTACCCGGTGTTTCACCTAAAGAGATGCAGAGAAAACCCTAGAACACCTGCATCAGTTAGGTCGGGCATTGGGTACTATTCTCACGCCATTCTGTACCTGTTGCTTCGTTTTTAGGACGAAATAAAAAGTGCCGCGCGATCGAAGTCGCGAGCATAGAATATTATTAATCATAATCAATTGATTATGAATAGTTAACACAGTATTATATGTACTAATTAAGTGTTTTGCAAATATATTCCCCATCCTTGACGCTAAACTTCTCTACAGAATATACGGAATACGATGCTCATCCATAATTATTACTCTACTTAAATATATGTTCAAATACGTAGTAATTCATGGAGTGTTATTTCCAATTTTCATGGAACATTTGCTGATTTGTCTAACGAATGTAGTAGTCATATATTCTGAATGTACCACCTTCATAAGAAAGCTGAATATGGGCTTGTCTGTTTTCGTGCAATGCAAATGAAACTTCTGCTCATTTCATTAATTCCCGTAGGGAGAAAGCGCCGTCCGGAAATGAAGTGTGCAAGTTGAATTTGTACCAATTTAATTTCCGGGTTGGTTCAATAAAAACAGAACATGCATCTCTCTTGAGGAAATTAGATGTATTTTCGCTTTCAGCGTAACTTTTATTCTTACACATTGCAATTGATCAGCAGCAGATAAGAAGCAAATTTGTGGACACTGAAATTTTTATTGTGAAATGGAAACATTAAATTCGGCGAAATTCCTGTTACTAATATTCCAAGAGTCTTATAATATCATTATAACAGGACCTGAGAAATCAACTTCGAGCTCAACAGAAAGCGTTTTAATTGTGTCCCTTAGGAATAACTATTTTTGACAAGCTTCCCACAAGTTTAAATGTTTGCATGATAAAATAATTTTTAAAGACATGCGGAAAAGAAAGAGTTACCTGTCAATTAACTGTTTTTTCATAAATTATATTGAGTATTATGACACTTCGCAACTTAAAAATTGCGCGTCCCTTCCTGAAGACAAACGCATTTATTATTCGCACACTACTTGTTATGCCTACATTACTATTCGTCTAACCAGTAAGTTTCTTTTAGCACAGGGTTTTCAATTAGAATATTGCACCGCCTCTCTTGTTCACATTTTAGATATGAATACTTGTAAAATGCTATACTTAAGTTCCTAAGAAAGGTAGAAAACATTGAATTCCGGGAGTCTTTAAGCAAAATTTTTGAAGAACTAACTATTTACAACTCAACATACCAAATGCATGTTTAAGACCACTATTTGCAATTTATAGTCTAGCCAAATAATTAACTGTTTTTGCAAATCTATATAATGGTTTGGTTTGGTTTGCTGGGTAGAAGCTTCATGAGGGTTGAACCTGAAGCAAGCAACTCCCCTTTAATAGCATAGGAAGAGAATTGAAAAGGTGGGATGTGTAGAGCAAGGTAGCTAAAGGTTGACTAGGGCCCCCGGGCTATATTGTAATGTCTTTCACCTAAAGGTCATGCCGGGAAAACCATAGAAATCCTGCATCAGGTAGGTCGAACATTTCGTACTACTCCCACGGCCTTCTGATGACGGGGAATGGATTGTTGTGGGTACGCAAAGAAATCCACCTCTATGCCTTCATCAACTTTGAGGGGCACCTGACCGTCTAGTCCAATTGGATCAGTGAACTACTCTTGCCGTATGCTGAAGGTCTGTGACCCCCATACATACACCCCTCAAACTGGTCGAGTTCGTATCAGCTAAATGGAAACAATTTAAAATACCTGGCCTGGTGCCAAGGGGGTAGGGGAGGAAGCCCAGTAGAAAGAAGTCAACCCTGTCAAATTTCCAGAATTCCTCTAGATCTCTCTTTTCATTAAAAGCTAGGACCTCCTCTAGGGGATAATACAACCGGCCTATTCAAACACACTGCGAGTTATAAGGTTTGTCCTTAGGCGTTCCTGAACCATTCATCTGATTACCGTGAAGTTTTTTTTTGTTTAGCGCTGTTCACCCAAAAAAGGATTCCTACCCTCATCTCTCTCAGGTCAAAAAGACCCCACGTCAGTAGTCATCTTCATGTTTGTCCCTCATGATTTCCTATAGCATACATCCGATTGCCATGACATTTTAGTATGTTACAGTCCTCTATCCATAGAAGGTTTCTGTCGATCTTTTGAAGATTTTGGTACCTTCCTTCACCAATTGAGACCAAAAAAGGTCATACACTAAAGAAATGTAGACAATAAAAATGGGAATATTATGCTTTCACGTAGTCCGTCAAACGAGATCATTAAATTGTTGTTTAGAGTGAAATAATGCTAAAGTTTGACTAACAATGATTTAAATAATGATACTTTTAATTATTTAATAATAATGGAAAATTATTTATATAATTGCGACTGGGGCAATCGAGATGGATTTTTCTGTAACACTTAAAAATTTCCCCCTCGAAAACATTTTCTATTTCACGTATTAAAATGCCGCAGCTGTATTCATCTTATAAAAACCGACAACTTGGCTAAAGAGCGTTCCTCTTGACAGTTTTATAAAAATGGAATAAAATACCGCGATAAAGTAAATTTAATAAATGAAAGGTCACGCATTACAAGCTCTTAATGAGAATGAAACTGAATTAACGAATTGGGATAGAAAATGTCGTCCTGCAGGTAGTATGCACTTCATTTCGTGTATTTTCACTTTTTGTGCTGAATGAAGTTAGCAAAGGTTTAAGTAACATTTACATGAACTTATTTTAGGGGGGGATGTGAGGGGCCTTTATCTAAAGATGTGGGCCAGTAACGAGTTCACGTTTTCTCTTCGTCGCTATACGCCAACCTAATGCCGTGTCGATGAGATGGTAGGGCCGCTCTATCGGTAAAATGTGTAAGAAAAGTGGTGGTAGATTTGAAAAGTTACAATGCGTTGCGTGTTGTGAATTTTCTTAACTTTGTAAATAATCAATCAATGTTGATTGATAATGTCAATTATTATTAAATGTGGGTTTCAATAAGTAGATGTGAGTGTTTTCAGGAAAAAACCTAGATTAAGGGCGAAAATTTGTAGGAAGCTTTCAGGTTAGTGATGTACTAGAAGAAGCAAGGGATTATTTGCGAATAATTACAGGCACGGTTTTACGATCTACTCCTGGGGCACATAGTGCTAAAAATCACGAGATTACTTACAGCAAAGTGAACGAATAATATTTAAGCAAACAATACTACATGTAAATTTTTTTTGAAATTTTTAACCATTTTATGAAATTATAATTAAATTTCTTAGATTTTATAAAATTCTATTTAATAAATAAATAATAATTGTAATTATAAAATGTATAGAAATTTATAAAATATACCTACAATTGATTGTTATACTAATTGCTACTCTATAGTATAATGAAAAAAGGAAAAAATTTGCTATGAATTTAATAGTGAAAGCTATCACTTCATGTAATTAAATAATAGGTAAAAAGTTATATTTTATCCCCAATATCTTTGCTAAAAAGTATATCAATTATTAAGGATATGTTTGATGTAATGTCTAATCGGAAAATAATTTGATTCACTAAATATTAGAATATGCTCAAAACATGTGTAATTATATTAATATTATCGAATACCGTCGATAGAAGTTACACTTACGGAGTAGGATGTACGTGAGCAAACCATACTTTTTTCCTATCGGTTTCCTACTGGCGATTCGGAAAGCTATGGAATTTCAAATCTGGATTTTTTATTACAGTATGGGGGCACTGAGGAACGTAGCAAATTTTTCCTAAGCTTTTCCTCAAAGTTTTCCGCATTTTTCATCATTAGTTTCTTTCAAACCGTCAATGCAATATATTGCATATAATAACTAAATCCGGTACCACCCATTTACTTACATAATTCTCCGTCAGAGGTAGCACGAGTCGCCGTTGGTCAGGCGTATAGGAACTTAAATTTAGGTCATTAGCTTGATGGAGGAGCACATTCCTTAAGACAACACAAACTTCCTGAAGTATGTGGTATTTACAGGGTTAATAACTGGGCCTACAAGACGCATAGCACTTCATTACTGACGGATGGACCGTCATGTAGGCTGATCCACTTAAAAGGCCACTGAGGTTAGATGGAAGCCTGTATAAGCCTCTCCTAAACAACGAGTTGGGAGAGGAAGAACGCAGTCTTGACGCGAGCTATCTTCTTTCCTGTTAGATTTCACCCTTAACAGCCTTCCCTTCCTATCCTACTTCTTACGGTGCATAAGATTGACTGTTAATTATATTATATATATATATATGTATACATATATTCTAAAGTACACATCTTTGTCTCGGCTGATAAAGACTACAACCATCCAATCCTTATCTGATCAACCCGACACTACCGAACTTTCCTCAGTTTTCTTACCTCTTTACAACCCTTCGAGATAATTCTTTCAACGCTCTGAACCAGCTATAGGTGCAATAATAAAGTCTAGATTCAGCAACGCTGACAGCTGCACACATCTTCATTTCTTATTAACCTCCCAGGACATTTACATCACTAAGCGAACAAGGTACAGACCTGAAAGTAAGATGGGCTCTACTACAAATAATTATAATATAGTTAACGTGGTTAATGCTTTTAAATAACTAAGATATATGGCAGTCTACAATTTCTGAAAATATTTTTGAAACTTCAGCTTCGCCCTGCCTGTGGGCCTTAATCAAATTTCGGATTATGCAATCCAGTTAAAGTTACTTCTTGTTAAAACGCCAATCTTGAATCTTTGAGGCTTAATACTATGTATTACGTACCAGGAGTTTGTGGCGAGCCTGGTGGGTGCTGCTCTGCCTGCGGATCGTCCCCCGTGGCAGCTGCTCGTGTTGCCCGCTGGCGGGGACACGGCGGCCGTGCTAAGAGCTCATCCTTCTCTGGCCGACGGTGCGACGTTGGTGCGGCTCCTGTGCGGATCCCTGGCAGACCGACGCTCGCGGACGCACCCGGGGCCCGGGTCGCGTCTCAGCGCCTCCCCGCTGCGGGCGCTGCAACTGCTCCGTGCGTGCCTCATGAGTCCCCTCGTGCTGCCCACGTGGTTGCTGGTCACGCCGCCGGCGTCCGACCTGCTGGCGAAGCACGGCACTCGCAAGAGCTGGACCGTCGACTGGTCCGCCAACATTTCGCTGTCACGCGTCTCCAGAATCAAGCAGGTACTTACTCAGATCATTCCTGACAATATCATCCGTTTAGAATATTTTATCTAATTATCCATGGTCTGAGAAATTTAATTCAGAAAGAACGATTTAGGGGCTAAATTACAGAAGCCGCTGCTCTCCAAACTGACTTATTCTAAGTACATGGGATAATCAAAATAAAGTCAAAATGAACCATAGTAAAAGTAAAACGATAAGTTTTACTTAAATATCCCTTGGAATATAAAATAAATGGGGAAACAGTGATCCAGGAGACAAACTGTAAATATCTAGGCGGTTATTTCAACAGTAAGCTGGGGTGAGCGGAGCATGTGAACTATGCTACAAGGGAAACGTGGAACACTTTGCACTTCGTGATGAGAACACTCAAGAAGGGTAATGCGATACCTAATGAAATGGCAGAGCTATCATTAGTACTCCCACTTATAGAATATGGTGCCGCATGCTGGGATCCGTAAAGGATAAGTCAAATAGAATCCTTAGAAAAGATGCAGAGAATGACAGCCAAATTCGGACCTGGGCATGGGAACAAAAATATAAAGCGACTAGGCTGGGATACGCTACAGAGAAGAAAAGAAAGAGCTAGGCTACACATTTACTACCGAACCTTGGCAAGAAATACGAGATAGAATGAAAGATCGACTCGGTACGGGAGGAGTGATCACTTATTTAAATTAAAAGCGAGGCAGAAAAACAACAGATGTTGGAAAATACTCATTCCTAAATAGGGAAATTAATGACGGGAACAATTTGTCTGCAGAAGTGTTTGGAGAACTTCCTTTAACGGAAAGAAAATTTAGATTAAATTCAATTTAAACAACTTTAACAAATGATAAGTAAATAAAAGGAAATCACTTTGAGTTGTCAATTCTGTATCATTTTCAACTGTAAGAAATAAATATTATACTACACAAAGTTATTACTAATAAAATATCAAGAACAACAATACTTATATGCATCTAATTTACCTGTATTTTACAATTACCTCACGTACAAATTTTACAATTAATAGTACCAGAGTGATACACGTCTAAATCTCATCAGTGTCCAATTCAAACTTCTGAAATAATACAGGATTGACAACTCAAAGTGGTTTTCGTTTATTTAAGAAAATTTAGACTTAATTAAATTAAATTCAAACAACTTTAACAATGATAATTAAACAAAAAGAAAACCACTTTAAGTTCTCAATTCTGTATTTTTAATTTCAAAAGCTTTGGGCCATGGCCATTTTCAACTTTTTATTGATAATAATTTACTTGACCTGTTTTCTAGATTCAATAACAGGTCTGTTTAACAATATTTTTCTTTTGTTGGTACATTTTTTTACATAGATATAAATATGTATGAATACAATAATAAAGTATATGCGTATATTTGAATTTGTTTTAGCATGTAAGATCATCATCTGTTACATTAGTTTTATTATTATATTATTTTCGTGGAGAGACTGAAGGAGAGAATTCTTAATTTCTTTGTCTCCTCATCCTTTCCACCTTTATACATTTTGTTTGTGAAACAACTCCGGTTTTCCGGTTACGACCCACGTTTCCGGATCTCCATGACGCGTTGGTCGAGTAGTTGTAGGTTCAAACTTTTTTACTAATTTTATACTCTAATTATTTATGACTGTATTTGTATTAGCAGAGTTATGTAATTTGTTTAAGATAATTACTTGAATAATCTTACTATTACTATAATTTATATTCTATTTTATGTTATGATGTCCATATTTTGGTTCTTATACTCATCCGGTTCCTGGATTTGAAAGTCCGGTCCGATGATGAGTATATTAAGTCTTATGATGTAATATTTAAGATTCTATATTTTTAGTCCTGTATTTTGTCAGTTCTAAAGCGGATATCAGGTTTGTCAAATTTTCTAGAGCCACGGTGAGTGGTGGGTTTCTTATTATTTCCCATAGTCTTTCTTTTCTTAAGGTTTCTCTTATTGTCTTGTCTACCTCATAATTGGGGCATTCCAGTATGGCGTGTTCCGGTGTTCCTATCTCTCCACAGGCACATAGATTGTCTGGTCTGCTATTTATTCTTCCCAGATATTGTCCGTATGGACCATGACCAGTAAGAAAATGTATAAGACCCTTGGTTGGGTTGAGGTGTCTAAGCTGTAATCTTTCTCTTATGTTAGGTAGAATTTCGTACACCCTTCTCCCTTTATTCGATGAATTCCATCTTTCTTGCCAAATGTTTAATATTTCTTCTTTAATTTCTATTTTTGTGTTTGCTTCCTTGCCTAAAATTTCTACGACTTTGCACTGGTTCTCTTTTTTGAGCCAGTACTGCGCGCTCCTTTTCCTGATTTCTAGATCCAACGGGACAACAGCTAGGAGAACTGTTAGTGCTTCTGAAGGTGTTGTACTGAAGGCACCTGATATTCTTAACAAAGTTTTCCGCTGAATTTGTTGGATTTTTAGCATTGGTTTAACTAGTCTCAATCTATGCGGCCATGTGCTCACTGCGTAACCTGTGATTGCTGCTAATATTGAGTTGTGGTATAACTTGAAAATATTTAAAGGTATTTGGAAATTAATTGTTGCCACTCTTGTAATTTGATTCATTACTTTTATGCTTTTGGTTTTTATTGTATCTATATGCTCCGAAAATGTATTTTTGTCGTCCAGCCAAATTCCAAGATACCTTAAGGTTTTTTGTCTTTTTGTAGTGTTGTCACATATTTTGACCGTTGGGTTGCGGGATAAATTTCCTTTCATCAACAGGTAACTAGTTTTATTATAAGCTATGCTCATTTTATTTTTGTTGCACCATTTATGTACCATTTGTAGGGCTGTTTTCGCGTTGGCCTCGAGTTCTGACCTGGAGGTTCCTTCTACTGCTATCATAATGTCATAGGCATATGCTACAATATCCCCAACAGAAGTTGACTGAGTCATGTGGTCCAGAAGGGGTTCCATACATAAATTCCAGAAAACTGGACCGCAAACTGAACCTTGTGGACATCCCTTTGTGGTCGTCTTCTTGATCAGGTCGTGTGGACATTGTAACGTTACCTCTATGTCTTTACAGTAGTCTTTAATCATGCCGTATAGTGTCGTCGGACAGTCTATGTCTCGTAATCTTTGCATCAGAGAAGGCCACAACAGGTTGTCGAAGGCACCTCTTATATCGACTGCAATTCCTATTATATATTTTTTGGTCGAATTTTTTGTGTACTGTAGAACTCTGTTTTCAACCTTTTTATTTTTTTTATTCACTAATTACACTAATAGCCTGTTTTCTTGAGTATTTATAACAGGCCTTATTTTCATTTCTTACAATGTTTGTGTTACAGATTTATTCTATTTCATTTTATAAATATTTATTTTTTTAACAATAATAAACTAAAACTAAAGACAGAAGGGTATAGGGTGAAGGGTAAATGGGAGTAGGAGGATTGGGAAAGTGCTGTGAGATCACAGCTGGCGGAATATGGAAGGGGAGAAAGAGCGGACGCTCTAATTTGAAGGGAGAGGAAAACTATGTTAAGTCATAGGTGCTTCCATCTTCTTTTACATTACATTACAGACTGAGAATTTTTTAACACTTTTTTATAATACATTTATATATATACATCAAATATGGAAGTTTTCAACTGTACGATATGAATATTATACATACACAAAGTTACTACTAACATAATATCAAGAACAGGAATAGTTACAGCATCTGACAATAATTGGCCTATATATTTTAGTATCCCACGTACAGATTTTACCTAACATAGTACCAGTACAGTTGAAAATGGCCATGGCCGAAAGCTTCTGAAATTAAAAATACAGAATTGACAACTGAAAATGTTTTTTTATTTTAAATGTAGACTTAATATAAAGTCTCTATAGTGAAAATAGTTTAGTGTAGTGTAATACAGTGAAGTGAACAGTGCTCCGAAATCTCTAACAATATACTAAAGTGAAATATATTTCCAGTGTTTATTTATTTATATTGTTAATTATAGGTTAAATATGGTCCTTGCGACCACATTATTAATTATTGTTTACGTCTAATGTATCTGCCATCGGGCATCTGCCCATTTGGAGATTAAATACATACATATTTAAGCCAGTAATGCGATCTCACAACCGAACTTTAGCACTGCCAACATCTGGTTATTGGTCAATCTCTTCATACGTAATCCAACCCTTAATTTGTGCAATTCTCCACACTTTTCATCTAAAATCTGAGGTAACAGGGAATAAGCTATGTATTATAGCATAAAAGTTGACCATGGTAGACTTTTATCCACCATTGGCTATTGGAGTTTCTTTGTTTTTGCGTCCATCGTGACGTAATATCTGACCGTGACACACTTTGGATCTGGCAAACGAGGAAGGGAGGAATCGTGGTGCAGACAACATTCACACTGGTCCGACAAGGAACCGTACCATTGTTTCAGTGCTATCCAGACGATATTATTTCTCCTCCACGTTCGTGATTTTTCTTAATGTCATTGTTTTTATGTTTTATTTTTTATTTTTTTTCTCTACTCAAATTGATATTATTGCACCAGAAACTTGTAAAACGAAATCTTATATCCCTCAATTTATGAACTGTCTCATCCTAAAAGCATGGGCATAGACTTCAAGATTGCTGTCTGGAATACAATAGAACAGGGAATACAAACAATTGCTAATACATACAGATACATTTGTGTATATAACATTCTTATATAATATTCATGTGACCTTTGATACTCCAGGGATGGCACAGTATAAGGAGGCAAAGTATTTAACTTCTCTAACGATAAATTGATCTGTCGTGGCGTTCCCTCCTTGAAAATGAAAATTGCTTACGTTTTGATCCAACTCCTAACTACTGATCGAAGTTATACGTTCCGTTATCGCATTTTTTACTAAAACTGTGCAGTAAGCAGATGGACCCATTTATGTAATCCACATGCGTGGGTACGGCCTAAACTTGTAAATTCTACGTTTTTTGACATAACATTACAAAAAACAATTCACACTTCTCCTAGCACTACTCAAACGAAATCTGAACACATACTTCAAATTATCCAAATTGCAGCCTGGATTAGGTCACAGGATTTGAGAAAATTTGGTTCGCCACCTAAAATAACGCACAGAACATTGCATTTGGTATGATAGAATTATACAATTTGTTAATAGTAATTAAACGAATTTTCTGACATTCTGAACTTCTCTCCATCGCGATTAATTATTTATAAAGCGGGGCATACTGCCCTTCAGTTCTGATATCCATGTCTGATGGACCCACGTCCGTTTTTTTCTCTCACTCTTCCACTTCTTCGTCAAGATCAGAGCAATCATCCAGAGGTTATCCTCTGAAAACAACACCATATCGGGTACTGAAATGCGCTGGCTGAAGCGGAACCAACACAGGTCTGTGTGAATAGAAATCATCGTAAGACCACGGACACGTAACGTCACGTCCTTTGTAATGTTTATACTCCTGAAAAGAAAACTCTTCGTTTCGGATTAAACACTTCACACGTTTTCTTAGATTTAACCTAAAATTGTTTTCATGAAGACTATTTTCCATAAATACTCCCACAGGTAAATTATTCCAAACGTTGATCCTATTTAAGAAAGAAAACATGTTTCTTGTTTTATACATTTTGCTTTGAGTTGATGAATCTATCTGGAATATGGAGCTACGATATATAATATATATTAATTATATAAAATAATCTGTAGTGCAAAATTGTTTCGGTACGTCATGCTTTGACCCCGGCGGAGATGAAGTTCGACAATTCACAAGGTTGATAAATCGGGAATCCTTCAGTATAGTATAACTTCATTAATACAGAAGTCTGAATTCCCACCCAAACTGCTTTTCGTCGTGTGAATTTTTTCTTCCAATTTCACTTTTGAAACGTCAATTTTTTTTATGTTTGCCCTCTTTTGTCGCGTTTTCTGACACTGGGTTTTTGTGATATCTCACAATAATTTGATAATTTCAAGATCTTCAGTTAGTTTCAACTTACTTCAGTCGTCCACATATTGAAAATATAAGACGAAATAACACTGCCTGAATGAACCAAGCTGCCCCAGTCACGTCTGTTCATTAAATCCAGTTTCCATGAGACTCGATACTTACATCACTTTAAAGGACTAAGCCTGCACATTTTTTGTACGGCTCGGCTAAGATTTTCGTTTGACTTTTTAAACATAATTTCTACGTGTTTCCCTATCTTGTATAAAATTAAATTTTCAAATTACAAAATAAATATATGACATTTCTCATGTAGAACAAGCGAGAAACATATATGACGCTATACTACAACGAACCAATTGTAAAACAAAACATTTCAGGAAGACGAACAATTTTTTTATGAAAATTACATGACTTTCCAAACAATTGTCCGATTAGTAGTACTTGCAATTCAAATCATTACACATTTTCTAGGTACTTAGGTTTATGAGTTTTTTTCTACAATGAAAATAATTAACCAATTTAGGTCAATTGGTTGCAAAGAAGGAATGCCAAAATTATCTTTAAAATTTGACTAAAACTTTTCCCCAACGTTTGTTGCTTTTTGTATGATATTTCCATATTTTCATAGAGCTGTGATTTATTAAATTAGATAATGTCATCTATTTGAGTTATTTTTTAATGTTTCTTAAATGCCTTCCGCTTAAAAAAATTAATTTGAAGTTGACTCGTTCCCAAAAAAAGGTTGCTCATCTGTGCTTTCATACTCATACTCACCAGGGTCACGGTCTGAAACGACTCAGACTCAATTCAGCCAAGAAAATTAGACGCGCAACATTGAGTCATGATATGGACTAGGCTGAAACGTTTGGACCGGGTGATCTTTCACTCCACTCCTGTGATCCTAGAGCTACCTCCTGTATGAATCACTCACTCGTGAATCAGATCACGCGGACGTAGATTCCAGAGCTACTGCTCTTTGAATCACTCACTCATGATTCAGAATCTCTTTCTTTCTGAATAAGTTATCGTGGGCGATTGTTTTAGCAAAATTAAATAAAGTGGCATATGCATAAAATATTTTCTCTTATCCGACTGTCCAGAAAATAATCGTATGAATCCCTTCAGTAATCTAAACTTTTCATGTTAATCTCTCAGGATTTTACTATACTTTTATTGACATCACTAATTCACTTCATTTTCTTTTATCGGAGTAAAAATTGGATCATATCCTTAATTACGAGAATTCATCATAATATTATTACAAATGTCGTATTTACAAGATCGGTACAAATCATTATTGAAAGAAAATAAAAAATACTGCTTAATACAGCCAAAAGAAAGTTATAAATTACTAATGACGCAGTCCACAACATTTATGTATATTTTAAAACGGTTACAAATTACATTTCTATTGAGTGACAATCTACATTAGGGTAATCCACGTGGTCGCAACTCCCCTTTAGTAACATAGGAAGGGATTTGAAGCGGTGGATGCGGGAGTTAGTGTAATCAACAATTGCAATAGAAGCGTATTATGAATATTTTCAGTAATTTTGTTCCTGTTTAAAAGAAATCCGAATCCATTCGCGACCACCCAATACCTCAATTATAAAAATAAAGTACCTAGAGTCATTAAATTTATTTTTATATTCTTTATTTATTTAATAAATAAGACAATGAATCTAATTTTTGTGAATGGTTGTGATCCGATCAGGACCCGCTATAATGAGTAACTTTTTGAACGAGTTCTGAAACACGATTCAGTAAACTAGAGTTCTTGCATTTATTTATTGATTTTAATGCGTCGTTATTTTGTGATAATGTGGAATCATGAGAGATCTTACAACTAATTGAAACATGGTATTAATAATTGTTTTAATAATTTTATAAGAGCCTCACGCACTTTAGTAACAATTTTTAATATTGATACCTTTAGTGTTTTGGAAGTGTACGTGATACTTGTAAATGATTCTCCTCTGGAAGTAAATCTAAGTGTGTCTGCTAGTCTAATCTATTCAGAAATTAATTGTCTAACTGTATAATTTTTCTGTGATATTTTCCTACAATCATAATCAGCAGAACTTCTAATTCACTTGATGGCATTCTTACAAATTATTTAAAACCTGCTTTATAATAAAAATAGGAGTAATATTAATTCAATAATTAAATAAAGATAAGATATTGTAATAAAGAACAATAATAACAATTTACTTTAACAAAACAGAACATATTTACAATAATAATTACAATTTCTTAATGCTTCAATGTTTGCGCCGGCACTTATTTTCCATAAAAACTATTACATATATATTTACAAAAATTATTTATATTAAATTCTTAAAAACTATTAATTTTGAAACTCATCTCAGGGTCGCGATTTATGGGCCTACTCAAAGAACAGATATTTTATTACACTAAACCACTCGGATCTGGCAGCAATCAGAAAATTGCATAGAGTTACAGATGCAGTAGTTTACCCAATCGTCATAGTGCAGGTTCCAGCTCCTTCCTCGTTATTTCTCCAGATCGTCACCGCTCTCCAACAATCTCCTCCAAAATCTGTCTCAAAATTCCATCTAAACGCTCTCGCACCATCTGACCAATTCTCATCTCACCGCTCTCGACCACCAATCTCTATAATTCACTTTCTACCAATCTGTCTCTCCACCAATCTGATCACCTATCAATCTCCACAATCTCAACATCTCTCCATCTCTTCATTCCATTCTCTACCACCAATCTGATGCCAAAATGTCTCCGTCTGCCTCTTTTAAACCTCGTCCCCACTTCTGCGACATCTATCACCAAGGTGGCAGGGATGGATCTCCTCCAATAATATCCCTGGTTACACTTGGGGGAAAAAATGCCACCCGGTGCTGATTCTCACACAATTTTGGGAAACTCCCGAGCCGAGACGCCGAGTCTAGGTTTTATAGCCCAAGTGTCAACTGCCGTCTCCTTTGTTTTGTTTCTGCTCCACCAAAGCCCGAGCAGATGTATTTGTTCGTTACAGCTTGATCTTCAAATTTTAGTTCCGTCAAAAGTTCATTCTCTTAAGCGGTGCATTCAATTAGTTCTTTCCGTAATCTCCATCTTCTTATTTTTTATCTACATTTACTCGGCCGTTAAGTAAGATAAATATTTTTGCTACATAATTTTCTGCAATAGCTTCACTGGAGGTGATGTTTCGCAACTGTATACATTCAGTGTTCGAAATTGTTCCGAAACATTAGTTTACAGTCTAGACTAGGCTTGAATTCACTGGCGTATTTCCGTTTCAGGTGACGCGTAACTCCGTGAATGGCGTGCTTCTGGCGTCCCTGGCCGGCGCCACGAGACGGGCGCTGCAGGCTGTGGGGGTCCGCCAACCCCCCGACGTGACGGCGCTCGTGTCGGTGTCGCCGTCGCCCGGCGTCTCTGAACCGGTACCTTTGCGGCTGCCCGCCGGTCTCGAAGGCGCCGTCCCTCGGCTGTGGGCGACGCGGTCCGCACTCCGATGCTCGCCAAGTCGCGCCCAACTGCTGCGTTGCGCCGTGGGGGCGCTGCTGGCGCTCGCCCCTGGAGGACGCTTAGCCGAGAAGCTCCTCGTCGCCCTCGCGGCAAGGGCGTCGCTGCAGTTCGCGTCGTTGTCGGGACCCACCGGGCAACTTCAGGTACGTCTTTTTGCATGGGTAAACAGAAGAACTCGAATACTTGCGTGCAATATACAGACATATCTTCGTGGGGCAAAAATCCTGTCTGTCTGGTGTTAAAGTATACATCATCTATACAATATCGGAAATGAGTTAAGAAGAAATTATGTACTCGCAGTTTCAGTAGCCCTGTTTATCGATTAGCACTGAATTATTGTTCTTACATTTTAAATAATTCTGGGGGATAAATAAAATGTCGATCACAATTGACTCATCCAATTGTTCTTCATATGCTGCAACTAATTGAAGAGCTTTATTTTCCTCCTCAACACTTATTTTTTCCTCTTTACTTTAGAACACCGGGATAAAATATCGAGAAAGAAGGTTTGTACATAACTTCTACAGAAGGCAGTCAGCTGTAATTAGAATTGAAGATCAAGAAAATAAAGCAGAAATCAAGAAAGTAGTATAACAAGGATGCAGTCTGTCGCCCATGCTGTTCAACTTATATATAGAACAGGCGACGAAGAAAGTTAAAATGGAATATGGAAAATTAATGTGATAGAATACTGAATACATGCCAAATTCATTCTGTGTAAGTGTACTGTACCTGTGTATGTTAAAATGAGTGCCAAACAGAAACGAATTGTTGTCACAATAGAGAGAGACTGGAAGTTTAATAACGAATTGATAAAGGAGAGTGAGTGGACGTGGAGATACATTCGAAATTAGGGTTTTCACTGGTGAACAGATAGTGCAAACTATTGTAGAGAAATATGGAAACTCGGGTGAATCTGTAGGTGCCGAAGAAGAAGAACACGATGACTAAAGTTGTTGTTGTGGTGATGGTATTCAGTCCTAAAACTGGTTTGATGCAACTCTCCATGCTAACCTATCTAGCGCAAGCCTTTACATTTCCTCATAACTAGCATGTCCTACATCCTCCCTATTCTGCTTAACGTATTCCTTATTTTGTTCATACCCCACACGCACTTCCCTCTAATGCTAATTTTACAAAATCCTCATGTCTTAAAACGTGGTCTATTAATCTATCCCTTCTCTTGGTCAACGTCCTCCATATTGTTCGCTCTTCCCCTATTTTGTTTAGAACTTCCTTGTTAGTGATTCTGTCCACCCATCTGATTTTCAGAATTCTCCTACAGCACCACATTTCAAAAGCTTCTATTCTTTTCCTTTCCGCAACTCCTATCGTTTCGCACCCACGCTCCATACGAACATTTTTAGCAACGATCTCCTAATATTCACACTTATATTACCCGTAAGTAAATTCCTCTTTTTCGGGAAAGCCTTCCTTGCCTGTGATATCCTATGCCTACTATACTTCTACCATCCCTAGTTATTATGATTCCTAAGTAGCAGAATTCTTTAACTTCCTTCTAAATATCTCTTCCCAATCTAACACCCTTTGCTATTCCATTTTTTCCCATATTACACTCCATTTTTATTTCTTCTCCTTGCAGTATGATTAATTTTCCATATTCCGTTTAAATTTTCTTCATCGCCTGTTCTATATATGTTAAACAGCTTAATTGGTCCTACTTAATTTAAAATTATACATATTCAGTGTCCCGATTCTCATCTAACTAGTTGACCTGAGGTTTGAAGGACCAAACGTGCACATTTACCTTAATTATTTCAGTCCCGACATTGTTTATTAGTCACGTTTTCTCATATAATGTGCATTCATTGCAGTGCAAAAAGTTATTCGGCCAGCAAATTCATATTTATTCATTAACTGAAATTTGTTATTAATTTCTAACTAACCACTTCTAATGTATTGTAAAATAGAAATAGAAGCGACGACATAAATTCAGTTTTTAATTATAAATAGTTCTTTTCGTTTTAAATTTAGTGTTTCGCTGTCTTTTAATCATTATAAATAACTTGTCGGTCAATTACTTGCTCTAAATATCTATAAGCATTCCCAATTTCCTGGAGTTCCTTGAAAGAGTTTGAGTGCGATCAGTACTTCGTAAAGCCGTGGCTTGAGAACTGACAAAGCAGAGCACGAGTTTCTGTCAAAGGCTGCCGCTAGAGGTACTCAGACTGGATCGCCGCAGGCAAGTTTCTCCAAGAGAGCGTCTCACACAGAACAATGGACAAGGATAATAAATTGAGTTCAAAAAAAGTACCAAATTTTATGCAACGATGAGTAAATATATTCTAATAAAATAATATCGATGTTACCGTAAAAATATACTTAACAGTAATGTTATTAATTTCGTTGGTTCAAAAGGTGAAACTGTGATGAATAAATTACTTCAAATGATTGCCAGTAATCAGGAAAATAATGTCGAAATGGTTGGCTTTTCAATTAAGTTTGAATCACGTATTTCAAGTAAAGTAAGAACTAAAACTGTGAGGATAAATATAGGGTATTTTATGTGTTTAATGAAATATGAGTAATTTTTTATTATGAAACAGATCTAAGATCACCACACTTCATTAATAACACTTAACAACAGTTTTCAGTAAGAGATATATAATTATGAATTTTTGGTTGTACAGTGAAATAAGCGTCGAATCGTCGTGTTTCCCATCGTGGTCTCAGTCGAGACCGAACGCGTCCTGTGACAATTTTATTACTGTTTAAGTTTACACTAAAATTTCATTTCAGAAACAATGATTGTTTTATGGTATTCATTTCCTTGAATAATTGGAAACTGTCATTGTTTGACTGTATTCCATGAGGTTCAGTCTCTTTAATTACCTAACAACACTAAACCAAGAAGCTGCCCGGTTATCAACTCCAAAGCAAAGGTAGAAAACAAGGAAGTTCAATAGAATACACCTACACATCTCAGAATTGGTGAATGAAAAGAGAAGACCCAGAGTCAAGTGGGAGGTATCTCAGAACACCAATGAGATAAGCTAAAAATGCATAATTTGAATTCTATATAAAATGACTCTCAAAATGATATGGAAAGTCACATCAAATTATTAAAAATGAAGTTCGGTATTCCTTCTATCTGAAACAGAATTAAAGATGGGCCAAAAGCGACGCAGAAAATGCATAAATGTTAGCAGTATATCTAGTCCATATATTGTCACCACCTAGACCGAAAACTAGAATCGTAGATTAGATTTATTACTCAGTCCATTAGTGCTCGGTCGAGGAAATAGGATATGACAAAGATAATATTGTAATAAATAAATAAAATAAAATTTTAAGGATAAAAGAGAATTTTAATCTTCAACGGAGACGGCAGCAGAAAATCTTGCTTAGATTCCCGTTGAACATGAAAAAAAAATAAGTCGGCAGTTAAATCATAATAGGAAAATTTCATAGAACACCAGCAAATTGTTTGAGTCTTTCCTATCTACGAACTCTTTTAGCGAATAATACGTTCCATTCATTAACAGATATCTACAACTCTTCATAAATAATTTTTTTATATTTAAAGTTTTTATTTCCTCCGGAAGTGTATTGTTTAGATTTATACTGGAATAACGAATACTTGTTTCAAAAAGACTTAGACGATAGTTTTCATACAGAGTTGAGAGCGATTTCTAGTGTTGTGTAAATGACATGAGCCGTTTAGGTTGATGTTGCCCATACGAATTTTAAAATTTCTAGAATACACGTACAATTTCAAGTTTACGTAACAAAGGCTTGCAACTGTTATTCCACTCCGAACCAGATACTATTCGTCCGGTCGACTTTTTTGTAGTTTAAAGATTTGAATCGCGTGATGTGAACGACCCCAGTTTGCAATACCGTAAGACATGACAATGAAAATATGCATGGTACATCATTTTTGATGTAGCTATGTCGGCTTCCCGAGCGAACACTCGTAATGTAAAGTAGCTTTTTCTGAGTTTACCCGAGAGTTTATTTATATTGGGATTCCATTTCAAATTATTGTCAATCAGCAGACCAAGAAAATGTGCGTGCTCTGAGATGTTTTACAAATTAGGAGATAAACTGTTTTTGTTTGCAGTTAAGGTAACGATTTTGGTTTTCTCTAGATGAAGAGAAAATTTGTTTGCAGTGAACCAAAGGTCGAGACGGCACATCGCAGTATCAACGTTCTGGCGCAACGTTTCCGAGTCAGTGGCTGTCCGTGATTACCAAATTTGTGTCGTCAGCGTAGAGGACTGATTTTGAGGGATATAAAAATTTGTGAAGTCGTTAATGTATGTGATGAAAAGTAAGAGTCCCAGACTGAGCCCTGAGGGGCACCGCAGGTAACTGTTTCCTATTCTGACAAATAAATGAAGGGAACCGATCAAACTACTCGTTGCTGTTCATTTCGGCCTTTGATCGATCGGCGTTGAGTGATGATTCGGAACTTGGAAAGGAAAGGAGATCGAAGAACGAACTCGAAGGTTTAAAGGAGAAGACAAGCTGAGGAAAGAGGATAGTATGGAGGATTGATCCACATGAGGATTATCAGAGAGTATTCAAGAAGATTGATGTTTTTTACAGACAAGACACAGAAGTATAAAAAAGCAGAGGTATATTTATTAATCAAGGAAGTCAAGATTAAAGGAACAAGTCCTAGCAAAGGATGCTACTAATTGCTGGAAAAGTTGATGAGCTCAACAGATGAGACGCTTTACTTCTATTGGTCAGAATAATTCAAACAAGTTCATGGTAGTGAAGGGACAAAGTATACGCTGCCTGCGTGCCACGAGCATAACTGCACATATTACAGTTCTCACGCATAGTTGCAAGTGTTGTCTGACGCTGTTTCCTACCAAGAAACATTTGCTGAATGAAGGCTGGCAACTCGTTTAGAAAATTAATATTTAATAAATGAAAATAAGAGGATACTGTTACAAGTGTCTTAATTTCGTCTTCTTACACTATGTCTCTTTTTTCTTGTTCCTCTTCAACGTCCTTCATTTCTTATTAAATCGATTAACGTCTGATATTAAAAATCAAAAATAAAATAATTTCCGTCCGTTTTTTCCAGACAGTTTTTATTTTTTATTCAAACAACGTTTCGGCACATATTCGTACCTTCTTCAGGTCTACCTCCTTACAATCAAATTATTGTTAAATACAATTATTAAAAAACGTAAAATGTTAAAAACGCCAATTTATTTATATAAAAGTGGAGTCCGAGTCCTTCATTTCTTGTTCAATTTCCTAATAAAAAACCTTGGGAGTAAACTACTGCAACTTTGTCTTGCTTTATTATTGATTATACCTTCTTTTCGTGTACATCGATCCTAATTACTACTATCTGACTTCTGAAATGTTTGTAGATATCCCTTTGTTCTCAGTATTTTATTCGAAGGCTAAGAAATTTATGAACGTAGACTTTCCCGGTGAATAATTCGTATGAAATCTTCACGGTTAACCAACCGGGTCAGGTATTTAAAAGAACACAACGTCAGCCTGAAGACGGCGGCAGAAAATGGCCGCAGAAATGTTGGGTTCTTTTTAAATACCTGACCCGGTTGGTTAACCGTGAAGATTTCATCTAAGAAATTTGTTTTCTCAGTTCTAGAATATAACCTACTTTTTTTTCGGACATGTTTAATACGACACATACTGTAGATGTTCACTTGATCGCATCGCAGGTAGGCGGCCGCTCGCTGAAGGCCGTCTTCCCGCTACAGACGCCACTGGCGCCGCTGGGTCTGTCAGTGACGGCGCTGACGTACGGCGACCGCGTGTTGGTGGCTGTGGCCGCCGACGCTGCTCTTGCCCCTGCGGCGCATCTCATGCTGGCCCAGCTGCGTTCACAGGTGGACGCCACGTGGATGCATCTGCTACCCCGCAGAGTACCCGGCGAGCCGCGTCCCGTCACTACCAGCCCGGTGCGAGAGGTATGTCACGCAGTCCCACATTCAGCACCTTCAACCACATCACGTGGAATAGCTGCGAAATAAACATCATCAAAATGAATAATTTTGTTCCTTCAACCTTAATGAGATTTGGTATAATTTTATGGCACATTAATTCGTAGAAACAGGAAATAAACATTTTAATTAATTTGTCAAGCGCCTTCAAGAATGATAAGATGATGAAATTTAAAATTCTGGGACTACTATTAGTAAATGATTATAGGGGTTTCATTTAAATTATTTAATAAAATTACTTGCGCTTTAGGATATAATATAATAATTTTATTTATGAAACACTAATAAGGGATCCGCGCGCTATTACAAACAAAGTAATTAATTCAAGAGGGGGATTTTTCAATATCAGGGTTAATTAATTATTATGGTAACCACGTGCAGCAGAGATTTAGTTCACTTAACGAACCTGTTTTATCTTCATTCGTGTCTTGATGCAGGTTACTAAGCGACCGGAACTTCCTTCTTCCTTCCGGTTCAATTGTAACTTTCCTTCTGCCGGCGGAAAATGGGATGAACCTGGTACTGCCGGTGATTGACGAAAACCCAGTTTCTCTTCCTTCTTCCCTCTGGCCTTGCTTGTTCTCAATACCTTCTCACCAAAGAGCAACAATTCACACCTCATCCCCAGCTTCCTCTTTCCTTTCAACGACCGTTCCACTCTCCAGCTTTCTCCTCCCACGTCCTGATCATATCTCCTCCCTTCCACCTCGCATTCTCAACGTCTTGAACGACTCTGAATATTTTTCGGCTTCTTGCCTCCCGACTAAATTCGTATATCCTGTCCCACGTTATGTTTGTTCCACCAATCCTCATGAACCCTTCGTCCAGCGTGGGAAATTTTCCATGACGCAGGGAACAGCGTCCGTCGGAAATGTTGAAGGATGAATGTTGCTGCAGCAAAACAAGCTTAAGACTGCAAATCCGTAGACAGGTACGTCTCCCGTCCGGCAGCCTGGCGCCGGGAAATTTCACTTCTACCTGCCTGTCGCCAGTTATAATGTTCTTGCTGAATTTTTAGATCCTTTAAAATTCCAAAAGTCTGAACAAAATTAGTTAGGAGTCCTACTGCGCTACATATTCAAACAGTTGAGTATATTTAATATTCGTACAAGGACGTATAAGGACTCTTTTTAAAGTGTATGCTTTATGTATGTTATATACTACCAAATCACATAATTTTTATTCCTATTATCTGGGTGCCCTGCGTTGGCCGGTACTATCCACAATTCCTTAGTAATCTCTTGATCAAACCGGTAACGGGCACGCCGCCTTTTTGAACTCTCACAAATTCATTCCCCCTACCCTATCTAAGCTGACGGAATGTTAATTTAATCATATAACCGGTATGCTGACTGAAATAATCACAGAAATTTAAATAATATCTGTAACCTGTTTATTTAATTCTCCGATACCTTATAAAAAGGCAAAAATGATTGCTGTGGTTTCGCTTTCGCCGTGTTCCCCCTCCCTATCCTTAGGGCTGAAGTACAGCTTAAGTTGCAAAGTTACATGCTGAATGTCAGAATAGAACTCAACGACTTCTATAACCCCGGAATAGATACCAATCTCGATTGGGTGCTCCCCTCCCATGCCGAATGGAGTTGAAATTATAGGCAACATAGGGAGAAACACTACCAAACTAATTGACTTAAAAATCTTTATTCGATGCAAATATAAACCATTTTTGCATGTCATAAAATTTGTAGCCCTCTTGGCCTCCAACCCTAGGGGGGTAGATGTGACTTACCCCCCTCGGCGTTTAGTTCGCGTTGCAAGGAACATGCACACAAAGTTTGGCCGGAATTGCTTTGCCCGTATAGTATTGTACGCGGAAGTTTATTAAACCCCATCCAGTCTCTTCTTAGGGTCTCCACACGTTTAGATTTGTATGGGGAACATATATAGCCACATACACAATCTAAATTTGTGATTTATTACAAATCTTATTTATAAGACTGTCAGTCCATCTCTTCGGATTGTTTAGCATGAAATGACATGTAAATTTAATTAACGTTTTATTGGAGTACTATAATACTTTCCAAGTTGCTAATAAATATGCAAAACAATTTATCTCATATGATCTTCAAACGAGACTGAATATTAATGGAAAGACCGAGCCTCTTTTATTTGTTAGAAAAATTTTAGATACATTGAGACAACTATTGCTGAACTGTGTTTTCTTCGTTGGTTACGTAATATGTTAGTTCTAACACTTGATTAATACGAAATTCTAGGTTAACTTGACATGCAGGCATATACCAAAGAGTTGGGAGGATAACTCAGATGGTTAGATCAGCTGCGTATATGCATGCGAGTTTGATTTCCGATTTTGTCGAGTTTCTTCAATATTACTTTATTAATTTAGTTTAATATAATTATCAAAAATATTTCTAAACGAAACAAAAACTAATAGAGGTGAAGTCGACTTTCTTCTCTCTTATGATTATGTTTTCTTTGCGTTCATTATTGATTGCAGTAACGAGAATATCCTAAACATACCATTTTGAAAGATAAAATCCGATACAACCAGCTGTGGCACTTCGAAATGTCGTGTTAATATTCCACGTTTCTTGTGAAGTTGAAGAAACAACGAATTCTTGAGAGTATTATAATAACCATAAGATACATAGAATGTGAAACAGCAAGAAATCATATCTCTGTAATTTTGAAAAAGGCATACCTCCATCTTTTCTATATCCTACATCCAGAAATTCGATACACAATTCCTCTTCTGGAGCTCGTTGAACTGCCATATTTCTTTTCTATATTAACCTGATGAAACTGTCACTTTTAGTTCAATGGCTGTAGCCGGTTAATGACTATCCCTTCAAATTGATTCCCTAATGATACTACAGCAGTCAAATTACACCACTAAGTCAAATTTCACCACTAAGTTATAATTATATCTTAATTAAGCATTTGTTTGTATGTCGACCTATAGATTAACTCTTTCGTTTGAACTAATGGCAGTAATTAGTCATCGATCTTTGTTCCAATAATACTGAAAGCTAAATGTATGACGTATAAATAGGGTTTTCAGTTGGCTGAGTGTTACTTGTCCAAAAATAGGTGTATGGGACTCACTAATATTATATTTAAACTGATTTTAATTCCGGAAGAATCACGTCCAAAACAGAGTAAATTTCCTTGTACCGCTGTTACGAAATATATATTTTTTTGCTGCTATTATGTATTAGAATGAGTAAATTGTATAAAATGTGTTGTCCATTAACCATTACCTAAGTGAACCATTTTGTTCGTTCGTGTTGTGCATATCTGGCTTTAGGTCCATGGGTCAAATTTTTCTGAGTCTTCTCTCTACCTCTGGTGGATTGGCATTTTTGGCTACTAGCTTATCTTGTCGTTAAATACGTCCGAAGTAGAGTTATGAAAGTATCATTTCCTCGGCAACGAACGGTATGTTCAGATCATTGTCTAAGATACAGTTCGATACAAACCCACGAGCGTTGGTGATGGAGCGTAGTATATATAATATAACTTGTATTGATATCGTCTCATTTATCTTAATTTCCATTTGTCAATTCAGTGGGTTTGTGACGCAACTTCTGGATCATGGTTTATTAACAGCAAGGCAATATCATTCGTAAATACTGCAATAGTCGTATAATTTGTAGAAGCAGATTGGAAGTATAAATATAGTAAAGCAGCGATCACAACAGTTTCCCTTAAGGCACACCTGATTGTACTGGGTGATGATTGGAGTTGTATTTTACTTGAAAATATCGTTCTGTCATGTATTCTCTGTCCGCGGAATCCTGCTCCGCGAATCTCCTATTGACCAGAAATTACTACTAGATCTGGAAGTGATCTGCAATCCTCTCGGTGTTTTCAGTTAATCACAATTTCGTCCCGTACCAGAATGCTCACTTGGTCATCAACCTTCTTTTACGACGTTGTTGCTCCAAAATTTCGTTTGTGACTGTGGAAGTGCCGATGATTAAGGGGACAGAATAAATTAAACTCGCAAAGCTCTCAATTCTAAGTAATGAAATATATCAACAAAACCATAAAAATACAGGATTCTCTTTCTAAGCGAACACGAAAAATTGTTTCAAATCCTCTTTAGGCATAATTGTTGGAAATAAAATTGATTTTGTGTTGCAGCTGCGGCTTCGACTGGGCGGCGGCCCGACACCGCCCCCGCTTTTGCCACCGCCACCGCGGATGCGCTCACTGTCGGGCCTCCTGGCGGAGCTTCGCCGACGCCGGTCCTTGGCTTTCGGCGAGCGTGTGCCTTTGTGCCGCGAGGTGGCGCCGCGGCGCCGTGCTGTCTCTATGTCAGGTGGCGGGCGCCGGCGCTCCTCGGGCGAGACCAATCTCGGCTACTCGCCGTCGCTGATCTTCGCTTGTCCTACTACCCCGGCAGATCACCTGAGCGTCCTCGTCGAGCGGCCCGACGTCACCATCGACATCGAAGTCGATAGAGTCGGCGTCGTCGTCAGCCGGTCGGCGCCTCCATCTCCTCGCCTGCCGACACGACCTCGGAGCGTCTCGCAATGATTTCGCCAAGACTGCTCGAGAACGCGTGCTTACACTGTTCTGTTTCACCTGTGTGAAGCGAAGGTCCGACTTGCATTTAGTAAAACGAGGAAAAGTAATTTTCATGCAGTAGATTTATTCCGCTGATGAGATCATTGAGTTCTCGTGCAGAGAGATACATTTCACGATTTTGCAATAATATTTCTGCTCATAGTCACGCTCTACAGATCCTCCATAATTAATTCATTGTCTTCTGTAAATAATGACATCAACAAACTTTCAGAGTTTGTGCATATGCCAGAACCGTCTTTCGAATTGTTCCTTTGATATACCAAAAGAAACCTACTCAATAATTGACTTTTTGCAAACCGAGAACAAAAGATTTTTTCTCTGCTTTGATTCTTGGTCTGTAGTTTGAAAAATGAATCTTGTATAGTCGCGAGTCACGATATACGAAGGATTGTACATTTGAGCGCCTTTATTCACTTTGGTTTGTGTATATATTTCACTCGTTGTAATGATAACGTGTTTTCCCGGTGAATTTGCTGCTAGAGTGACTCTTGGCTTTCCAACGAGGAGAAAATAGACTTACGACACGACGTTTCGATGACGGTCGCTGTCATCGTTATCAAATGATTATTGTCTGTATGATTATCTATACCGCTCCTTTTTGTGCAGGAAGCTATTTCTAACGGTACTTCGATTATACTTTTGTGATATGGCTGCATGGCTACCAGCACCTCCAAACCTTTTGTAACTAGAATAGTTTTGATTTTAATTTAAAAAATCGGAGGGTCCGGTCACAGATGCTACAGCACTCGGACTGATGGGTAAGACGGATGAGTGGAACAGATCACCGAATAGACAGTAATCACCTTATAACGACGACAGTAACCGCCATCGAAACTTCGTGACCTAAGCTTATTTTCAACTGGTTGTAAGTCCCAGAGTCACTAAAGCGTGTTTTCTCATGTATTTTTATTATAGAGAAATCAGGGGGATTTTTTTCCTTTGTGCGTGATGAAATGTGCTCATTGAACGCCTTTCATCCTTTAAAAAGCCCCATACTCGTCATAAGTTCCCACTCACGTTAGATCAGGACTACACAGACCGAATAAGGTTATACACAAATTCTGCGGCCATGGTCTGCACAGACCATTTGTTTTCCCTTTTGATTAGCGTATTTTCAACTAGGATAAACAATATCTGTCAATGGGAAATGCCTTGTGGCATCTACAGAGTTTATTATTGTTATAAGGGTTAATAACACCGTTAAACGATACCAGAAGTGAATCACAATGCAAGAAATAATGTGGTCTACTCACAAGTGCATTTTATCTACCTGTGGAAAAAAAAAATATTTTTTTGGCTATTGACTTTACTTTATGAATCATCGTTGTATTTGCGTAAAACTTAACACGTCTGTAAAATCCTGATCGTGCATCCCTTGCTTGAATGTCGGCTCGAGCTTTCCACTCGAAGCTGAACCCCTGACTAGTGTAATTACCCGCCACCGATTGCCAAACTTCCAGTCTGTAACTGGCATCATAACGATCATAAATCCCTGGAAAACTTATTAAACCATGTAATCCCATTTCGCTAGTCAGCTGCCAGTAAAAGTACATACGCTTTCATTTCAGACTGGATCAGGACAAATCTTCCAATTTCTCTTAGTAAAAAATGTATTGTGAAAAGGCACAGAAACAGTGCCAATTGTAACGTTTCCACAGCCGAATTATCCAGACTTAGGTTCATATGAGTAGGAAGCGTTGTAAAATGAAGGTCATACGCTTACGTATATTGATTAACTTTAACTTTTAAGAATCGAGAAGGTAATCATAAAAATATTTATGAAAAATTATTAAAACGTAAGCGATAATTTACGCTAACTTTGTATATCTATGTAGTCCTAGATTATTGCATTTGAATTAGTTTATTTAATTATTATTGCAATACCATACGCCATGAATAGTGAGTGACTCGGCGCTCTTACAATAATTGCTCATACTCATGAAACGACGCGTCGTTTCAGTGGTGCTTTGTCAAATATTCCATTGTGAATGCAATCTTGCTTTGAGCCTGAAGATCACTATATATACCACATACGGAAACAGGTATTTAAGAAAGAGAAGAGAGAAAACCGATACATTTCTGACAAACTTGCCTTGCATTCGCCTAGATTAACACAGGGACCACTGACAATTCTTTAGCACGTATTAACATATATTGTACGACGTCTATTCGTCGTCCAGAAAGGTATTTAGACTTTTTAAATAGCAACGTCATCCATAGGTATCAATAATGGTTCTCACCTACGCAGGGACAGTATTATTTTAAAGGGCTGCATTTGGATTACCTGGAAACACCTGATTCTTTAGGTCTTCGATCCCGCAATATTCTCAATTCTGTACTCCAGTCCGAGAAAGAATTTGCCAGATCAGGAGTTTACAGACGGGTTTTCTTTGTTAAATTTCGCGTTAAAGAAGGGAATAAAAAGAGGGTTTTTTTTGTTAAACAGGCTACATGAGGGTGATCCTGTAACAGACAACTCCCCTTTAATATCATAGGAAGGGAACCGAAAAGGGGGGATGCAGAAGGTAGAGCAAGGTAGCCAAGGGCACCCGGGCTATGGTTTAAGGATCCTACCCGGTGTTTCACCTAAAGAGATACAGGGAAAACCCTAGGAAACCTGCATAAGGGAGGTCGGGCATTGGGTACTATTCAGTGTTTAAACGTTATCCCCAAATGACTTGACTGAAAGTTAAAATGCAGTTAGTATGACGGTACTTCTAATACGTAAAATGCTGCTACTTCAATGAATCAATAAATTACAGTTTATTTTTCAGCTCTTATTAATGCGAACAATTTTGAAAGGCGTGACACTAATGGCAGTGTAAAATAAAATCCTTACGAGACTGTGATCCAAATGAAGCCGCGTTATAGACTCAACTGTAACAGTTTAAGAATAGTACTTAGAACTTACTCCTTAATGACATGTATTGCATGAACATAGACTTTCATTACGCTTATTCATATTCATATGCAATATTATGTAAACAAAACGGGGTCGACAAATTGAACTCGTTTTTCTAAGGCAGTCTTAGTTCTATGGAAGATAAACACCAATACAATGAGAACATTTTATTAATTTATAGAATATTTACTGCGAATGGTAACTTATTACGTTGTTGATTTTTTGAGAACCTAGGTATATATTTTTCGTAGACCTTGTTTGATATACTGTTATATTTCTTGTGTATCTTAATATAAAGGGTACTTTACCTTAAAAGGAAACAAATAGTGAACTAGTGTGACATTAAGTGATATCTTTTGGTAATTTGGTATACAATATTTATATTTAAAATAACTGCAAGCAATAAGTTATGTGTATGACTAAGCCACAACGATGTACAGGTGGAATGATAATCTCTCGTTACGATTTCGTCTCAGTAGTATAATTAGCTGAAGTTTAATATACTTAAAAAAAGAAATAGGCTGTTTTACGATAATCTGTAGTTAAGACAATAGAGACACGTGGTTGTAATTCAACGTTACTAAGATTTTCTAGGAATTGCATATGGTTGCACGCGAGGACCTAGTCTTTGTATACGGATTTCGCAGGTTTCCCTGTTTGTTTAACGAGCAGCTCGAAAAATTAAAAATAGAGATGGAGGTACAGGTAGCACTTTCCAAAATATATCTCTATCGCTGACTTTTTTCACTAGATTCTCTCATTCCGAATCGGAACACGTGTAGTACGTTTTAACACGCAGACCTCAAGTTTGAAAGTATTTGGCCTTAACTAAAAATATGAATGCGAAGCCTTAGGTAGAAGTAGATTAAAGAAATTATTCAATAGAATACCGCACACAAAGTTTGCGTAGGGGTACAATAGAACCGTTCTTATCTCAGAATGAAATATTATTGAACGACGTAAAACTGAAATGAGCATGGAGTTCAAAAAAGGTGGTATCACAAACAGAGCCGAAAGTATTTCCCGGAAATCGATTTATGTATTTGGATTACGTCGATATAGAACAAGAATTAAAATTATGATAACTTACAAAAGATATAGTTTTGAAATTTGTTGACAATGTTGATGTAATATTGTTAAGTATTTTTCGGGTATTCCATTAGCTGAGTAAAGAGGTGGAAATAATCGAGATAGATGTCCCTCCAGGGCTAGGTCGAATTTAGTAAGGGTACGTCTTCATGAGTGTTCAGGGTCTTAGTGTGGCTCTGAATGTTGTTTCGCTGATAACGGACAACGTTTCTTTGCTGATTAAAGACATGTATTAAACTCTACTTTGCCTCATATATTTATTTTCTTCGGTCAATGAACCCCACTGGTACATAAGTCTTGTTTCTTGGTTATCTCTGCCTTTTTGTTACTCCTTTTACTCTATTTATTTCTGTTGTATATCCACTATTTCCCTTTGTTCTTCCTCCCGTTCTGGTCTTTTCTTTTTTTTACTCAGACAATGGAATACCAACAAACATTCAAAGAAATGTTCAACAGTAATTATGTTAAACGTTTTTGGTGGGATCTGCATCCTAATTAACCCAAACTCCTGCAAATGATGTCTGTAATTGATTTTATTATTTTGACAGGATTAGTTTCCTCTAGAACTGGAGTGCGATCGCGTTGGCTTTAACCTTTTGAGTAATAGGTTTGTTTCATGCTCGCTGACCCCCGGTTGTGAGTTTTTTCATAAAACTATGAAATTATTTCTAATTATTGTTTAACTTTTCCTGGTATTATATCGAAGGATACTAGATTAACATACATTTTCATATTTTAAGTGATGCCTTACAAATAAAAAAAATTGCAATTATTCCGAACTTTTCTTAAACATAAAATAATAATAGAATGCGATTTTCGCGTACTTCCTATCTGTAAGTAAAGACATTTAGCAGAATCTGATATATATGCTAATTTATAGGTATTCTTATTTATTCCTCCGTTTACTCTCTCATCTTGTATTATGCTGACATCTTGTAGTTTATCTTTCTAGGCTGTTGCTAGGACTTGGTTTTGGAAGTGACGTCCTGACGAATGTCGGCCTTCTCTGGATGATATCTTTTCTTTCACATACTCCTCTAAAACCTGATCAAAGAGATTTATCAATCCAGGCTAAGCTTAGTTATTAGAATCATGGAATAGATGGAAGCACTCTTCAGAGCTACTTCATAGTAGGTCACAAGTATCCAAGATATTTGACAACACGTGCTACGATGCTTCCGAAAGGGAGACATACACTTACGACTTTACTGCTCCAGCTCAATGTTTGATCGTACTCTGGATGATCAGATGACGCGAGGAACATGAACGTTCGTACTACGCAAACGGTTAAAAGTCTATCACGGTAATATGACCACATTCCTCCACGAAATTAAGTAATAGCCACTTACCATGCGTCACTAGTATGACCACTCTAAATCAAATATAAAAAAGAATACAGCCATATATTTTAAAGCTTTAATTTATAATGTATTGACATTCAAAGATTGCATATAATTGTAATTGTTACTTTCTGTGCTTAAAACTAAGTGCACTTCCAAAACAGCCATGCATGTGACGCAACAGAGACAAGTTCATGATCTCAGAATTCAATGTTCAATCCCCCCCTTTCTCCCTCTCTCTCTCCTTTCCGTTTCTACCGGGCTATATTTTGTCGATCGCTTGCACATACACTTTCTTTAGGGTGGGGAAGAGGCTACCGTTTATAGTTCAAGTCTGAACACTCCTGTTCTAGAGGAAAAAACAGTTCAACATTGTGGAAAATAAATGACCTGTCAACAATTCCATCCATTAAATGTAACTTCGAATCCCACTATAAACGCAGCATTTAGCGAGTAGAATGAAATCTCCTTTTGAGAACTCCTCTCAGTGCAAAGAGGTTCGCAATTTAAGTGTTGCATGTGTGTTGAAAAAGACTGTGATCATTTATGACGTTATGTCGCGTGACAAACATTTACCACAATATTTACTGAGTAGACTACTACATTTATTAATAACAATTTTTTCATTTTTGTCGATACATAAATACAGTCCTATTTGGTAGCTGTATTTTAATGATTGAATTTTAATGAACATTTTCTGCATTGATCCGTATTTGGGTAGACAGTTGATATAGTTTTCGTGTACGGCAAAGCCACAGAAAACCGCTTTTATCAAGAGGCGAAACTGGCGTACGATCGTTATTTTCTTCGTTTCTGCTTTTCCTTCAGAATCAATGTATTTTATATCTAATTATTATATTTCCCAGTGTCACCATTGTTCAATACGGAAAACATTAATATCTCTTAAAATTTTCTCTCATAAATTCGCGACCAATTATCAAAAGGTCCATTTAATCTTAATATTATTTATATTATGTTTGTGGTTTTCATTGCACAGATACACCAATTATCTATGAAGTAAAATGTCACCTCAATAACAGATTTAACATAAACCATATTATTTAATGTTTTAAAATCTATCTATATTTGATCGAATTGGGAACAGATAAGGAAAATGTTCTTCACTTTAAAAAAATGTATTTTAACATTACCAGAAAAATTGAAAATCCCTATATGCGTCTTCCAGACGAAAACTATTTTATCTATATTATCTATTTTCCAACATACAATAAATCATTCTATAATCAAAAAGAAAAATAATATTTTTGAATAAAACTGTAATCTCTTAAAAACAATAGTATTCCTTTAGGACACTTTCTGACACGGAATTCATACTATTGATTCTGTTGATTATGCATTAGCATTCTATTCGAAACTACATGATAATTTGTTATATGAACTACCTCAGTCCCTCTTTTTCATGCGGTTTCAACACAACTATTCATTGCTAGTTTTCAAATAATAATTGTAAGTTATTTGTAATTTTTCTGCGGCACTATTAAGTGTTCTTTAAAATAAGTTAATTTAAATATAACATTAATAAACAAATAGCTTTAAAAGTTAACTGGGCCAATCATAAATGCATAGAAACTTAAGTCTATGTATTTTCAGGTGTCAAATATTCCCATTCAAGATACTGATAATCAGTATTTTTTTAATAAATGTCTTGTGATAGTTTATATTTTGGGCACAAAGCAATATGTAGAATTCCAACGGACGCCTGTTGATAAAATTTGGAACTTGTGACCGTAATCTTAATTAATATTTTTAACTTATTCACAGTGTTGTTGATACGAATTACATCGAACTAATTTTGTATAAAATAATAAAATATTTGAGTTTTCAGACTACGTACTGTAATTTAACATTTTCTATGTGGAAAACGTTCTATAAAACTGTGGTCTTGCATTTATTAATTTCAAAAGATTACTTTAATTATGCATGTATAAACCCGTTTTGCATATTGATGTATTTACTTATTTCAATAAAGTAATTATGATGTATTAAAGTTGGACTTCCTTCTTTATTTCTTACCTTCAATTCACATTGAAACTTGGGTGAAATGAAGGAAAATTAGCTCTTACAACGAAGAAAACGGCCTTTAAAAACGATTAAACATTATTGCGTAGAACCTAAATAACAGGACGGTTAAGATAAATAATTCTGATTGGCTGACGAACGCAGTTAGTGTCTTAATTTTACACTAATCTAGAAAATCCAGTACGCTCTTGGATTCATTATTCTGATTCTTTAAATTTTTTATTTATTTCATTTATCAATCATAAATACACATTTTTCATGGGCTCATATGCTGACATAGGAATTAGAGCTCCAATTTCATTAAATGACGGAATTGAGAACAACTCCAGTGGGTGGACCTTTTGCAGACTACCGATTTATTTGCCGGGGACTCTTTACCCCGCAACATTGTCGCGTAGCAATCGTGTCCTCATATCAATCTCAATGCTTCAGTCCATCAACGTGTGCTTTCTGAGATATTAATCGCCTTTTTTGGCTGAAGAAGAAGGGCTGAGGAAAACAAAACGGTGGTGGCTTCGTGAATTGTACAAGAATGGCAATAAAAAAGGTCATATAGACAGACTAAAAATGATGGACGGAATGGGGTTCCGAGGATGACACCAGCAGATTTTATGTATCTCCAGTAAATGGTTGTGCCTCATATTATTAGGCAAGAGAGCCGCTTCACGCAGTCAGTTTCTAGCAATCACCGTCCGTTTTCTCGCCAGTATACCTTCAAGGATTCCATACACATATCCGATTTCGTCCTTGAAGTCTGTGAGGTCATCATGATGGCGTACATAGGATTAGTAAGAAGAAAATCAGTGTTTTTATTAAATAAAGTTAGATATCGCTAAATAAGTACCTACTGAGCTAATTTAATAATGGGACTTATATCGTAATTCGAAATAATCAGCAGAATAAACATGCATGTAGATGAGAGAAATAGGTCGAAGAAGAGAACAGGTAAACAGAACATAATTTATTAGTTACCTTTCAAGGTATGAAACTTTTATCCATTTGTAAAATCGTCACGTCAAATTTCTTTACTAGCTCGACCATAACTTATCCTTTTCTACCTCTATCTTCGTATACGTCCGAGGAGACATCTATTGGCTGGAATATCCTCAATTAATTTCAAGGTCGAATTAGCAGTCTTAATTAAAATAGAAAAAACAAAGAATACTGTGAGGGAATACAAGCCGTTATTACGGGATAGGGCAGCCGTGCGTCGGATCACGTTGCACTTAGCAATGTTCGTCGACAATGAGTCCGAGAGTCCAATTCAAAACCCCTGCGAAATGCAACCGACAACCCTACAGATTAACTGACTGTCACTGGAAGTCTCCTCAGGCTAGGTTTACACGGGCAGTGATGACTGCCAGAAAACGAGGGGCAGTGATGTCAGTGGCGTGTCAACATACGCCAGTGCTGCACTGACAACTGCCTATACGTCGCTGACACGAGAGCACTGTCTCACTTTTCTTGGAACGTGTCAACAGTATGTCAGTCATGACTGACGTTCCCCCTCCACCGACCTAGACGCTGCCCTCATGAGAGGCCAGTTAGTGGCAGTTACGGATGTCAATTATCGATTGTGAACGGTGAGGCAGGACTGACTATCGATTGCGCAATAGAAAACAGTTTGTATTTTTCATTTTCAATACGCGTGCAGTTTGTTATAGTGTGCGATTGGAATAGGTGAATCTTTGTTGTGAACAGCGGCTAGAATTTTGGTTCAGAAGCATTTAGGATAGAGTTCGTTTGTTGCACCTAATCACCTCTAAATTTTTAGGTTAACTTTCCAAAAAGAATTATTGTCCACCCTCCAACGGCACAAACTTTAACTAGAAAAAAAATACGCAAAATAATGATGTATAGCTATAAACATTCTACTATCACACGTAATGAAAAATAATTCATTTCGTTTTGTTCAGTAATTGACACCTTCAAGGGGAATAAAACAAGTAATAGAAACCGAGCCAATTAAACAATGAAAACCAGCTTCAAAGTACATGTGCTGTTTTTATTATTGCTTGATTTCTGTAGTAATAATATAAAGCAATATTACTAAACAACTGTTTTCATTTTTATGTATCTATAGTCAGTAGCGTAATACTGAGTTTGACTTTTTCGTGAGAATTCAGGAACCCCTCCTCGTCACGTCTATTCTATCACTAATACAAAGATTAGTTCCTGTTTATGGACATTATGCGTACGCGAAAACACAAAGGGGAAAAATATTCAACTTGATATAAACAATATATCGACTCTATGCAACATCAACAATCCAACCGGTCGTAGTTGCCAAAAAATAGCATAGAAGTATAAACTTGCATCAGAGTTCTCTGCCCGTTCTGTAGTGAAGGCAGCACTTGCACAGAATTGTCAGTGAAGAAGTGGGCAGTTATCTGCCTAAGATGTGAACGGTAGGCAGTGCACAGCCAACCCAACTTCGACGAACATCACTGCCCGTGTAAACCTAGCTTCAGACGCAGCTCGGACTCCGACAAAGAGTCCGCAACAATGAATTCAAGTGCGCACTAGGCTTTATTACACACATCAATTATTCTCCAAACTAAACAATGGAACATCTGTAATCAATAACAGGTGATCGGCCCCGTACACATGTGGAAAATGGGAGCGTACACATGGTGTCAGTAGCGCGGTTTTATGAGTCACTAGCGCGACTCGAGGTACATTGTTTCTTATGGAGCTGTACACATGTGTCGCGCGTTTTACCTCAGACGACAATGCTCTCGGTTTCTTTAACGACGAAATACCAAACAGCCCAGCTGTATCATGTGGACGTTTCATTTATAACATCTATATTGTTATGACTTCATTTATAAAATAACATTTAAAATTAATAGCAAAATGATTCTGAAAAGTAATTAAAGAAATAAGTATATTACCAAAAGTATAATTAAATATACGATGTTTCTCACTATCGGCGGTCCTTTCAGATATTTTCAATGATGTTGCTTGCAAAATTGAATATATACAAATCAATTCTTCTGATTAATAAATGTTGTCGTAACATGTGAATTCCACTAGGAAAATATAAGCACTATCTATGTTTGTTGCCGATTATATGTATCGGGGACAGAGAATATTTTGTAAAACAAAAACTAAGTTAGCATTTGTAAAATCCCAATTATTTCTAAACTTTGAACAGAGTGGAGATTTCGATCACTACTCAGATGATATTAATCGATTCTCTGGATTAAAATCTATTCATACTCATTCTGAGTTCCGTCATGCACCAGTTATACATGAGCCAGTATAACAGACGTATGAAGGTACTCAGACTTTAATCCACAAAATCGATTAGTTTCATCTGACTAGAGATTGGAAGCTCCTGTATGACCTAATTTTATAAATAATTGTGACCGTACAGTGGTGAAATTGTTTTTTTTTATATACAAACTATATCACATTCAACAAGACGTGGTATTATTCGGGTACGCGTTTCTGTGTCACACATTGATATCGATTTGTTAATCGCTAAAATGCAAAAACGGCCAGCTATATTAAACAGGCAAATTTTGGACTACAGGAACAAAGATACCTGCGAATAAATCATCGAAATTTTTAGAAAATTTCTACACAAACGAAAATAAGTCTAAGTAAGTTATTTATTTTTAGTTTTAAAGTGCCATATTTTTTTATTGGAAAGGATAATATTGATAAATGAACACACTAATAGTGGAATTTATACAATTCTATTTTGTCACTGTACTTTATAAATAATAGTGAATTCAACTAGGAAAATGAGATGAAGTAAACTGGATCAAAACCAACTTATGACTCGCACTCGACTCTCTCTAAATCTCATAGGTTTTGTAAGAAAGTAAACCCAGATCCCAACTGTAAGTGTGAAAAATATTAAATCTCATTGTACGCTGGTTCAGAATTAGAAGATCATCTTCAATGGCAGGCTGACATCTCGATAACTCGTACGAGCCGCTGCAAAGGTTAACTTTTATCCCTTGTAAAATCAGTTTTAGCGGCGATAATTTGGCTTATCGATACAACTTCTAACCCAGAATGTAGTGATATGATCAATATAGTAGCTGGTCGTTCTGATATCTCTTCAAGCCAAAGTCGCCACAAAAATTTGTCGTGACAAATTTTGACTTCAATTTGAGGCCAAATACTCAGCAGCAAAAGATCTAAACGCAACATCATTTGTAAATCTTTAGTTAAACAATCCGTGTCTCAATACCACAATTTTGAGTAGAGTATTGCTAAAATAAAATGAGATAACCTGTCACTTCTGCCGGTTTTAACGACGAAAAAGAACCAAAGACTTATATTTCTTCTAGTTCCATATTTGAAATAAAGTGAAATCTTATTAATACTGGAAATCCAGCAGTCTACCTTGTTCCGACTGTCAACAATGGCTCGTCAACAATGCTCCAAGACGCTTCCTATGTGTAAGCTGCTGCTGCCGCGCTTCTGTCGTGCGACCATGTGTACCAGGCCTAATTAGTTTCCGACTTAACGCAATTAAAATGGGGAACAATGCTATTGAATGCATCCGTTTTTTTTACTGGCAGCCGAAAATGCTTTATATGATCTCTTTATTTAATGAATTATCAGAAGTTTCGAATTACTTCTGGAAATGAACTCTAATTTAAATATTGCAGACTAGAATATTGAAGATATTTTTAAAATTTAAATTTCTACTCTTCGACCTGCACGTAATTAAAATTATCATCAACAAATAAATGTATACAAAGAGACAAGATAAGAACAAAAAGAAAATTTACATGTTCGAATTTCCAATTTTTCTAAGGAGTGGTAATTCTAAATCCCATTATAACACTGGCGCTCTCAAATACGTTGCACGAAAAAATGTGTATGAATTTTAAATATTAAGTTTATTATTTGAATATTGTAATCTTATCGGTTAAACATATAATCTTTAAATGAACGAATGCATTCATTTAATTCTCACTTAAATTACTTTTCTGAAATCGTTATGTGATTGTTATTTTCATCACGAGATGAAATATCAATAAATAAATTCATGCTTACTTCTTTTCTCGTTGTATTCTTAAAATAAAGTGGTACTGTATGTAAGAAAAAACATTTGTTGTTTTGGTGGCATTCAGTCCTAAGAATGTTCTGATGCAACCCTCGATGCTAAACTATCTTGCGTAAACTTTTTCATTTCCGCATAACTAGGACAACTCACATCCTGCATAATCTGCTTAGCGTATTCCATACTTTTCCCCCTCTTCTATTCTTACCCCACACACTTCCCTCTAATGCTAATTTACAATACCCTCATGTCTCAAAACGTCACCGATTAACCAATCCCTTCTCCTTATCAACGTCCTCCATACTGTTCGTTCTTCCCCTATTCTGTTTAGAGCTTCCTCGTTAGTGATTTTATCCACCAATCTGATTTTGAGCATTCTCCTATAGTACCACATTTCAAAATCTTCTATTCTTTTCCTTTCCGCCACTCCTATCGTCCACGTTTCGCACCCATATAACGCCACGCCCCATACGAACATTTTTAGCAACGATTTCTTAATATTCACACTTATATTACCCTAAGTAAATTCCTCTTTTTCGCGAATTCTTCCTTGACTGTGCTATCCTACTCTTTGTGTCTACTATACTTCTACCGTCCCTAGTTATTACGCATCTCAAGTTGCAGTATTCCTTCAAAATATCTCTTCCAAATCTGATACCGTTTACTATTACATTGTTTCCCATACTACACTCCATTACCTTGGTATTAATCCTCATATTTAAATCTTTCTCCGTGACCACGTTCATGCCATTTATGATGATTTCCAAGTCTTCTTCTGACCCCCCCCCCCCCTAATACTACAATATCATCGGAAAAATTGTAGGGTTTTTATTTCTTCTCCTTGCGGTCCATATTCCTTTTTAACTTTCTTCAACGCCTGTTTTATATATAAGTTAAACAGCGTGGGCGACAGACTGCATCCTTGCCTTACTCCTTTCTTGATATCTGCATTCTTTTCTTGGTTTTCAATTCTAATTACTGCTCACTGCCTTCTGTAGAGGTTATGTATAATCTTGCTTTCTTGGTATTTTATTCCTGTCCTCTTTAAAATCCTTAATTGTGTGGTCCAGTTCACATTATCAATGCTTTTTCTAAATCTACAAATGCCATTAACGAAGGCCTGTTTTTTCTTATCCTGTCTTCTAAAATTAGACACAAAGTCACCTAATTCGCATTCTATTTGACGTTCCATCCTCCTTTATACTATTTTTGTTAATATTTTGCATGCATGAAAATACAAAACTAATTGTCCTGTGCTGTTCGCACCTATCAGCCCCAGTCTCCTTCGGTTGGGTATAATTATATTTTTATTAAAATTTTCCGGTATTCTTCCTGTTTCATAGATTTTGCAAACTATTCCGAACAGCCATAATATTGCTTCTTTCTCCGATGATCTTATCAACTTCTCTGGAATGTTATAAATTCCTGTCGCTTTACAATTAGTCAGATCTGTCAGCGCCCTATGAAACTCCGACCTTAAAACTTCGTCCCCACTCTTCATCATCCACTTCTTCTTCTACAACTAACTGATCTAGATTTCCACCGTGATACAGCTCATATATATATTGCAATATCCTTTTCAGGGGATAAGACATTAATTTATTAATTGAACAAATTTTAATCAATTTGAAAATTTTATATTTATCAATTTACAGTGATTAGATGAGCCAATATATCAGGGGATTTTGAGTCTCTCGAGAAGTGGAGTATGCAGTTACTGAAATTAGAAAAAAAATCATTTAAGTATTATTCAATCAGCACAATGAGCAAGTTTCACGGCTTTTAAGAACTTACCCACAATTACTGGGTCTACAAACATCCAACTTCACGAATGTTTCCGCGTCTCTCTGACGTCTTGCAGGTTTTTTACACCAATGAAGGTAGTATGAACCAGGTCCAACTCATCATTTGCTCTCTCCTGTCTCTCCGCAACTGCTCGCTTCACTGACTGATCCGTCCTCTCCCCAACTCGTCTGCCTTTTAATCCGTTGTCCGTCCTCTCCGCAACTCATCTTCTTTCTGCAAACATCTGACCTCGAGCCACCCAACGGCTCCCCTTTTAAGTTCTCACCCGGGGTCCCCCGCCATCGGTTCTTCACAAAATTCCGGCGTCCCCCGACAGTGGTTTATTTCACGCAATTCCGGGGTTCCCCGCTATCGGTCTTTTTCACACACCACCATTTTTTACACACGCCCCGAGGGAGTTTCCCGCGGGGGAACCCCTTCGGTGGTTCACCCGCTTTCAGCCAATTTGACATTGTTGTTGGACTCGCTTGTCGCGCATAAAACTTAAAACGTAATAACCTCTTGTCGTAGGCCGAACTGCGCCTTACAATGCCACTATATAACCAAAACCTGCGTTTTTTATTACTATATATATATATTCCTTCCATCTTTCTGCCTTTTCTTTTTTATCCAGAATTGGCTTCCCGTCCGCTTTCCTTATATTCTTGCTAATATTTTCCTCTCTTCAAATGTTTATTTGATTTTCCTATAAACAGCGTCTATTTTACTTTTCATCATTAAATCTTCAACCACTTTGCATTTCTCTTGGATCCAAGCCTCTTTGACTGCTTTGCACTTCCTATCTAACTCATTCTTTAGGCGTCTGTACTGCTCTTTACCATTTTCTTCTCTCGCGTTTTTAATTTTACCTTTTATCAATCAATTTTATTATCCACTTTCCTATTGGTCGGAACTATTCTTCCTATTTTTGCGTCGGATACTATAGTCATTTCTTCCTTCAAGAGTGTCCATTTCACTTCTATATTGTTTCTTTCTCCTTTCTCTATAACCTACTCTTGATATCTTCTTTGTAACCGTGAAGCACCTCCTGTTCTTCCAGTTTTTCGTATTCCCATCGTTTTGTTTTAATTATTTTCTTGAGTTTCTTCATTTTCAGCCTGAATTTCATAATCAAGAGATTTTAGTCGGAGTTTACATTTGCTTCTGGGTACGTTTTGTAGTATAGCAACTATCTCTGTCTCACCATTATATGGTGTAATTGGTACCTGCCTATGTCTCTCGGCTTCTTCTATGTGTAGAGTCTTCTTTCATGATTCTTGAAGCAAGTATTTGTCACAACAAATTTGTGCTTTATGCCAAATTTGGCTAGCATAATAGAACATTTAAGAACAATTAACACCAATAAAATGTAAAATAACAATATATTAATTAATACGAAAATTAAATAAGAGTAGACATTTCGATACATTAATATAGAAACCGAACTAAAATATTATGGCAAGATCACATTTTTGTAATAAAACGAAATTGCACATGTGTTTATTAGATTAATTTTGCGTGTGTGCCATAGTTTTGTTTCGGTTCCCTCTTCTGCTATGTCTATCGTCATTTGTAAGACAGTTACGTACAAATACTAATAATATGTCGTTTTTCACTTCTCACATTTCCTTTCTTCTTCACAGCTGTTGCAAATTGTTGGCGAACAATCTATTTGCCAAAGTAGTTTTACTGTATGAGAACATCTTTCTTATATCTTTGGAATTTTTTGGTTTGATGGTTCTGTTGTTCTTTGTTGTTTAATACTAGTTGCCGGTAGTTAGACTAAAAAGTAAACTGCAGGACCACCATGTTAAAAAAAGAAATTATAGATGCAGAAGAGCATTCTGAAAGAATAAGAGAAAGGCTAGTAACATTACAGGAATTTATTATTTGGCAAATTATTTCTTAAGTTTAAAAATGGCGTCAAAATATATAGTATCGAAGTACTATGCTTGTTTCTTTTGTACAGTTCACTTATGTCGTCAGCATAGTTTTGATAATTAACAGGAAACTGCGAAATTTAAATATTGTTTATAATTGAAATATTTTGTTTAAATCGACTCAATATTGTTTGTAATTCAAGAAATACCATTTTCATCTAAATAGAGGATTATTGTTATCGTGTTCGCACTCTTCGTCCTACAAACATATATCAAAATATCGCATCAAACAGAAAAATAATAAATTGACAACACTTTATAGACGAAAGTTTATGAATTAGATGTGTCACTTGAAGGAATCTCTTGCGATGTCTATATCCGTATATATGGGGAATAAAACTTTGCATTGATTCTCCAATTATGGCTATATAATTTTTTTTCAAGTTGTGTATGTATTTGTGGGAGGAATATTAGTAATCTGCTACTAAACATATGTTTTCTCTTGTTGCTAAGCAATTATAGTATACAAGTTACATGCAAACAAATTTTATTGGTGTAATTATATTTTAAATTGTTTGTTTAGTTTTTTATTGCAATTTTTCCAGGTCTCCAATTGAAAAAAATATCAATGACTTGGATTATGAAATGAATAATCTTAAAGATGATAGGAATAATGACAGAGATCGAATACGTAGAGGTGATAGAAGTAGATTTAGTCCTAAGGCTGCCAGTGGTTACAGAGATAAAGAAAAACCACGTATTGGTAAGAAAGCTGCCTCAGATCGCCGAATTTATGTTTCTAATGTTGCATATGAATATAAATGGCAAGCTCTAAAAGATCTGTTCAGAAAAGAAGGTAAATATTTTTTGTTCAATTAGCTTATTAAACTTGCACATTTATTTTGTTTGTACAAGACATACATTGTTAAAGTTTCCAAGTTACCCAATTTTGGTTTTGAAGTTTTACGAGTATCTTTGCGATTTAATTAATAACGCTTACTTATCAACACTTACAAAACACTAATATGTAATGTATGTCAAACATTTATGTCTGTAGTTTACACCAAAAAAAACCATTATGTATTTTTTTCCTGAAGAAGCCCTAAACGTTTTAACATGTCTAATGTTGTTACGTAGTTGCTTTCGGATTTATGTGTGTTTTGAAGTTTATTTATTAATGTTTAAGGCATAATTGATAACAGATTAAAAATATATTTGTTTTGGTACCCTTTTAAGTAATGATAAATTGTGTACTAATTATTTAATGAAGATGCCAAAAAACCAGTGCAGTGTGTTCTTGTTGCATGGGATCATCTGACAAAAATAAAAAGACTTGCAAAAATGTGTGCAATTTATCACTTAATTAATCTCTATATTAGTTGCATTATTATTATTATTTTGTATATACTTTAAAGTGATACTTAATATTTTTAATGATAAATTGAATAGTATGTTTCATTCGTAGTTAACTTGTTTCAGTTGGTGAAGTTACTTATGTTGAGCTTTTTGTTGATGAAAATGAAAAACCCAGAGGATGTGGAATTGTTGAATTTGAATCTCCAGATTCAGTAAAAATAGCTGTCGAAAAGATGCACAGATATGACTTAAATGGGCGAAAATTGGTTGTTAAAGAAGTAAGTGTTTCTGGATTTAATTTTTCACTTAGAGGATTAAATTTTTTATACTATCTCTTAGTCTTATTAAATTTAGGTTAAATAAAATTTCAAAATAAAAATTGTAACTAGTAATATATTTTTAGTTTAAATTTTGATGTATTTGTTTGAATGCTTTCTTTATTTTCTTCAGTATATCATTGACCTGTTAAATGCAATTACTGGATTTGTGTGTGTTTGTGACATGTCATAGAGTAAAATGGTTGCTTTCTTTTTTTCACTTATTCTTTAAAGGGGAAATTTTTTTTATAAAATGGACTATAATTTTATCCAAAATTATTGTATTTTTAACTTGTAAACTAAATATAAAAACCTATATATTACTTACAAATGAAGAATTAATGTTCTGTATAACACATTATGCACAAAATTTTTAAAAAATCATAACATAAAGTAAATGTTTCGATCATCCATTGTGGTCCTTGTCAATAAACTAAATCAACTATTTTAGCTTCTAAAGTTTTTTTCACTGAAATTGTCTTAAATTTAAGTTTGAATTAGAATAAGAGAGTTCTTATAATTTTCTTGAACTTTCTGTTGGCCATTTTATAACAAATCACATTTCAACAGGTATCATATATCTACTTATTCTGATAATGTGTTAAACTTTTTATCTAATCCTCCAATAAATCAGAAAAAATATATGGTTATTAATCCTGTAATAAAGCTTAAATAAGATGATTATCATTTAAAGAATCTTAAATTTGTATTCTAAAAATTTTATCACAAATATTATCCTGTAGATTTTAATTATAATAATTGTGTTCCAAAGTTGTCTCTGATAATTGTATTGTTTTACTCCTTTTTTATCATTTATCTTAATGTTATTTAAGAAGAACAATATTTCGGTAATTTACAAATCTGCCCATTCTTTATCTTTCTTTGTTAAAAAACTAAGATTTACTTAGTACTTTTGACTGTCATTGTTTATTATTTATAAAATTTCTTGTAATAACTTTTGCTACATTGGTCAGACTTAAAGATCTGTCAATTGTAATAAGGGAACATGAAGACAATCTAAAATTTCCTTTATTTAAACTCTGATTACTAAACACTGTTTGATACATGAAATTCAGAAATTACCTTCTTCCATGGCAATATATTGTTTATTAATTTTCAGTCTTAATTATGTTACAACACTTGAAACAATCAATGTTTTTAGTGATACTATAATAATATATACTGTTCTTTAATAATATTTATTTCTGGTCTAATATTCGTTCTTAAAAATTAAATTAAAAAAATTATAGTGCTTACAATGTTTTCTAAACTTTCTAATTCACAGTTTTCTTCTTCAATGTGCTCAGTGCTTCTGCTACCCCTTGATTCAGAACCTTGAAGTAGAAATAATGTGTTTGTAGGCAAATGAAGCATTTTATAACAAAAGATGCCCTGCTCTTTTTTGCCTGATTAATTTTTTATACTCCCAATAAACTTCATTAACACTTATCCTTACACAATGTTTCATTCCTAAATTTGGAACCTCATCTGGTGAATTTTAAAGAATCAATAATTTAAGGAAGATGAAAATTTAGAAGTATATGCCACACAAGCAAAGTGGCCTGACAGATCAGGAAGAGCGTTGAAAGTGACAGCCAGCCGTCAACTGAGTCCAGTCAATATTTTTACATTCTGATCTTTAAATTAGTTTTATAAGGTGAACCATTTCAAGTGATGGCCAGCTGAATGACTAAGCAGTATCAATTGGTATGTAACTAGCTGATGCTGATAGACAATAAGACTCCACAAGGCCACCAACTTTCACCTTCAAAGAAGGTCAGGATGGGAAGATTGCTCCCGCTTTCAAAATTAATTTTTAAAAGACTAAATAGTTTTGTGTACTTTATTGTGAGTTAAAGGAGTGTTTCTATTTCCATGGATCCATACCTTATCATTATGATAGCAGAAGATTCTATTGTTGTGTAATAACAGGCTGTCAAATAAGTTGGAGCTCTACGTATATTCACTTCCTGCCAACCTATAAAATAAGAAAAACTTTTAGTGATTCAGATTTTTAAATTTCTTACTATTCTATATTCCATGCAACACCAAGGGTGATTTATGAATCACAAACTTGCATTAACTTAACAAAATAAATTACAGTATTCCTTATTTTAGTAATGAGAATTATTGCTACTTTAAATATGCCAAGTAGTTATTGTGAGTAGACATTCCTGCAATATATGGTGGGAGTCAAACACTGATTTAACAAGTTGTTGAGAAGATAATATTGGAAAGTTAGCATTAAGACCAATCAATGTCGTAATCTGTAATTTGTAGGCCAGGCTTCTACTGATATTGATGATTTATTGTAAGTGAACATCTTAAGGTTATAACTTATTTGTCTATTTTCTGTGTAATGATTGTTCCCAATTTTAGTAAATTTTTATAACAGCATAGGTTTTCATAGTTACTTAGTTTGTTAATCTTCATAGGATTTTGGAGTTGAAAGAGACAAGTTTGGACATCCAGTTAAGGGAGGGACTCGTCCTAATATCAACTCACTTTCACGGTCTCGAGAAGAACCACGAGGCAGATGGGATGAACATTCTCAACTACCACAATTTCCGTCTCTGCTTCAGGCGACAGGAACTCCAACACAACTCAGCAAGTGGGGTAACACTTATGGCCTAAGCCCAGAGTTTCTGGAGTCTCTTTGGATAACAACACCACTTGTAACCAGAGTTTTTGTTGCTAATGTATGTCAGTATATTAATATTATATAAATATGTTACTTTTTATATTAATGTATTCTGTTAGAAATTTGAAATATTGAAGCAACTTAATGGAGATTTTTTCACATATTCCTTTATATGGTGGTAGACGAAGTCAATCCAAATGTACAAGCTGTTAACAGTCAGATTATAGGTATAGAGGCTAGTAAGTTCAATATCCTAAGGGTATAAATGTACTTAAATACTCAATCCCACACTGTTTTTGACTCTAAATGAAAAATAACAATAATAGATCATGGGAGACAGATACTGGAATCTTTTTCAGCTTTTAGGAGAAATTTGTTGGAACAACAAAAAGAGGACTCAACTTTATGGGGCAGTAATACCAGATTTTGAGTTGTAATTGACTAGAGGCAATATAGAAAAAAGCTGAATTTTTCTATTCACCTTTTAAAATTTCTCCAAAAGCCAATGTAATAATAAATAAATATCAAATTTATTTGAAAAATTTTTCTGCAAACATTAAATCTTAGGTATTAATATAATTGCAAATTTTAAATAATTTAAAGTACAATGATGTTAAATATATCTATTAATAGAGAACCGCATATTTCAACCATGACCCCCTTGCAGTACACAAATGACTTGTCTTTCATATTCACACATTTTGGATGTTTCAATAAATTCAGATAAGGATGAATTGTTGAAATCAGCGTCTGTTATGTTGTGAAATATGTCTCAATTTATTAGAGCTATGTTGTTCCATTCTGATCAGTACTTATTTAAATTAATATATTTTATCACACTTTTTTAGTTATGATGTAAGAATTTAATTAAAGATCTTTCAGTAGTGGATTATCTTTGGCCATCAGAGTAGGAGTTTAATTATGCTCAGTAATTTGTTTAAATAAGTTGTTACTATTGCTGGGGTTTGCACTGATGACAATATTGTGATATGTATTAATCTTGGTTTTTATTTGAATGTATTAAAGCTGGAAACTTTGTTTCAGTTGGATTATATAGTTGACGAAAAAAAGCTGAGAGAAGTATTCAAATTAGCAGGAAAGGTTGTGAGTGCTGAAATAAACACTGACAAAGATGGAAAGAGCAGAGGATTTGGAGTAATTGAATTTGAACATCCAGTAGAAGCTGTACAAGCCATATGTATCCTTTGTAGCATATTCTTGGGAGAGAATATGTAATTGCTATTTAGGAATGTAGTTAGTCATATATTGATGTTACAATTTAGTTTTAGTTCAAGTCCAGTTTTTAACAGAAACAAACTTTCTTCAGTTACATATACCATAAATGCTCATGTGTGTTGCTCATCATGTTAAACACCCCTATTTTCTCATCTTCATTACAGCAAAAAAATATTTATTAAATCATCTTCTCTTTTATACAATTCATGTGTTTTGATTACACAGTGTTAATGGCTAAGAAAACAACAGTTATATGAAGTAATGTGCTTTTCCAGCCTGCTGTCTATAGTTCATGTATTACAAATACTTTTTAATTCAAAGTCTTAAATGAAACATGTGGTATGATTCGAGGTTATCTTGCAGTATATTATATTCTTTGTTCTGTGGTAGTTAACACCAATGATTGGTGAAATGTGTGAACTATTAGACTTCGAAAGAAGACAAATTGTTGGTCCACAGTTAGCAGGAGAATCTGGGACAAAAACGGCTCGACTGATAAGCGTTTCATGAGCGACAGTATCCACAGTAATGACAGCATTCACAAAACATGATACAACATCATCAGCAAAGAGGAATAGTGGGTGAAAGCCGAAGTTAACTGACCTACAGACAAACCTTAAAAAGTATTCCACAGCAAAAGTGACTGCAGAACTCGACACTAACTTGAGCAATACTGTTTCGACAAAAACAGTGCAGTGGGACATTCATAAAGCTATCATTCATGGAACAGCTTCAATTTTGTAACTCTTCATAAGAGAAGCCTGTGGAAAGCTGCGAAAGGAGTGGTGCTGTGATCATAAAATCTGGACAAGTGGAAGAATGTGGTATGGTCTAATGAATAATCATTTACATTGTTTCCTACAAATGGCCAGGTTTGTATATGGAGAAAACCAAAAGAAACCTAAAATGTGAACTGCCTGCTTCCTACAGTCAAGCACAGGGGAACTTCTGTTATGCTTTGGGTGGCTATGTCATGGTATTCAGCTGACCTGATCATCACCATTACTGCAAATTAATATCTCGACATCCTCAATAAGTGATTACTATGACTAGCATATTGTTGCCAGACACTGCCACATTCCAAGATGATAATGTGCCCATACACAGTCAAAAAGGTTTAGGCGTTATTTGTAGCGCATCAGAATGTCATCAAACATCATCCACGGCCAGCACAATCGCCAGAACCTGTCATTGAACTGTTATGGGGAGTTACAGAGCAGAGTGTGAGGATCAGATTTCCACCTCCAACAACGTCATTGTAGCAATTGGCGGATGTTTTGCTATAAGAGTGGGAGGACATTCCGTTGGGAACTATTCAGGCACTCTACGAATCTATTCTGTTCTCAAATTACTTGTTCATATTATTTTGTCCAACCCCTGTATGTGGAAAGGGGTTAATTGTAAAATATTCTTAAAGACCAGAGGTGAAAAGTAGGTTTATTCATTTTGTAATCCTATATAAATGAATTCCTCGTTACACAAAATGTATGGTCCATGCTTACCTTTCCTTGTTTCGCCAAGCACTGTTTGTAAAAAAATGATATATTAAATTGAAACATATCTATGTGAGAAAATTCAGATAAAACACACGCAGCCTGTGTATTATTTACTTAACTCTTGTAAACATGGTGATGAGATATATTTGCCCTTAATTTTATTTTAGCAATGTTAAATAATCAGATGCTTTATGGTCGAAAAATTTCTGTCAGAATGGATCGAGTTGATCCTAAATCCGATCTACCTGGAAAACTTCCAGAAGGACTGAGAGGTGTGGGTAATGGGCTAGGACCTGGAGGTTCACCACTCATGGATATTTCACGTGAGTTTCTCTACTAATTTATGAGCAATAAAAACTGTTAGATTTTCAAGAAGTTAATTAATTATCTAATCACTCATTTGAATGTGTTTGTTCAAACTTTAAACATATTTTCACAATTTCATTGAAGGTTGCTGTTGTGGAATTTTTTTTAATCTCTATTTAAAGTTGCATCAACTACCTCTGTGATGTATTGTACAATTTAATACATGAAGATTTTAGTGATACAGATTCTGTTGTTTTGATGATTTGAAAAAGACTATCACATGGAATCATTATACATACATACTATATATAACTGTAATATGACATCCAATTTTTATTGTTACTCTACCACTAACAAAAGAATTTTACTGTAGGTAATTTACCAAGTGAGCATCAGTTGTCAATGGTTGGATTAGGTGCTCCTACTGGTGGTGGTGGTGGCTATGGAAGCAGTTTAGGTGAGATTATAATTGAAATTCATTTGCTTTTATGCACTAAGGATGATTTAACTTTGTCAAAATAACCGTGCAGTTGACAGGCATGTGTTCTGTATTATTTCTTGATTCTATCCTTCAATTTTAGCTAAGCCATTAATTTCTACTCTATTCCCTGTCCATATAAATTTTTATATAGACATAAAGGGGAGAGGGGAGAAAAACAATTAATACACTTGAAATTGAGGGTTGTTCTTACCATGTCAGACAGGAAACTGAACAAATTTTCAAAGATACTAGCCTCCTTCCTCTGTGTATCTGGACAGTATGAAAAATTTGAACGTTTTACAGGGCACACCATCCATTCATTATGTATACATAATAAATTAATACTGACAGGAAAGAGAGTGAAATGTGTTGACTCATCTTGCATTAAATTGAGAGTTGGCATTGTCAGATCAAATAATGTGAATGTCAGTTTTGCAAATTCTCTTAGCCCTCTTCCTCAATGCAGTAAAGGACTGTGACAGATGACTTCACAGCATTCATAAGGTGCCTTTGTGTCCTGTCTTGAAAATTTGACTCTCCTTACTATGCAACATGCTGACACCCGACTCTCAATTTCAGGTAATTCAGCCACATTCCATCTCTCTTTCCTGTCCATATTAAATAAATACCTTTCACAATGTCACATCATCCTTAGTTGCTTACATATTGTAAGTATGTATAGACGTAAGGATTTACAGTATATATTTTGATTAGGTCCTGCATCTGCACTAACCAATGTTGTGAATCCATCAATTCTAGGTAAGTTTTAGTTGAGTATTTCATGTTTCCTTCAATCATTAAATAATGAATTTAAGGAAAAAATTAAGTTTATCAATAAATTTATATTGGTGGGTACATATTTCCATTTCATACAACTAGGAATATTGGTGAAGATTACATTCCATTGCGAGGTAAATAATATTACAAACTTTTATAACTATAATGTTAATGCCATGCATGACAAGTATGTTTCCTTAGGACTAGTGTTTCCAGGTCTATTATTACATGTGTGTAAAATGCAGAGTGCAGCAGAACCAACTAAGCAGTTAACTGTCTTGTTATGGATAAAAAAAAAAGTTAACTGCTTGGATGGTGGTGCTGTTCCAAATCAGGAGCAAACATTGTTTGAACCATAGCACATCAGGGCTTTGCCATATTTGCTTATTTTAAGTCACCTATCTGTAATCATGACACAAATAGTTTTTTGGTGACTATTCAACCTATTGCCATTCGGTAGCACTCTAAAGGAGAGTTACACTGATGCAACTTTTTAGGCTACAAGTAGAATGCAGGATTGAAGCATGCTACACTAGTCTTTCCATTAAAGCAACTACCAGCAACAAAAATTAAGTCTCCTTGCTGCATGCTACTTGTCAATTGTTGTTGCCGGGATATGTCTCTCACCTTCGACATGATTCAACGTCTTGGAACAGTTTCGGTGCTTTCTAACAGCCATTGGATTGGAGTGGCTTGTAGCATGTGACATGGAATGGAGCAATGAGAAAATTACGTCTTTTATTGAAGATTGCGGTTACATGAGTGAGTGATGGAAAAACAAAGATAGTAGAATTAAAAATGATTAATCTTTTATTTAAATTAATAATTTTCGTTTTGTTCAGCATTTCATCCTGAACAAAAAAATACAACGAAAAAAGAGCAGCTTATCTTCCATGAAGAAAACCAAATGGTTTTCATTTGACTTTTATGCAAGACATGGATGTGCTGTAATCTACATTGTCAACTGGCAGTGTTGAGGAGGACTTTGTGGGGATTGCCTTTGAATAAGTACATAACCAATTAATTGAAATATATGTTTATAGATTTATGCACAGGCGTAAAAGTTGATTGAAAATATCTTGTCAATTCATTCATCAATTCTTGAGCTTCAAAAGTTTGCTTTCGTGCTTTATTCAGAAAATATTGAAGACCAGTATCACCTGGAATAATATTTACATCTTTGGTTCTTGGAGGACAAGTATAGTGATTGTGATTTACTGTTCTTCGAAAAGCTATGGAGCTGAATACATGTAATGTGTGATTGCTTTTCAAAAGTTGGCATCATATTTTTTATAGTAAGCGAGATTTTCTGAAGCTAGTACTCTAAATCTTTTTTATTCATTCTACTAAAAATTTGGAAATAAAGCTTCAGCAGCAGCAATCGGGTTATTGTATAAATTATCCTGACTTACTTCATCTTTTCCTGTTTTTACCACTTAAAGCTATTATGGAATAATATAGCAGTCACTTATAATTCTATTCCTAATCACCTGATGAAGGAGGCAGTTGCCTGTGAGAATTTAAACTCTGCACTCAGCATGGTACTTACCACTTCAGGTAAGCCACGAAATTTATATCTCTGTTTCCTATCCTTATTAATTGTTTTAATTATTCTGACAATGTTTTCTGAGATAAACACACGTGTGTGTGTGTGTGTGACTATGTCATGTTTTAAACATGACCGTCACGTACTTTATATAATTTGATGTGGCCAGGACTTGAACCTGGGTACACGAAACAGCAGTGTATCGCCACTAGAGCCGTGGCATGCGTCTATCCACTCCGCCACCACAGAGTATGACCAACCAAACATTTTCAGTCTATATATTAGGTTTTCAAGTTAAATATTTCTATCTTTCTTTCTATCCAATTATCATATGGGTGACTTCGTCACTTATCCAATATATAATTTATTTGTAATTTATCCTTAACGGATGCTCCTAATTCTTCCATCCCTCTTCTCTATCCATCCTAACTTGAAAACCTAATATATAGACTGAAAATGTTCGGTTGGTCGTACTCGATGTGGTGGCGGAGTGGATAGATGCATGCCACGGCTCTAGTGGCGATACACTGCTGTTTCGTGTACCCAGGTTCGAGCCCTGGACACATCAAATTTTTCCAGTCTTTCTTCCTTCTTCCATTCCCTTCTACGCTTGAAATATGTATTTCCTTGTGCATGATTCCATGCCATACATATGATTCAAAGAGCGAATTTTCTGCCTTTCTCCCAAATATTTCTATCTTTCTTTCTATCCGATTATCATATGCATGACTTTGTCACTTATCCAATATATATATATATATATGTATGTAATTAGTAGGGAAAGGACAGAGATAGAAAGAAGGTGACTTACCTGAGGTTCATAGATTGTAGACGCCTTGTGAGCTTTGGAGTTCCCGAATTTTCCGAAAGTGTCATTTCCAGACTCATGTGTGTGTGTGTATATATATAATAAATTTCATAGGAAAGAAAGAAAGGATAAGGATATTGGTTTACCTTAAATTGATTGTAGGTGTTGCCATGCTGAGAAGAGTAACATGCAAAATTTTCAAAGGTGTCAGCCTGCTTTTTTAAGTAGGCGTGTGTGACGAGTATGGTGGCCAACTACTGTGTCAAATTCAAACCCTGGAGTACCAGCAGTTAGTGGTATCAATTGATTCCCAACAAAATAATACATACTGACATACAAACCTGCATAATACACAAACTAGAGTAGAGATGGGTCAGATCGCTCTGTGCTGGGTGTTAGCTCTTTAACTCCTGCTCTTTGGGAAGAGTCATTCAAAGGAGCTTTCTGTTCCTCCACATGCCTCGATTTTCCCCAAAGTCTCTTTATAATAAAACAAGTAGAAAAAATTGTCAAATTATTTACCATTTTAAATTGTTGAGAGCACTAAATTGTGTGTAAAACTGAATAATACTTAGCAACTGCCAACAAGGAAATCGATGTCTAATGTTATTATATGTCAATTATTTAATTAGACTAAGGAAAGCATTGAAGGGCAGTTGGCAAGTGCAAAATATATTACAACAACAGATGGCTAAGTCTTTTATTAGCCGTGATTCATACATTTCAGGTACGGTTTACTTCACCTCCCAGGAAGCTCAACTTGTCATTTCTACTTGAGTGTTTTAAATATGGCACAAAACACACTGCGCAGAACCTGGCATAGGAACTACAAAGGGTTGCTCATGGTTTGGAAATAGAAAATATATGTGTGTGTGATGAGTGATAACGCTCTCTATATAGTGGCTGCAATATGACTTATGGGTTGGAAACACGTTCCCTGTTTTGCACACAGTTTATATTTGATTGTGAAAGGTGCCACAAAAGTGAAGCGAATAGTTGAATTTTTCAAGAAAGGTACTCAGGTTTCCATGAAGTTCCAAAACATGCCTAAGCAACTTGGTAAACCTGTTTTACATTTAAAACAAGATGTGGCTATGAAGTAGAACTCTACATATTGTGTGTTTCAACATATTCTGGAGCAGTCACCAATCTCAAATGTTGCCTTGAATTATCCGGAGTTGCTTCACATATCAAACAAAGAAATACTGACAATGAAACAAATTTGTGAAGTGTTAAAAGTTTTTAAGGCAGCCACGGACAAAACGAGCAGTGAACAATAAATTACTGCATCAAAAGTAATAGTAATGTGTCGGTCTCTGAAACATTGGTGTAACTAACTTGTAGTGACAAATTAGTGCAGCGAAGGCTGTCATTACAAAGCTTGATAAATATCTGCTAGTGCTGTATTGCCAGGACAAGAAAATCCACTTTCATGCTGGTTGAATAAAACACATTTACCCCCATTTAAGTTAATTGGTGAAGAAGCATTTGTGCATTGCAGCAACATTAAAGAATATGGGGCCAGATAATTACAAATTTAAAAAAAAAAACTGACGGATGCGTGTTTTGTAATTTTGTTTCTAAGCTCAAATATGAGTGAATAATGTCTCAGTTTTATGCATAAGTAAATTGACAATTGTAAATAACTCTTTAAAACATTGGAATGAGTCATGAACTGGACAGGATTCAGTATATTTTTTCACATAAGTTTACTTCAGTTTAGCCATGCTTTTTGGTCAGGTTCAATATTTATTTATTAATTACTTGTAAAAGTTGGTTGTATTTGTTTAGCATTAATAAATTATATTGATCTTTACACCACATCCCACTGGCAAAATCGTATGTCACCAACTACCGAGAGCGCACAGAGTAACTGTTTCAAACATACTCTACTTCCCTAACAACAGAGCAAGTCACATTGTCGAAAAACTCTCACTTCAAAAAGATTGGGGAATGGAGTGGTCAGGGGTTGTTTAGTCTAGAGATAATTGAAAGGGGAAGTGTTCAGAGTGGAGTGTTTTGGGAAGAAAGACTTTACCCTGTCTGATTCTGAACGAGAGTGGTTAAAAGAGTAATTTGCACACTAGTCCAGAGCGAGCACTAAGCCATTCACCAGAGCGAGTCGTTCATTTTGAACGTCTCACTCCGAATTGACCCATTTCTAGACTAGTCAATCATTGGTCAACATGGTTGTTGTTGTTGTCGCTTTGAGCTATGAATTGCATTTTGGACATTTGACAGTTCAGTGCTTAGCAAAGCAATCAGGAAAAGGTGTTTTATTAAGCTGGTGTAAAAAGTTGGACAGTTTGTAATTAATCTGGTAAATGGTGGAGAAGAGGCAGGAAATGTCATTTTTGAACATTCATGTTTCTTGTTGGATACAATAACTTTTCAAATTAATTATAAATTTACTTGTGTAAAAGTATGTCCATCAGTTTGGAGTCTTGCATTCATCTCTCTCCTCAATTTTTATTGGTGATTATTTGATATATAAATTATACCTGAAGGAAAAAATTCTAAGGTACCAAACATCATTAATTATTTTGAATATATATATCATGATAGTGTCGTGTGTGTGTTTTTGACATTCTTAAATTCTTATTGTTAAAAAGTTAATTTGATGTGAAGATTATCACTTTATATTCAAAGTGGAAATATACAATACTCTATATATTGTTTGAAACTTAGATTGTTTTCGATTACTTCTCTCAGTTCGTTGCATTCATTTTGCAGGTGTTGGTAGTTCTTCTAGTTTGTCAGCAGGATTAGCCACAGTTGGTACTCTGAGACACACAGGAAATTTGCTTGGAACTGGTAGTAGTTTAATGGATACAAGTAGTAGTTTAATGGGCGGAGGAGGAAGTGATATTGGCCTTGGAGTTGGTGGACACTTTGGTGGTTCTGGAATTGTAGGAGCTGGCACAGGTATTGGGGGACACACTTCGTTCGGTGGAAGCCTGAGTGGGAATAGTTCAAACCCTTTTCTTGGAAGTACTGCAGGAGGATATGGAAATTCTGCATCAAATCTGATGCGTGGTGGAAGTAGAGATTTTGATACTCTATCTGCTGCCCTGGCAGGAAGTGGTAATAGTTTTAGTTCATCTTTGACTGGACGAGATTTTAGAGATGGTGGATCAGATCAAAATTTTGCCAATGGTCCATCCAGAGGAATGGGAATGTCTGGCACATCAGGAAGTAGACGATCTTCTGACACTATCGTCATAAAAAATGTAAGTTCACAGAGAAACAATGTAGTATTATGAAAAGTAATTTCTGGACATTTTATTTATTTGCAATTGTTTGTTAATTGGAAGATGTAATGTCATAAAAATTGTTTCCAACCATTGTTTCATTATTTATATAAAATTTAATGTTTGGACATAATTTTTTAATACTATCAATAAAAGTAGACAAGCTATTGGAAACACTATTGCTTGTCTATATTGAATAAAATATTTCTGAATTGTTTCCTTTTGTATGAAAACTCAAAAAATTACATTTTCATTATTCTTTGTATCTTTAAATCCAAGATAACATCAAGGGTTTTCATATACAATACATAGTGTGCTGAATATTATTTGTTTTTTAAAGTTTGTATTCTTCTTAATTTCCCACATATTTTTTAAACAAATTTCTTTTTAAATACTTCAGCCTTTCATTCTATTATATTATATGTTGCTATTTACACCTTTGGAAGTCTGCTCTACTAATTTTTCCGTTCAATGAGTGGTTGTTGTGTTGAAGAGATTCTTTGCAATGTGGTGTAATATTCTGTTATTACTGGAGATCTGTTTTTCTACATCATTCTAAATCTTTCATTAATGAAATATCTTCATTTTTCACTCAAAAGGATTAAAATATTTGACAGCATCTATGTGACCAAATATCTGTTGTGTGTGTGATTTGTATTATAATATTTATTTGTCTGGGTTTTGGCTTAGTCATATGAAGCACCATGATTCAGAAAATAAATCTTGTCAAATATAAAGCATACTTAGTAATTTTCAATTATAGCTTTTGAATATCCACACCTAAAGTTTAAAATCTCCAAACTTCTGCTTTCATTAAAATCAGAATTATTAATCACAAACATTTGTGTTTTTATTTCAGCTTCCACCTTCTATAACCTGGCAAATGCTGCGAGATAAATTCAATGTTGTTGGAGATGTGAAGTTTGTGGAAATGCGAGGCAAAGATTTTGGCCTCATTCGATTTGGCAGTGTGTTAGAAGCAGAGCGTGCCGTTCGTATCCTTCTCAAGTATTTTAATATATCATGTTTCACTTTGTAAGGTAAGATTTTTTGTGCAGTGGACAGGAGGAAATAAAATTTAATTCTCAGCAATCCGTATCACCAGTTCAAATGTAATCCACAATTGTTTCTAATTAAAATAGTTATTATTTTACATGTATATTTTAATTTAAATTATGATGTATAAATGTTTCAAAATGAAATATCAAGGCATATATTTCTCATGTGTCCATAAAATACTGTGTAAATTTAAGAATACTTTTAAAACTGCAAATTTGAATATAAAGAGCATTCAAATGAGAACAGAACATACATTACAAAGTGGCAATGAAATTTGTTTTATTCAAAAGTTATTGCCAGTAGCGTTAGTTACATTTACCCCACTAGGTACTGCCCATCCCCATACTACCAATTTGGTGAGGGATATGCTTCAGAGATTGCACAGATAAACTATTCCACATTCCCTGTATAGGTCAGGTCTTTCCTCTTGTGTATTTTACTATTTTGACAACCTGAAGAAAGACATTCATGGGCATCTGTTTCATTCAGATGAGGAAATGCAAGACTGGGTAAGGTTGTGAATCTGTCTCGAACTTACATTTTTCTAAAGACTGGACTTGATAGTCTCATCTCCCAGTAGATAAATGTAACACTTCTGGAAATTAGTTTTGAATAAAACAAATTCCTCTTGTCTTTTTGTAATGGGTGTTCTCTTTTCATTTGACTGCCCCTTCAGCCATTACTATGGCATCACAGTTTACCTTGAATGCCAATAGTGCAATGCAGGTGGTTATCTTCACTTCTGTCTGCCATAGAGCATTGCCTGACTGCATTCTGATATACCTTCAGATATTGACACCAAGGTGCTTGTAGATTTTCTTGATATACTTTTCTATTATAATAGATATCACCAACATTTTGCTTTATATTCATCTTCCCTTCCAATTCTAGTATTTCACTCTGACAGTAATATGACTCATTTTTGCACTACCAAGATTTTTATTAGCTAAAGCTTTATTACTTCATTTTCCAATTAATGTAGCATAAATTAACCTAATATCACCCTTATGACTATGTTTTTGCCATTGACAGTTAGGCCTTGGGCACGATAAAAGCAGCGAGCGGCAGGACTCCAAGCGCAGAGTAGTGAGCGATGCTGGCTGTGATAGAGAACCCTTGAACGGCATTGTCCAACACCCCGCCCCTGTTTAGTACTGGACGCACTGGCTCGTCCTGCATTCCCCGTCATGGAGTCATCATGTGAAGTAGCAAAGTTTCTCTTGCTCAGTGACAATAGTAGCCTTTTATTTATATAATTTCCAAGGACTGTCCTTGTCCACCCTATGCAAGCCCTTTTAAAACCTACATTCTCCCTCTTAGGTCAATTTTTCTGCACAAAGAAATTTGTTTTCTACCATCTGTTATTTGTGTTCCATTTACTATTTCCTAAATCCGTACTTATTTCATTAAAATCATTTTATCGACCTTTTAAAATCTTGGGTTGATCTTCTAAACCATGTGTTATTTTTGTTAAAGGTTCAAGTCTCCCACCATAGTCCTTCTAAAAACTATTAACACTCCACAAGATAAAATAATATTTTAAGTAACTATTAACGTTCCCTCTTATTTTTATCACTCCTAGCCGAAGATAGGCGTAGTGTAGTCATGGCAGGAAAAACTCATTTGATAATTTTTTTCATAAGAAGGAAACAAGTTTTGTTTTCTATACTTATTAAATATAATAAAAAATTAATTATTGGAAGGTACCAACGTTTCAAGACCTATATTTTTCTTGACGATACTGTAATATTGAAGTCATAATGCATCCACAAGAACAGTGCGTCTGTTGCAAAATGTTGTTTTTTAAAGTTGTACGTCGTTATTTACTTCCAAAAATTAATCAAATTATGATTTTAAGTAACTATATCAACATTTCCTTTGCATATTAATTTGTTAATATTCTCGAAGCAGGGATTGCTCAATATTAATGTAATATTTTTATATAAAAAGTAAACTAATTTTCTTCCTTTCCTTTTTTAACATTTAATAAACAAATTAAATGATTTTTTACTAACGGAAATTACAGTGGCCTCGTCCTGTTTTTTTGTGCATTCAGTTGGGCTTGAGAGTTTTTTTATAGTCCCTGCTGCTCAGCAGGGACAAAAAATTAATGTCCAGGGTGAGTGGCGGAAGTTGAACTGCTCTGCCACTCACCCTTATCGTAGCCAGTGGAACCGCGAACCCATTGAATTGCATTGGAACATTAAAGTGAGCAGTGCTGCTCTAGCTACCTGCTCCCTGCCACTCGCCGCTTTTATCGTACCCGAGGCCTTATAGTTAATGGTAAATGACTGTTGGCAACTTGTAAGTAGAAACCTTTGGAGATTCACATGGGTGAGAAGGTTGGCTTTTGACAACTGAGCCATTTTAGATTTCACATCGTACTCTGGTTTTATGTTTAACCATGTAAAATACATCAAACTGTCATATTTTTATATTGTGTCTATATTGCTTCCTTAATTACATTGTGTAGACATGACAGACCGCACTCGGTTGGACGGCCGTCTAATTGAAGTCTCTCTCTTCCCATCAACGAGGTAATGTGAGGAGATCAGCATCTGTCTTGTGTCCAATTTCTGACTTAGAAACATAAAAAATTGATGTTCTTAATTTTTTTTCTCAAGTCAAACTTTGAATGGTATCTATTAGTTATGACTTTTCATTTGAAGAAATAATTTTTATTTGAAGTGTCTCCAATTGTAGACATTCGTCTTTGTAACTTTATTCCATTTGAGCTTTGTGTTGCTTATTTAGGTGTTGTATGTTAGTTGTCTTATGTAACTTACTGCCTCTTTTGAATAAAAGGATATTTTGTTGATAAGATGTAAGCTGTTTACCATTTTTGGTTGTCCTCAATTGTAGTATTGATCATTTAGTGCTAATTCCTCTTCGTTAATGAGTGGCAGCAGTGTTTCTTTATATCAAAGGAAACTTGTTAGCTGTGGTAAGTTAACCAATATTCCTGAATGTAAATTTAAGGATTGACTAAATTTTGATCTTTTAAGATCCTGAGTGACTACTTTTGATTCAAATTTAATTTGTGTTGACAGATTGAGTTATCTTACTTTCATGTAAATATGTTTGGAGTTATTTTGTTTCTCAGAATTGGGAAGATTTGTTGGCGATGTTGTTAATCCACATTGCTTGTCTTGTGGCAGTGTTTCTTAAGGTGGTAAGTCATTAAATAGTTTCAAAGAGATGTTTTTTAAAAAAGAAATTTATCAGAAGTACATGTTCATGTAAAACATTCAATTATATTATATGTATTTAAATTTTTTCTTTAATTAATGATTCAACATTATTAATATCTTATTTTTATATTTCCACCAATTATGTTGAGGTCTGGTGAATATGCTGACTGTTTGATGATATTCTGATGCTCCTCAAGCCAAGAATATACCTTTTAAGCTGTGTGTATGGGCACATCATTGTCTTGAAATAGGCTAGTCGCAAAGTAAGAACTTCATCATTGAGGATGTACAGCAATCTGGCCAGTGATATTGTGTGAGGACCAGCTGAATATCAATATCACAATACACACACAACTCAATTGCTGAGGACAGGAAAGGGAGAAAGAAAGGTGTTGGCTTACCTAAAGAATAAAACTGGCAGACACCATTACAGGTATAGGATTTTCTTCAAGTTTTCCTCAGAAGAAGTACTTGCACATACCGAGTAACGGCCAGCATTTTTTTCTCACTTTCCTGCCCTTACAAATTGTGTTAATTATTTTAACAATGTATCCCTACAAGGAAGGAAATGTCATTATTGGAAAAATTATAGATAGAGTAGTTGGTGATTTACCTGAATTATAAGGGTGACAAACACCCTGACAACCTCACCCATGCCAATCTTAAAAATAATAATGATATTGTCATCCACGTAGTTGACAAGGGTTCTACCACAATCGTCATGGACTCTGATAGGCACACAAGTGAGAAGTGAGGCTCTTAGGATTTCTTCTTTGGTAGATGATTCCCTCCAGCCAATAGTGGAAAAACTTGCATCTAACATTCAGGACACCAACTATTTTCTCCACCACCTCCACAAATTACCCAAACCACTTCCATGGGACACTACTGGTTACTGTAGATGTTGTCTCCTTATACATCCCCACACATAAATACTTACTGTTATGCAGGCCACCAAATTTCCCTTTCAAATGCCCACTTTTTGATCCAGTTTGTGCTAACCAAAAACGCTACTCTTTCGAAAACAAAGTTTACCATCAAATAAGTAGAACTTTCATGTTCATCTGTATGGCTCCCTCCAATGATAACCTGTTCATGGGGCAATTGGAACTAACATCTAAATTCTTCCCCACTCAAACCCTTAACCTGGTTCCAGTTCATAGATGACATTTTCACACTATGGACTGGCCCACAGACCAGATGCCCTCACAGACTTTATACACAACTTTAACACGAAGTTCCCCATAAAGTTCACTTGGAAATACTCTCCCACCCTCATCACCTTCTTATTTTTTGACATAAACCTTCATTCAGGTTCAATAACCACCTCTATCCACATAAAACCCATTAATACCTCACATTACCTTTATTTTTCAGTAGTCACCCTGAATACACCAAATACTCACTCCCATACAGTCTAGACCTCAGGAGAGTTCACATCTGTTCCACTTGGGACAGCCTATCGTTGTACACCAACCGCATCTTCAATACAATCTAGCTCAGGCCCTTTCCTCTTTCCAAATAGCCAATCCCAGACCAATAAACAGTACATAGTCGTCACATTTACAACAGCCTATTTTCCTGTACTATTTAAACTCTAATATTTCCTCCACTTGGATTGCAATCCACTCAGAAATCAAGAACATACTACCTATCTGTCCAATGGTTGACCAACTTCTACAACATTCTGGTCAACCTTATAAACCCCAAACCGCTTACGCACAAGACAACAACCTTTCAGAACTCCACCAATAACGTAACTTGTAGAATAAAAGAAAATGTAGCCTGTCTCTCCTCCCATACAAGCTTCATAAACTACATTCTGCCCAGCCTTCTACATTGGTCAAAGAGACCCCTCCCCAAACGAATTAAAACCTCCACAGCACAGTCAAACTCTTAAAAACACAATTTTCCGATGCCTAGAGCCACATTACTGATAATTTCGACCAGTGCTTCACACTAACCCTCCTCAAAGCCCTACCCCCAATTCATCAGAAGCTGAGTTCCATCTATGGGAACTCTCCTTCCAACACATCGCAGTCAAGACAAAGCCCTGGACTCGGCATCCTACACCTTTAACCCCCACAAAATCAAACTGACCACCCATTGCACGAGTGCATGTGTACCCTTTTTATTAAGTACATATTAAGATGTGCATGTGTGTGTATTCATTGATGTGTGTTTCAGTATGTGTATGTATACCCTTTTTAGAATGTACAGGGGTTGGACAAAATAATATGAATACTTGCATTTACACAATATTTATTGATTAATAAGGAGTTGACTTATCATTTGGGTATTTATATGAGTATGTGTGCATCTCCCCAGCCCCCATCAATTATTTGCATCTTCCCTGACCTTCATTGAGAGGAAAGTTGGTGGCCTGGTGAGATTTATTGTTTCACAGCAAAAGCTAGCCACACAGCAATTTTGACTGCTCTGTTGACAGGCCATCACTCTGATCGCTTTTCCTCCAAAAATTAAAACTGCACTCAGCATGGTGCCTGCCAACTTTCACTTCAAGTAAGCCAAATTTCTCTCTCCTGTCCATGTACATACGTAATCAGGACAGGAAAGCGAGATAGAAAGTAGGTGATTTACAGATGGCAGGCACCTTGTAAGGATCAGAAAGTTGGGAAGACATTTCTAGTGATCGGCTAGCTGACTATATATATAGTCAGGAAATGGCATTGTCATGTTAATTAAAACAATTAATAGGGAAAGGACAGAGAGATAGAAAGTAGGTGACTTACCTGATCATAGATGGTAGACACCTTGTGAGGGTTAGAGTACTTTAATATATATTTAAATTTGGTGCCTTCATCAAGGACAGAAGGGATTTCTTCAAATTTTGAGAAGTCTTCTTCAAGGAGTGCCAGATATAATAAAAATGTTGACTGAACTTTTATTAGAAATGTAAATTACAACATAATATTTTAAATTCTTTTTTAAATGTCCAAGGCTATGAAATGGAGACCTTGCTATTTTCATCTATTGTTGCCAGAGTCCGTCCATTTGCAGATGTCCTCTATAAGTCAAAACATATTTTTGCTAGGAATTTGCAATTTCAATGGTTTTTATAAAAAGTTTTACTTTTCACAGCATCAGTTGGTGTCCAAGTGTCTGTTTTAGTGTGTAGTAATATTGTTTTGTTAAATGACATGTTGGCTTGTGTCCAGAAATTTGAGTGGTTCTGCTTTTATCCATATTTGAGAAGCTTCAAAAAATTACTCAGTGAACTAATTGAATGCTTTGTAAAAATGATGAATGTCAAGAATTGTCTTCAATCAAACTTTTGTAATCTTTAATGGTTCTGACAGACAGGTAAGGAATTTCCTTTTATCTAGAATCTGATATAATTTTTAATAATTAATATGCTTAACCCTAAAGGTTAGGAGAGTTGTATCAATTTTACTTTACTGTTGGTGTATGAATTTCTGTATGTTTTGCATTGGTTAAATTGCTTTTGACGAAAGGCATAGGTTTCCGTGTTTGTGAACTTGATATCCAAAAGGTTTTCTGAATAAGTTACAGTTGTTTAACTTCCATATTTACACTGTACTAATTACTTACATGATTTTTAGAAAATTTATTGGCATTTTGACTTTATGGAACTTAAGTATTTAAATACATTACGTCAGTATTTTATGCAACAATAAAATGAATTAAATAATGGAAAATAATTAAGAAAAACTAATGAATACTTTGTTGCAGGTGAAAACTTTAAGAATCTCAATTTTAAGAACACAATGTGTTCTTATATGATCTGAATTGTAATCAAGTAAGTTTAATTAAAACTGATCGATTTTTTACACAATACAAATTAATTAAATTATAAATCTGCCACCTTAATCCAATAACTAAAAAGAAAAAATGCTATTTGCTTCTTCATCTGATTCCATGTTTAAGTAAACTACATGTGGTAATAGTTTCTCACTGTAATGTTATGTGTTGTTTAGGTAATTGTGACTGAATTCTGGAACCATGTAACTGAACACAAGTTATGTTTGGTTAAGATATTTTACATTTCAAATTGAGGTATGTTTTGTGCTATAAAGAAAGCACTTCAATTTTAAGAGTTTTATTTAATAATTACATTTGTTTCAGGTACAGTAACTTTGGAGAAACCAAAGAAATACTTCACTAATTCTGCAAAATATTCTTTCATGGATATTTCTAATTTTCAGCAACAAGAAAAGTTTTGATTGGTGCTAGTGTAGTATAAAGTATTCTCACCAAAATTATACTTTTCCATTCCTTTTGTATATATGTCCTTTATATTACATGTAATTATGAAGTTACTTTTCTGCTGAGTTGTTAATGAAAATATTATAGTAATTTTATTTAAACTATCATAGTTTGTAAAAAAAAATTGTATTTCGTATGTTCCAATACTTTGCCACTTTTACATTTTTTTCTGTTAATTCCAATTTCCTTTAAAATTAAATTTTAATACCTTTGATTTCCAGTATCCTATCTCAAAATCTATTTAAAAAAATAGTCATTTAGGGTCCTTAACATATGAATTGAAACCTTATAATACATATTTAGTTAGAGGTAATTCTGCTGACAATGACACTATTCAGAAAGATTCCTAAGTGAGCATGTGAAAAATTTTCAAATAACCCATGTAGTAATAACTAAATGGTATTATGAGATTGCCACCCACTAAAGATGGCACCGTTTTCATCATTGATTATTTATTTCTTCCTATGGAACAGCAGTTGAGTAATACTTTTTGGAAGTGGTCTGTACTATTGCCCTGTACTATTTGCCTGCCCATATGGAAGCAGCGTACAGCACCACCGACTTTACTTTAGTCCCTAATTATAACCAACAGTTTTGCCTGGACCTGCCAATGTGTTCAGCTTTTTTTGAAATGGCAGTACAGGTTTTACCTGCAATTTGAAAGTAGTGCTTGAAGATGATGTGGTTGCATCTTCAGATGGCACATAAACAGTAGTGAGATTATATCTGTGTATTCTGAAAACTTTGAAGAGATTCAATCAAACTTGGTACGCAAATGGTCTTGTGAGAATAAGACACCCATATTGTTTGGAGTAGAATTATTTGATAAAAGTGATGTGACGACAACGACAATTAAAGTAAAATTCTTTGTTTTGTGTATTGCTGACTTGATATTGATATTCATGGTGCAGGGTAAGTTGGAGTGAGAATGGAAAAAAAAAAGTCCCCATCATTGTATAATCCTCTGTTGGTATTCTCACGGTGAACAGTGACACTTCCAATGCTGGTTAAGTGATATATTTAGCCTCTGTTGTAAGTGGCAGTGAAACAAATGATCTATTATGAAATATTTAGAATAATCTAGAGATTAGTGTAAAATTAATTACTTTTTGGGTTCAACATAAGATTGGAAAAGTCTACAGAAAGAAAAATAATATTTGAGCAGCTAAGGGTGCTTTTTTAAAATACATTTCAAGTATAAGGTAAATTTTTTATTTGCTCTACTGAGTCCTGTAGACAATATTCGAAGATAAAAATTAGTAACATCTACAAAAGTCAATACACATGTTGGCAATTGTTTTATACAGTGTGCAAAATAAAATCCGTAATATCTATTTTCCATGCTGGTGCCAATTGCTTTGAATGGCTATAGAAATGTGTCTTAAGTTAATATATTTTGGGAGTGGTAGGACAAAAGTACCATCCTGCTGTAGACAAAAAAAAACACCCGTTCTGAATGACGTACCACTTCAATGGTGACATTAGATGTGCGCATTGCGTCGATTCACTTGACCGTTGATGTAAACGTCTCGTCATTGAACGCTATCTTGGGGATGAAGGGTTCATCGTTATCAATTACGAATGTAGAAATACGTTGATATAACTTCACATCCAACTCGCAATACCGATTTCAAAACATGCTCAATATTTTTAATATTCTCATTTGAATTGATTCTTTTGCCTTATATATTTGGAAATACTAATAAATTGTGTAAATAAAAAATCCACTTAAATTTGTCTTGCTGCTTTAAGGAGGATTTTAGCGGACTCAAAAAGCGCTATTTTTGCATGGGTGAACGAGCGAGTTACACCTACAGAGGAAGGGATGGCCGTCACCCTGCAGGAAAGGCCTGGTGGCATTGCCTCTCTATCTATTTAAGATACTCTTTAGGACAGCAGGTACTTACTAGTTAGCATTGTGACTATTGTAGGCGTTCAGACGAAGAGAAACTTGACTTAACTAGACTAATACTGTCTTTGAGATAGGAAGGGACGCAGTCTTCCCTACCTCACTTTCTGAAAACTTGGAGTCAGTATATGCGCCAGGTTCCATCTGGTTTGCATAGTCTCGCAATTCCTTTCAGACGGTAGTCAGTCACGCTGTTCTCGACCGATTTTTCAATTTTTTTTGTGGTTTTGTTTTATTTTGCGGAATGAGTTTTTTCGACACCGAAAAATTAAAAAGAAAGTGCTTGGATGGAGGTATACGAGGGCTTTGCACAAATACCAGTGGAAGAGTAAACGAAAATCATTAATTAGTGAGAATACAAAATATTCTTTATTATTTATGCTAGTACTGTTATCTAAATTAAGTAGTATTTTTCGTTAGTCGCGCGTCGTATTGTAACGTTAACTATAATATTATAAAGTAAATAATTATTATTTCAATGAAACATAAAATGAACACAGGAAGCTACTCACCTTTCAGTCAGAGGGCGTACAGAGTATCACCAACAGAACGACGTATTATTCAAGAAGTGGATAAGATGCTTAGCCAACCATCACAGAGCCCGTGGTCATCACCCGTCGTACTAGTCACAAAGAGGGATGGAACCTGGCGATTCTGCGTTGATTATAGGAGACTTAACAAGATCACGAAGAAGGACGTTTATCCGCTACCAAGAATTGACGATACTCTGGATTGTCTAAAGGGAGCAAAGTTTTTCTCCATCATGGACTTGCACTCAGGGTACTTGCAGATAGAAGTGGACGAAGCCGATCGAGAGAAAATCGTTTTCATTACACCAGACGCACTCAACGAATTCAAAGTTATGCCGTTTGTGTTGTGTAATGCACCGGTAACTTTCGAACGAATGATGGACAACTTGCTGCGCCACTTGAAATGGACTATGTGCCTCTGCTATTTGGACGACATAATAGTTTTCTCGGAAACGTTCAGCGACCATCTGCACCGACTGTGAACTGTTCTCGAGTGTCTGAGTACAGCAGAGCTGATACTGAATCCAAAGAAGTGCCTATTCGGTGCAAAGGAAATAAAGATCCTTGGCCATCTAGGCTTACGACCAGATCCGGAAAAAGTCAGGTCTATAACAAACTTTCCCCGGCCAAGAAATCTACACGACGTCAAGAGTTTTCTTGGGATCTGCTCTTATTATATTATAGGCGTTTTGTCCGAGACTTCAGTGGAAAGGCACGGCCACTACACAAACTGTTGCAAGGGGACGCCAAATTTATCTGGAGCAGCGAACAACAGGACTCTTTAGACACGCGACGAGCCCTTGTTTCCGACCCCGTCCTAGGGTTGTTCGACTGAATTGCATACTGACGCCAGCGGCCACGGACGTTCAGATATTCGGCAAAAAAAGAGAAAGTCATAGCGTACGCCTCGAGAATACTTAGCAAGGCATAGAGGAATTATTCGACGACAGAGAGAATGCCTTGCTGTTGTTTGGGCCGTATCACTTTGGTAAACCGTTCACGGTTGTGACGGGCTACTATTCCCTTTGCTGGCTGACCGGACTTCAGGATTCTTCTGGACGACTCGCCAGGTGGGCTCTACGACTTCAGGAATATGACGTCACGATAAAGTACAAGAGTGGACGAAAACATCAGGATGCAGACTATCTCTCCCGAAACCCTGTCGACGACGAAGAACCGAAGACTGAGATCCTGGATTCTCTTAACTCTTTGACTCATATTCCTGTGGAACAGAGAAAGGATCCGAAGCTGAATGAGATTATACGAGCTTTGAACTCTTGCCAAGGTGTGAAAGGGGACTTCGAAATAATTAATAACGTACTACACAAGAAAAATTACGACTCATTGGGAAGAAGATGGTTGCTAGTTATCCCCAAGCAACTGTGTCTAGAAATTCTGCGGCAGTTCCACGACGCACCCACCGCTGCTCATCTAGGAGTCGTCAGGACGTATGATAGAATCCGTCGACGATTTTACTGGCCGCGACAACTTAAGGACGTCAGACGCTATGTAAGCCACCGCAGAGAGTGTCAGAAAAGAAAGACGATTCCCCAACGACCACCTGGGCGACGCACCATTTCAACGCATGGGAATTGACCTCGGAAAATTTCTAACATCATCCCGGGGAAACAAATGGATTATTGTCTGTACCGATTACTTAATTCGGCTTGCCGTCACAAAAGCCGTAGCATCGGCGGAAGCTTTCGAGATCGCCACCTTCGTCGTTGAAGAAATAATACTTATGCATGGAGCTCCAAGAACCATAATCACAGACCGGGGGACGGTATTTCAGTCTAGAGACTAATACATGAGATAAATAGACTTGTGAAATAACGCACCGAATGATGACTGCTTACCATCCTCAAACAAACGGGCTTACCGAGAGGTTAAACAAAACATTGGCCGACATATTGTCCATGTACACCGACGTCGATCAGAAGAACTGGGACGCCGTACTTCCATTCGTGACGTTCGCCTACAACACCGCCAAGTAATAAACAATGGGATTCACACCATTTTTCCTGGTTCACGGTCGCGAGGCAGAAACGACAATGGACACGATATTACCTTTCAATCCCAACGATGTGAATGACCCTTACATTGGTCACTTAGTAACGAGGGCCGAAGAATCCCTACAACCAGCCTGCATACGTACGCTCCAGGCTCAAGAGAAGGACCGACAACGATACGACGCAAGACATCGTCCAGTTTTGTACCACCCAGGGGATCTAGTCTGGATCTTTACTCCCATTCGCAAAGTCGGCCTCTCAGAAAAGCTCCTCAAACGGTACTTTGGTCCGTACCGTATGCTAAAACGTTTATCCGACGTCACATATGAGGTCGAGGATTATGATCCTAATTCGAGACGCAGAAAGAGCCGAGACACCGTCCACGTACTGAGGATGAAGCCATACCATGAACCCGACGCTCAAAGGGAGGTTGAAGACCAAACACGACCCGACGACGACGCGGAATTTTACAGGGACGAAGAAGTAGGAATGACGACTGCCAGCCCAAGACCAGGAAGAACTGGATCACCTTACGTCGGGCCAACGACGAGATCTGGAGGACTCAGGGCAGCTCAGAACTAACAGCGAGACGCTGTTTTTCCAAAGGAGGGAGCAATGCCACATCTCAAGACCTGCAGTGATGGCCGGATTGCAGAAACAGACTCGGGTTCGAGTCCCACCCAACGCAACCATTTTTATTTGTTCACCTTATTTACATTTTTTGCCTTTACTTTCTAATATTTTCTGTTTCGAGAATGTTCTGCTTCTGGAATATTCCATGTATGTATAAATTGGTCTGGATTCCAAATCGGGGTCAGTCTTACGCAGTACGAGCTTTATGCAGTACTTCGCCGTTGAATAAACGCATATAATCTCTGTGTGTGTCTTATTGAATCTCACGATCCCTCAGAAACGTGGCAATATGCATATATATTGTAATATACTTTTTTGTGTATAAAACATTTATTAATTTAAAGTACAAATATGATCAATTTTAATATTTTTGTTTATTAATTTAAGTGAAGACACGGGCTTACTCTCAGGGGATTTTGGGTCTCTCAAGAGATGGAGTATGCAGTAGCCACAATTACTGGGCCAACAAACATCCACCTCTCGAATGTTTGTGTGTCTCTCTGGCGTCTTGCAGGATTTGATCACGTCTGCTCACGTCCGTCCACTCGCCTGCCTTCTGGGGTCGAGCCACGTCCTCTCTTCTCCTTGTTTCACTTCTGCTCGGTCCACGTCCGTTCTCTTCTCCACTCGCCTGCCTTCTGGGGTCTGGACCACGTCCTCTCCTCCACTCGCCTGTCTTCTGGGGTCTGGTCACGAACCACCCATCGGCTTCCCTTTTAAACCTTCCGACGGGAATTCCCCTATTTCACAACATTTCGGGGTTCCCCGCCCTCATTTTTTAAACTCGTTCGGCGGGGTTTTCCCGCGGGGGTTCACCATCGTCATTTTTTATACTCGCTCGGCGAGCCTCTCCCGCGGGGAACCACCATCTTTCGGCCGACTAGCCATTGTTGTTGGCCGAACTGCGCCTCATAACGCCACAACCTTACAAAATTCGCCTTTATATATATATATATATATATTTCACCGTTAGTTGATAAAAAGTTTACTTTCTTCTAACCATAAGAGAAATACATTCAAAAACATATAAGTCAAATATGACCTACTTTCATCTGCTATGTACGCACATTAGTATATAAAAAAATATATTTACGTTTTTACATATAGAATTAACGAGAAAAAAAACTAGCTAAAAATTGTCGTTCGTCAATTCACGTATGTAAGTAGGCGCATCAGTCTCACAGATCGCAAGAAAAAGTTAGAAGAAAATTAAAGCTACAATACCGATGTGCTACAACAATATACAACTTTTTGTATTGTCGGTCTGTGACAATCCGCGTGCCTTCTCCAGGTTTAAAACAATTGATGACGGTTAGTTTGTGTTTATTTTTATTGATAACGAAATACTAGTACAGTCTGTATTTTATTTATTAAAAGTACTTACTAATTAATAATAATACAAAATGCTTGAAAAAGTAAACTAGATCCTGTGAACTATTCACTTCATGTTAAAATAGTCCGTAAACCTGTAGATTTGTCGAAACCACCTGAGTTAAATATGTCGCTTCGTAGTTTCCAGCAACTATGTTGATCCTCGAGTTCGGACCAGTGGCTGCGTCAGGTTCGTTCAGAAAAAGAGACTGCACAACTTAGAGTTTTGACAAACTTTATTGGTTATCGCTGATACAATGTTGTTGTAGTTAGTTACATAAGCAGTCTCCGGAGGGGACTCCTCAGTTTATATAGAGGTAGTTAGGGCAAGGGGCAGCCTTGCCTCGGTTTTTAGAAAACACCACGTGGAGAAGCCACGAGGAGTTCAGTTCCCACTCTGATAACAGGCCACATGTTTACTTAAAAACCACATGGTTAAAAGGGCATATGCCCTGACTTGATAAACTTGATAATTAAATTTAATTAGTCTGCGGCGGGGTCCACAGCCAATACTAAAATGGATCATAACTCTAAAGGTTCACAGATAGGGTCAGAAAGGAAACATAACTTAAAAAGGGGAGATTAGAACTTATATTCGGATGCAGGACTGGGATCGGTATGGAGCTTTGGCTGGGAATATAACTCCTGTACTTGCTACCGGTATCATGTTTTCGGTAGGAAGTTCTAGATCATCTATGTTTCCTTCAGCAGTATTTGCGGGAGCAGATGAATACTCTTTCCTCAACATGTTATGTAAACAGCAACACACGCCCATGACCAAGTCAACAGTTTCAGGTTTATAGGAGTAAATATTGTTTGAAAAGTTGTGCACAATATTCCACACGCGTTTTCAGACACTCTCCTTGCTCTGCTCAAATGATAGTTAAAGATACGAGTAAAAATAATGCGTTTCCTAGGAAAATAATGTTGCGCCGCTTCTGCCGGCGTGGAATTCCCCGTTCAGTTCACGCTGCGTATTAGATACCCCGGCTTTATATACGTAACAGGGTCCGCTAAACGGTTCTGTTATATAACGCTGTTACGTCGTAACCTGTTATAAGTAACAGGTCGCTCGCCTCTGTGATGGTCAAGAGGACTTTTGAACAGTCGAGTACCGGTCAGTAGCCCTTACCTCTGTTTCTATGTAAACTTTTTGTTTCGTTTGCCTAATTATCTTGCTGGGCCCAGGCATGCCCTAATACGAAATACTACTGTTAACCTATATTAAAACTAGTCACCTATCCTAAGTTGTCTATTCTACGCTAAATATACAGGCCCTATCCCTTTGTAAACTATTTCTATTGGAAATTAGCACAATGTCATCATAGGGGGATACGTTCGCTTTGTCATAGAACGTATCCGCCCTATGCCCTACAAGATTCCTAATTGTGTCTAACCCTAAACTGTTATGGATATCCACTAACCTAGTGAATCTTGGCGCATCCGTGATTAATCGGATGCACCAATTTTGTATTGCCTGGGCCTTTTTTACGTTCGTATCGGCCGCTACACCCTAGACCTCGCAACCGAACAGGACGTACAATTGTCTTGTAAAGCATGAGCTTAGTTTTTAGGCTAAGACCACGGCTTTTAAACATCGGGGAGAAGCTTCTTATTGCTAAGTAGCATTTCGCTTTGGTCTCTTTAACATGCTCCCCAAAGGCCAGTTGCTTGTCCAGTTTTAGTCCTAAGTACTTTACAGACTTTGTCCATTGGACTTTGGTTCCCCCGGCAACAATGTCTACAATGGGGGGTATTCTAGTTCTAGTGAACATTATAGCCTGGGTCTTTTCCCCATTGATTTTCGTCCTCCAGCGGTTTGACCAGGATTGGAAGCTCTGTACGGACCGCTGGAGCTTTTTCGCGATGTAATTTTGATTATGTCCTGTGGCGAAGTAAGCTGCATCATCCGCGTATAACGCTAGTTCGGTTTCCGGACTCTTTGGGACGTCATTAATATATATATATATATATTGTAACACCCACTATTTAATTAAATAGTTATTTATGGGAAATATAAATGATTCTATAAAATTGTGACAATTTATTAAAATATTTATATACAAGATCGTCTTTCTACTCAGGGGATTTGGGCCTTTTAGAAAGGGCAATTCAGTGGTGTGGTATTTATGGAAACCCGGTGTTTGAAATGCGTATATGGCCGAAACAAAAAAAGGAAAAATAGGAATGTTTCTTTCCTTACGCGTTTTGCGTCTGGTTTGAGGGTGGCTCCCAGGATCCGGTGTTGACCTTGACGAGCGGAGACGCTAATTCCCAATCGTAACCAGGCGGTTACGATCTTACTCTTGGACGAGTTGCACAGCCAAGGGTAAACAGAATAGTCCCTGGTACCTGGACTGGATAGCGATTTGATTGCCTTCTACTTGAAAGTAAGGATATTGCAGCGTCTTGTTGTAGCTGTCACCTCTGCAGCGGTCCTTCCACATCTGCCCTTCTTCACCAGGCCGGGGGACTCTCACCCCCACACATTATTGCGTGTCCTGCAGTGTTGCGAGATCACTGTGGCCACCCAGAAACAGTCGCTTTAAACAACTCTACAAAAATTTCTAATATACTTGAAACTGCGTGTTACAATATATATATATATACAAGGTTGTCCCAAGGCAGCTTCCATGCGGCACTCTGCTTTGTATTTCCCTAATAGGGCTGGCCTTTCCATCCCAGTAGACATAAAAATGTCTGTTACTCAGATAGGAGTGTAACAAGTGAGTTAAATAGTCCGGACACCCTAACTGGTCTAGCTTGTAGAGCAGTCCATCATGCCATAGCCCATCGAACGCTTGTGTTTGATCTAGCAGTACTGCGCCTGTAATGTACGTCTTTTTGGCATATCCTTCGTAAGCAAGGTGTTCCAACCTAACTGCTTGATGGACTGTGCTATGACCATGCCTGAAACCAAATTGTTCTGGGATGAGAACAAAGTTCCTTTCTAAAAAGTCATTGTGGCGCGAGAGTATAACCTTCTCGAAGGTTTTCGACAGTGTCGAGAGAAGGGAGATCGGACGATAATTTTGGGGGAAGAGAGGGTTCTTTCCTGTTTTTTTTTAATACAATGACTTACCGTTTCCAGGACGAGGGGAAATGAAGTAACAGGTTCTGCTCAACCTGTTATATATAGTTCCACACTGGCCCGCTAGGATAGCACAGCGCTCCATAAGCTGTTTGTCTGCTGGACATTGGAGAATTTAATTTAACAGGTTATAAAACGTTAAGAGTTCTTCAAGAAGAGTATATTTAAAAGTTTCAAATAAAGTATTCATGTTAAACGTAATGTTATTTTGGTTTAAGTTAACTAAATACCATTTCAATGCATTTCCTATATGATCAATATTATGTAATCTTCAAGGAATAGAATTAAAATATTTCAAGAATAAACTTAAACTTTTATTAATATAATAGCATAAGTTTGTCATACTTTCTTCCCTTATTTTCTTTCAATAAATCAATTATCTGACATTACCTTCAATTTTAAATAAATGAAGTTTTACTTGATTTATTTACTGTTACTGTTATTTAATTAGTACTAAAAGCTTCACAAGTCATTTTTAAATTTTGTATCAATAATTATTTTTATCCTTGTTAGTTTCCTTTTCTCTCCTTATCGTGAATACATGATATTATATTGTGATGATTAAATAATGTTCAGAGTATATTCCTTGTAAAAATAAAAGTAATTATCTAGGTACGTGCGGCACGGAAGGGCGATTATAATGGGCTCAGTTAAGAAGGTTAAGGGAAGAGGGGGGAGTAGCAGGGTGGAGGACCAAGTGACTTCCCTCTGACTTAAGTTGCTATTGACATGGAATTTTCTTGCCTCTCTGCAGACTTGACTATCGTGTGAACGCGCCCTTAGTGGTCAAAATATGTTATGGGAAAACAGTTTTGTTGGAGTAAAATATTAATTCAAATGGGAATATTAAAAATATTGAGCATGTTTCTAAATCAGTATAGCGTGTTGGCATTGCCTCTCTATTTCGATCAGATCGCCCGTCTCTAGGTGAAGGAAGCTAGAGTGAAGAAAAAAGCTACTAAGATGAAGGAAAATGATAAAGAATCACAAAAAAGTTTTGAATAAGGTCTCGGAATGATTTAGAAATATTTTGTGCAAAGAAACGTTCACATTTTTATTTTTGCCATTTCCATTAAGTTTGATCGTTCAAATTTAAAGTAAACTTTTCACAAAGACTATAGTACTTATAAGCCTGAAATTGTGGTTGTGAGGACCAGTTAGTTGTATACATTAGGTTTAAAAAAAATATATGAAAAAATCTTATAAATACGATTCGATTGAATCATATTGGCAAATTCTTTGATCTTGCTTATACTGAGTGCTGTCGTCCATAAACTTTTTAAACCCTCGTAATAATTGTCTTCTAAACTACCCGACAATTTTCGATATAATATTGGTAATATTTCATTTCAATTGCATATATTATTTGGGGGAAAGATTTGCTAAAGTAAAATTTCGACGATACTCCGTTGTCTTATTTTGTGACATTATAGTTCATCCCAAATTTCTAAAATACACGGTATACAGAAAAAAACCAAGTCAGATTAATGGTCAGATTAGAACATGTAATAGTGTATTTTATGCGTTAAGATTGTGGATTATGATATAGTAAATAATTACGCAGAACTAGAGAATAAATACTGCACAGAATAATTTTTAAACTTAAGTAAGCTATCATTAAACGAAAATTTTTGAAAATAATTTTTCTTCATTTCTCATCATAAATAGTATTTCAGGATTAAGTGATTAATTTATTTGTGAGTTCTCTTCTCTGATCAAGTGAATATTTAAACTACCCAGTATAAAATCTAGTTAGAGGTAATTTAAATTATTGTTTCAGCTGAATAAGCGATAATCTAAAAATACCATGTTTAATCTTTGGTCGCGTACGTTGGATTGTTTCCACACGTGTTTAGGTTTGGTACGTATTAATCTCTTTGGTTAAGTCGATAAATTGTTTAAGGACTGCCGCACAAGCGTTGTGTAGTTAGGAACAATGAATAAATCAGACGGAGGTATCAATATTGAAAGAGGAAGAGAAAGGTTCGTATTTGTGTTATATCGTAAGGTGTACTGCATTTATTTTGCTTTGGATGTCTTATGTGAAACCGAAACTCTGTAAGTTGTGTTGCCGGCTGAACTTTAAAATGGCGTGTTAATTTTCGTTGACCAATGATTTGATTTGTTTGGGTGTGCGTTCTGTATTCATTAGTGTTGCACTTGTCCGAGTTGTTATATATACAATTTTTCAGAAAATATTCGCTATACCCGTACCTTATCATTTTGGCGGGGCTTCTTTCCGAAGTGCTATGGAATCCTGTGTTATGTAACTGGCCATTGTACATCATTTTCAACATTTTTTAAAATCTTAATTACATTGAATAGACTTTATAAAATAACTTTGTTTAGTTAAATAAATTTGGGATGTTTTCATGAACTTGACAAAAAAAAGGTTGATGATGGGTAGTATAAGAATTTTGGATTTGTTTCTATTTTGATGTGTTGACATGCGAATATCATTTTACCCATTTTATATCTTCCCATTATTTGTATATAACTATAAACATTATTGTTCATAGATCACCTATTGGAGCAAACTTGGATCGCAGTGAAGATGATTCTAATTTGAGCAATAATAAAGATAAGGACCGTGAAAGGGCTAGACGTGGTGACAGACCGAGCCGATTCAGTCCTCGTAGTTCAAGTGCAAATAGGGGTGGTGACAAAGATCGACAAAGGCCCACAAGGAAAGCTACATCGGACCGCAGAATTTATGTTTCTAACATTGCTTATGAATACAAGTGGCAAGAACTCAAGGATTTATTTAGAGCTGAAGGTATCTTGAATTTATGGAACATGTTGCATTAAATTATGGAAGTGGTGGAGTTATTCCCCACGGATATGCTCCTAACTCTTTATTGGTGCTCAACTAGAGACATCAGTCTGTTAATGTGTATACAATGAAGGAAAATCCTGATGTGTACATTTGGGGGATCATATTCCTATTTAGCCTTAATTATAATTGATTGAATGATTTTGAGGTTAGAGGGAAATATGGCCCCACAAATGTATACATTAGGATGTTCTTTCATTGTATACACATTAACAGACTGTGGGGATATAACTCCACCAGTGCTGATATTGGTATTGCAAGTACTACAGTGTTTGTTGTAAATTTCAGCTAATATGTCACTATTAAGCCCCTCCCAATTGTAATTAATTTATAGCCTTTATCATTGACACTTGTAATATAGTGAAAGTTGTCCCTTTTATATAGATTTATAATACCCATTCATTAAAATTCATGAATGTATTCTCCATTCAAAAATATAATGTTGAAAATTTATTGGTTCTGTGACTGAAGGAAGTCCAAAAATCTTGGATTAAACATAATAGAAGTCTTTGATAATGTGTTACCACTTTTGGCTGTGGGTGTTCACAATGTGTCGTCATGTGCTATCCCTTACCCTGTGTGGGTGACAACACATAGTCGTATCCCTCTTTGTTTTAAATGCTCCTATCCCACTGCAGCACTAAGAAACGGTAGTCGTTAAAGACTCCACCAGTCGAAGTGTTTTGTATATATGTATTTAAATCATTGTCAAATAATTTATATATTGAAGAATGCTATCATTTCCTGAGGGGTATGACCTTTGAGCCAATCAATGTAAACGGTTTGATTATAACTACTGATGTCTTATTTTCTTTTACATCTTTTGGATTGATACTTTTTCATGTAATGAAGGTGAAATCTTTTTGTGATATATATTCAATGTAGACAAAAAATAAATATTTGGAAGATTGTGACTAACACAGAGGACCTTAATATGACTTTGTGGAACAGTCTTGTATCTTATTTAGACTTAAGCCACACAAATGAATGACAGGACAGGCAGTATTGAAGAACATTTGCAGTGCATTTAACTTTTTATTGTGAGCAGTATATGAAGTTGTTTGTGTTCATGTGAAGTTTGTTTTGGTATGAGGCTAGTGTCTGTACATTTTAATGTCAATATAGCTTATTAACTTTTAATACTACTCTTAATAATTTTGCTTTTTCATAAAAGTACTAAATTTGATTTACTTAACTTATTTGTAGTTGGTGAAGTAACATACGTGGAGCTTTTTGTGGATGAAAATGATAAGCCAAGGGGATGTGGCATTGTGGAATTTGAATCTCCAGAGTCTGTTAAAATTGCCGTTGAAAAGATGCACAGATACGATTTGGATGGTAGAAAGTTAGTTGTGAAAGAGGTAAAATTTATCTTAAAATAATAACATATCTTCATATGTTTCTAGTATTTTTCATTAATCCCTCATTTCTTATTTACAGGATTTTGGAGTTGAACGTGATAGATTTGGCCGCCCAATTAAAGGTGGTGGAGGAGGTGGTCAAAATGTCAACAATAACATGAACAGAATGAGGGATGAGCCTCGTGCTAGGTGGGATGATCGTTCCCATAATGTCACACAGTTTCCATCTCTACTGCAAGGTGGAGGATCTGGAGGTGGTGCAGTTGCTGGTGGCCAAACCAGCAAGTGGGGAAACACTTATGGTCTTAGTCCAGAATTTCTAGAGTCATTGTGGATTACAAGCCCTTTAGTTAACAAAGTATTTGTTGCTAATGTAAGTTCTCTAATATTTATCAATAGAAGATTTTAAATTAAATGTGTTGGTAAATATTCTTTTAATTGTGCATTACATATATTTAAGTTTTTGTTTTCTCATTAATTTCTTCTGCTTATATATAGCATATTAAGTTTTAAAATTGTTTACTTACTAACACATATTACAGTTGGATTACAAAGTTGATGAAAAGAAACTGAGGGAAGTCTTTAAGTTAGCTGGAAAAGTTGCGAATGCTGAAATAAGTGTGGACAAAGAAGGAAAAAGCAGAGGATTTGGTGTTGTTGAGTATGAGCATCCAGTTGAAGCTGTTCAGGCTATTTGTATCCTTTTCTTTTCCTTGCAATAATAATAATTATTTCTCTTAACTTAATTATTTTTATGATGTTTAAAAAAATTGTGGAAATCTACATATTTATTTGACCAATTATATTTCAATCCTTGATATATAAAGTTTTTGCTTCCATGTGTTCTACCAAATAATAATTATTTATGTATACATGTTCTTGTATCTTCCATTTTCTTGGACAATTTACTTCACGTTCTTGAGGTGGGTACTTCATTATAGATTTTCATTTAGACATATATTCTTATCAAATACACAGTATAATGCAAAGATTAATCATAATGAAATACTAATATACTTTTTGCCCCAAGTAATATTCAGTAAATCTATCTTTTCTCAATCGTTTAATTAATCCATTGTGGTAACAAATAGTCTTTCAGGAACTGGCGCCCAGTTCCAGAAATGTCGTGGTGAATGAAAAAATAATTCTGTAACTAAATTTGATAGAAATGTAGTTAACATCATTTTCATATTATAATTGTAGAACCTACTATATTTATTTAGATGCATCTGTAAATACTTAACTATTCTCCAGCTATGTTAAACAACCAAGTGTTGTATGATAGAAAAATTGCAGTAAGAATGGATCGGGCTGATCCTAAATCAGATCTTCCTGCTAAATTGCCAGAAGGTCTTCGTGGCATTGGAATGGGTCTTGGTGCTGGTGGTGCTCCCCTTCAAAATGTCGCAAGTGTGTATTATAAATTTTACATTTTATTAAATCAATGTAAACAATTTTGTTCAGCTGAAAGTCGTGTCTAGTATTAGTAAATTTTGGGTAACCAAAACTAAAATATGGTCAATACTTTACATTTCAAGAGGTACAAACCTTATTTCTCATTAAAAAAGAAAAGTCGAAGCACTTTAACCACAAATCCTTTCTGGAGTTTGAGTCAGTAAAATTTATAATTTCATTAATTCTGAATATCGGTTGTCAATATATTAGTTTCTTTTAACTTTAACTAAATAGGTTCATAAATTTGTGTAATTTTATTTGATATTGTCTTAGTAAAGGGGAAAGATACATGATTTATTTTATAGTATACCTGAAAAAATCTTCATACAGGGAATAAACAAGTATTTGACGGTAGTTCTAAAGAATTCATTGACTGTAAGATTTAAAAGTTCAAGTGGTAACTTGATTTGAGATAGAAATTCCTCACACTGATTACTTTGCCTTGAATATACTTAAAATCTAGTCACAGTTATGCATTCTGCATGGCTCATGTTGAATTGTGTAATGAATGCCTCGACAGTTATTCATGTTGCACAATGATTATTTGATATTTGAGTGTTGTTAATCTAAATGTAGACATCAATTGACAAAAGATTGTTGAAGTTACATAAATACTGGTGTATACAAAAATTATTCAACTATAATATCTTCATACACAATATTGATTTCACTTTTGAATTTAAGGAAATTTGCCCAGTGAACAACAACTTTCGTTAGTTGGAGCAGTTGCTGGAGGAGCAAGTGGTCTAGGTGCTGGTATAGGTAAGTTTTGTGTATTCTGTCTTAACCATATTTTATTGTACTCTGTGGACAGACATTTTAAATGAAGTTAAATAGCTTTTACTTTCATTACTTGTAAATGTTTTGTGTTGGAATAAAAATTAAAGTAGTAAATATTTTAGTTTCAGTTCATTTTATTGGTGTACATTATTGCTAGTATTGTTTTCTTGGGATCATGTAAATGTCATTACATTTATGTACAATTACATTCAAAGATAATTAACACTTTCTGCCAAACTTTCTTGTATTTATTTTCTATGAATGCTAATTCATTTTGTTTGTTTGTGGTGGTAGTTTGAAAATATGGTTTATTTTCAGGGGCAGCATCAGCTTTGTCTAATGTGGTCAATCCTGCTAACCTTGGTATGTATCCGAAATAAATAATTGAGAATTTCTTTTGTTAAATTGCTGATATATTTTTTATAATTGTCTGTTTTATTTTATATTTTGCAAATATTTGGTTTTCAAACAAGATTTTGGTAACAGGATTATGATAGCAGAAATGTTGTATCCTACTGGATAACGTTTTTTTGCTACATTGTTTTGAGATTGACAATGCCATCTATTACAATAACATTAAAATCAGGTGTGGTTGCTTAAATAGTTGGTGATTGTGGTCCTGAGCATGAAGTGTTCCAATTGGATCTGGTATATAGGTGGTAAAGTTGGGCTCTGGTATCTTCTCCCTGCTGCTTCTTTGGATTACTGAAACTGCTCACGTAGCCTCTGGAATTCCAGGCACACCTGTGCCCTCCTCAGTTGATGGATGGGTCCCACATCTTGTTCATACGAAACCTGGAGTGTCTAATGATTAATCCAGTGGCTCTCGAAACATTGTGGCAAATGTTGATACCATGTGGGAATCCTGAGAACTCTTCATGTAGTGATGACATTGGGAAAATCTACATTCTCTATAGGATTTTTTCATATTGCAGCTGTTATTGTTACTCACCACTAAATTTGGCTTTTTAATAGTTTTCATTCTAAATAGGTTTAAATATAATGATTTCACATGAAAACTTATAGTTCTGTTTGTCCTTTTTTTTAATGCTTTGTTCCGAGTTGGTACACTATTACATCCAAAATAGATATATTTCCAGCCTTCAGAAAGGAAGTTGTTTAATAACATATATACCTATTTAAATTCAGTAGACCTGATTATCTGTGGTAATGGTGGGGAGTATTGGCACAGATAATCGAAATCAGCAGATAAACCAAAGTACCAGCCAGATGTACTGGTATAAAAATAATAATGTAATTTAAAACCCTACTTGAACTTACATTTTGTTATGCATGCCATTGTTATTCATTATAAAACTTCTGAAGTGTGATACCATAGCCTACTGAAATGGAAACTGTTGTATTGTGGGCTTATGGATGAAGTACACAGTATCTTTAACCACATTAATGTAATATTGAAGGGCCAGTCATCATGATGATAAAATGTAATGATAGAACAATTAATTTGGCTCTTTCTTGCACAACTGAACTGCGTCATTCCATGTCAGTTCAACCGAGCCATGACACCCATGGTCTCAGATTTTAATGAAACTTGGCATGTTTGTTCCTTTCATGGATATAAGGAATGATATGAAATATCTGCTTTATCACAAATGGTTTTTGTTTTACAGCCTGCTGAAGTTTTTGAAATCGCGTGTTTTTTTCCGATCTGCGGATAAAATGAAATTTGTTTTCCCATAGAAAATACATTATATCTTCCTTATTTACCAACCAATGTTGATGAAATTTTTTATGGAAATACTTCAATTTGAAAGGAAGTCAGAAAAAAAATATTGTATCTATAAACTATCTGTAAGTGGTCTGAAAAAAATTCTGAAGTGGTGAAATGAATTTTTAAAAATGAAATATCACTATCGACACGAAGCGGAATATCATCATGAGGAAAAGGATAACGACAAAAGTTTTTTATAATTATTATTTATAAAGATATACACTACCACATGAAAAAATAAAATTAATGGTTTTTTTCACTTCAAAAATAGGAAATTTGTCATTCTTCACGATGATATTCCGATATGGCATGTAACTTGAATAATTTGTTTTTCTGTATTCCAATATTTTGCTTTCCAATATAAATTGCTTTATTTCTTTGAAAATAGTATTGTGCTTGTATCTGTTAAAATTAGGTGTCTACTAAAGTTGATGTGTTGGTTATCTCTTGGGATATTATTCCATTTATCCTTTTCCAGGCCTTGGAAATTCTGCAGGTTTATCTGCAGGCCTTGCAGGAGTTGGTGGTCTTGGTGGAGCAGGCAGCTTAATGGGTGCTGGTGGAAGCTTGATGGGAACTGGGGGTAGTTTGATGGGAGCAGGAGGTACAGATATTGGTCTGGGCTCAGGTTTGGGCACAGGTGGTCCTTTTGGAAGTTCAGGAATTGGAGCAGCAGCTTCAAGCTTGGGTGGTGGTATTGGTGGAAGCAATTCATATGGGGGTAATCTTGGAGGAGCACCATCCAACACATATTTAGGAGGCGGAGGAAGTGGTTTTGGAAATAATCCAGCAAGTTTAATAAGTGGAGGTAACAGGGATTTTGATACTTTATCTGCTGCTCTTGGAGGAGGAGGTGGTGGAGCTTATGGATCAGGAGTTTCAGCTAGGGATTTCAGAGGATCAGGATCAGAGCCAGGTTATGCCAATGGTCCATCAAGAGGAATGGGAATTGGAGGATCTTCTTCAGTTGACCACAGGAGTTCTGACACAATACTTATAAAGAATGTAAGTGAAATGTTTTGTATCATTTAAATTTGTGTGTTATTGGTTTGAATTATTAATATATCATTCACCCCCACCCCTCTCCAAGTGCAAAACTATGTAACTGGTTTGATTTAGTGCATAGTAAACTTTACACAATTTTTCAATTTTAATTGATGGATACAAACCAATTTCATATTAGGTACTTAATGTTGTTTGCTATTATTTTAATGCTTGATTTTAATTATTTTTTTAGCTCCCACCATCTGCTACATGGCAGGCTCTCAGAGATAAATTTAATGAAGTTGGAGACGTCAAATTTGCTGAAATTAGGGGTAAAGATATTGGCCTTGTCAGATTCAGCAGTGAAATAGAAGCTGAACGTGCAGTCCGTATCCTTTTTTAAAAAATATCCATTTTCGGTAGATTTTAATTAAAAGAACAAATATAGTAATTAATGTGTTTTCTTGAAACTATTTGCTTTTTAGAGATTACTTAAAAATTAAGTTTCTAAATACCAATTTTTATTGTTTGATACGTGTCAATGAAGTTGATACCACTGTTATCTTTTCTCGTTTACCATTTGCAAACTTTCACTTGCTTCAATTATTATATTATAATTTTGATTAACTCATAGTCTCTTTTAATTATATGTTTTGTTATCATCTTTGCACAACCCAAAATGGAACATAAGAAACATAAATGTTATACAAGTTTTACCTTAACTCCAAAAACAGATATGACAGATCGAACACGATTGGATGGGCGTATAATTGAAGTTTGTCTTTTTCCAGCTGCGAGGTAATACAAGAAGGGAACAGCAAGCATTTAATTTCATTCTTTATTACATTAATGTATAGCATTTTAAAATATACTTCACTTTTTTTTTTCATTTCAACAATATGCTGAGAAGCATTTTATCAAGTTTTGACGTATACAGTTTTGTCAGAAGAATGGAAGTTGCTGGAAGTGTTCATTAGCTCATGTCTTTGTGTCTCATCACTGTTTTAATTGCATCATTTAAAACTTTATGTTGTCATCTCACTTCTGTAGGAATACTAGTATAATGGTCTCATTGTAACTCGTGTGTCTTAAAATAAATTGAAATTTTGTTGAAAAGTATGTCGTATTCCATTTTTTGTGGTTTTTGTGTTCCTGTTCTGGTTGTAAATTTGAAATAAAGTTCCATTCAGATTTGAATGTCCTGATTTGAAGCTGTGTCGTTCATTTCCTAAAGTTTTTGGTAAGTTACAGAGTTGAAATTGTCGCTGTCTACATTTTATTTTTGGCGTGCTATATTAATTTCATTCTACAGTCTTGTTGTTTTGTATATTATGATTGTCATTAAAAAAAATTGAACCATAGAGAAAACCTCTGTAAAATACTTCATGCTGTTTTTGTATAGTGAACATCTTGGAGTACATCCAATTTATTGAATATGGTAGATATAAATTAATATAGCAGTTAGTTGTAGTCTGTAACAGACATGTTTTCAAAAGAATTTCCATTTGGATTAAAATTAAGTGCATCATCTTAATGGACCTTGGTGTGATTAAATCCTTTGTATTAAGAGTATTTTTAAAATTCAAAGCAAATTGAAACAGGGTTTAATTTCAAATTTGTTTAAATTTCTTTCGAATGTAGTTTCAATAAGCATGCAGTGTATTGTTATCAATCCATCCATACTTTTATGTATTTTCTTCTGCAAAAGTATTGTAGCGCTAGTTCACTTTACTACAGATTATATTTCTTGCTTTGCTTAAATCATTGTAGTTGTAAAATTATTTCTTGGGAGCATCTATTCCTTGATGCAATCATTTCATTTTCAGTCATTTAAATACAAAATGCTCTTCAAGCTATATCAATTTAATTAATTGCTTTTCTAGTCTTGATGTTTAAGGGAGATTTGCTGCAGTCAATATATCTTGCTATTTTTAATACTTTTGGAAGCTCACTTTTCTCTTATTTAAGGTTGTTAAATCCACAATTTACAAATTGTCTTCATTATTCACTTTATAGAAATATCTATTTAAATTTGAAATCTTGAATTACTGTATAGAATCATTTATATTGCATATGTTGATATTTGCTGTACACTAATTGATAAACTTGAAAATTGTCTATACCAAGGTCAATATGTCTGGGAATACTGAGTGATATGATGAATGCCTACAATTCTTCTTGACTGGTATACATTTTGTCTTGATTGATTTGTTTTAACAAGTCAATCTTACAAACTATTTTTGCATGATAATTATTAAAATGATTACATCATATGTTATAATGAAAATCTTACTTTACTGAAGAATTGTTAGAGCTGTGCTGCTTGTAAATGAATACTTATACCCTAGTGTTCAGATCACTTACAAAGTCGATTTGTATCCAGTTTCAAACTGAAAAGATCAAGTCTACTAGAATGTCATAATGTACCTTTACTCTCGCAAATTGTTGCAGAGTCTCAAATTACTACTTTGACAATGGATTGCCGTTTTGGACAATTGATATTCATTTGTTTGTTACAGTTGTAATATGAGTAGTTAATTTACAACATTGGTAAGATATCTCAAATCAGTTTTTTTTCCTGTTAATCTTCATGGAATCAAGATTTGGATCCCTTGAGGTCAAAGCTGTATGGGGCAAGTGTACATACACTGTGCATTTTCTGGTTGAGTATTCTTGTGTTAATAGTTCATTGTTGTACTTCTAATTTTATTTGGTAGGATGCATCAGTTACTGGTAAAAGTTGATAGTTTGTGTTGTTGTTATAATCTTAGATGCAAAGTGTGTCCATTTTTCATTTGCTAACAGTATGTATAAAATTCAAGTTTTGTTTGTCAAAGTCATGAGAGATGTGTTTGCATGTAGACTACCTTGAAACATGTTATAAATACATTTAATTAATGAAGGTAATGAAAAATAACCAGTTGGTCTTCTCCTGTTTCAAGTTGATTTATTGGAATCAATGTATTAGTATTAGATTTTATAGTGTTCTTGGTAAGGGTTAGTTCCTAATCTATGTATTGATAATAGGTTTCTAGAGCTTCATTCAAATATAGTCTGTGGATTTGTTTTACTGTAGGGAAATGACAATAATTGTTCTGTTGTTGACCTGAAACGAAACAGTAGGTTCTGGAATTAAAAGTGAAAAAGTATGTCAACTATGTTGTGTACATTTGTGAACTCTCCAAGAACAGAATTTGACCACAGTCATTAGTCTTTGTCTTTTAAAAGTGTCAGAATAACCGTGTTTTAAAATTAATATTTTTTACTAATTGAGCTTGTTTTTTTCATAGGCATCCTATTCCAATACTGATATATCCTGTGTTCATTCAGACTTGCTGCTTTATCAATGTTGAAATTACTTCATTTTGAAAGCCTTTTTCTGCTACTCAATTTCTGTTTACTATTTTACAATTCTTCATAATCATATTCTTGAACTTTAGATAATTTTTTTCAACATTATTAAGGGGAAATGCCAGAAGGGTGTGTCTTAAAAAAGTTACGATATTTGAACATTTGTATATCTAAACAGGTCAAGAATCTTTAATTTTTCAGTTGAAGATTGGTACATTATTTTCACAAAAAAAATTTAAAACAATTGTGTGGTTAAGTCTAATTATATTAAAACAATAGAGAAAAATTTGTGCATCGAAAGGCTAATAAAGTATGTTTCGTTACCTGTATACTATATATAAAATATGCAAATAATTTGAAGTCACATTGAAGTAGTAGCGTTTAATGCCAAAAAATTAAAAGTGTGGAAGTAATGTCAAAAATGTAAATACCAAAACGAGTTACTTGTTCAGTAGTGGCAAGAAGTTATTGTCTAATAATTTCAAAGCAAGCACATAGAGAGGGGAGAGGAGGTATTAAAAGTTTAATATAAAAATTAGGTAATTCAAAACTAATATTTACAATAGAGGTGTGTACGTAGGTAATTATTGAAATTAAGAGCTTCGAATAGATGTATATATATAATAGGTCAAGTAAATGTGAAGTATTTTATTAGTCTCTTGAAGCCACTAATGCTCAAAGTCACCTCTGTGATATGATGAGCCATAGTAATAGTTCTAAAAGACAAAAGTAATTGATTTGGTTTAGTTGTATTTCTATTTTAATACTATAAACAGTAGTGTGTGTTTAATTAACATGGTTCAAGAGGATTTATCTCATCAAAGTTTAATGTAATTTTGTTAACCTATTTTAACAATAGGTAATTAAATTGCTCCTGAAATTTACTGTACCATTGGCAATTTCTTCATCACTGTGCTTATTGATCTCGAGTCTCTGAACCTTACAATGTGTATTAAGACTGTTTCTTGCCAATGGTCTGACGTTGTGAAATAATTACTTGTCCAAATTATTTCTATTGGAGTAAACAGGAATGTTGTTCAAATAAATACAGAACAACATGCACAGACCTAAAATTGGACATTGTAATAAGGTAGTTCTGCAAAACATAAAATGGAAACAAGGCAATTTATAATGTCAGAGATCATCATCTTGGAGAATATTTTAAGGTAAAGGAAATGCTGGCTGAAAATTGCACAAATCTGTCAAAAGTTGATGCCTTATAAGTATTAGTATCTCATTAGTGATAACTGCATGAAATTATGGTTAATTTGCTAGTGTGAAATATGACTACAACTTAGAATAATTGATAAATTCTTATACTATAATCAGAAATAGATCATTATTTGTTAAGAAGTGATTGTTTTCTATTAGAATCTAGCTTGATATAAAATTTCATCAATACAAGTATTCCATTAATTATTTTGAAGCTTACACAAATACATTGCAAATATTAAGAATCAATTCATATGTAACACACACACACATTTAATTTTGACTGGGTGCATATATCAATGTTTGAATTGGTTCTTTTAGTTAAATATTACTTAATTATTTTCACTAAACTTTTTTGGTAGAACAATTCCAACAATGTTTTTTGACTAAATATAAAAATTAAATATTTTATGTAAATTTACACAAGAAAAGCCAAATTTTGTAATATTTGTTTGAAATCCATTTCTTTTATCAATGCTAATGTGATATATATTGTCTTCATTGTTGTGGGATACATTGTACATGTAATCCATATTAAACTTGCATATGTAATGCATTTGTTCTCTTATTCTAAGAACATAAGTAATATACTTTTATTTCATATAAAAATTTGAGCTGGCATGTATTAGTTCTGGGGGTGTTATTAGTACTGAAATGGCAAAAACTTAAAAATACTAGTAAGGCTATGATGATTTTCAGAATAATTATCACAGTTGATTAGGACAGGAAAGAGAAAGAAAAGGGGTGGCTTACTTCAAGTGTTGAACTATGGGATTTTCTTTTAATATCTGGATGCAACCGCCCCCTTTGTCTGAAGATAAGGAAGATCATTCTGAGTGATAGCCAGCCGCCAACTGAGCAGTAAAATAGCCACATGGCTAGCTTTTTCTGATAAACTTTAGACCTAACTAGGCCACCAACTTTCTCTCAATGAAGGTCAGGATAGGCAAAGAATTGATGGGGACTGAGAAGATGCATACACACATCCACATATTAACACATACTCAAATGGGATGTGTGTGTGTGCATCTTCTCAGCCTTGTCAACTGTTTGCCTCTTCCCTGACCTTAATTGTTAAACAGAAAAAGCTAGCAAAGTGGCTATTTTACTGCTCAGTTGATGGGCTGTCACTCGGAATGCTTTTTGTAATCTGATAAAATTCAAGAACTCCACACTCAACATGGTGCCTTCAGTACACTTCAGGTAAGCCACCAATTTTCTCTCTTTCTTTGTCACTATATATACCTTAAATTGATAGGTGTTAACTGTCAGGGATGTACAAGAATGTGAATGTTGATTTTTGAGATCCTAAACTCTCTTCATCAGACAGTGTGAACGGCATGGCAGCCACTTAGTGACTACTCAGATTGCAGTGCATCAGCCATTAAATGGCAACAGTTGACACCAAAAAAACCAACAACTCTCTCAAGGATAGGTCACAACAATGAAAAATTAAAGAAAGAAACTGAAAAAATATTCAAATAATGTATGGTAATACAAAAGGAGTGAAGTGAACTGCTAGGGAAATACAGAAGCTAGCTGCTTTAGGGAATTGGGTTTGACAGTACTGTGCTGGTTAGCAATATGTTAAGGAAGAGGTTATTTATATGGCCAGTAAATGATGTGGGAGAATCAGCATGAAATTTTTTCTTTAATATTGTAGGTGGCAATAGGGGAGCATTTTTGAGGATTGTTGTGGGTTAAAGGATACATGATACCTGCTTGCATGGGGTGGATTAGGACGATATTTTTAATATTTGGATTTGTAGTCCAGGCAAGAAAGGAGTAGAGTCCAGCAAAGTATTGCGTTTAGTGGTGGACTACGTTTTGTAAGTTTGTCATGGGTGGGTTTGGGTATTTATCAAGTGGATAGGGCATGGAATATTTGGTGAAGGTCTAAAGGGTATTGTAAAGTTGATTCCTTTCTCCACAAAGCCTACAACTCCTATATTAATAATCCTGTAACTCTCCTAACCTTCCCAAGGTTCATCTTAAGGCACTTCCTAAACCCCACAACAAACTGCAGGCCGCAATTGCACACTCCACCATTTAAGGCAGGTTACCAACCCTGTTGTATAAATAAGTGCCATGTATGTGTTCCCTATCCTTGAAACTACCACAATTCTCAAAATTTATGCAAATTGCCACCTTCAAAATGGATGAAAATATCACCTGCCTGTCCTTCACATCATTTAAAAGATCAACTGCAAACTGTTTAGATTCCCATGTTGGGCAAACTAAGTAACCTGTTCCTGAACTTATTGTTAAGCACCGCAGAGCTGTTGAACTGTAACCATAATACTCATAATTTCAATCAGTGCTTCACACTGACCCTCCTCAAAGAACTCCCTCCCTCCCCTGATTAATCAAATACTGAGGGAGAATGGTTGGATTTATTGGATGTATATTGTTGCTGTCTAATGGTTGATTTGCCGTAATTTGAATCTTCACAGAGATTGCCATTCTGACATATGCCAGATAAGGTTCTCAAACATTCACATTTTCATACTTCTCTGCAAGTAGACACCTAATAACATTTTAAGGTACGTTAAGGAACTTTTTTCTGTATTTCTTATCGAACTTATTATTTTGACATTGTCTTATATATATATATATATGAGATAGGAAATGACATTGTCATGTTTATTAAAACAATTAATGGGGAAAGGACAGAGAGATAGAAAGAAGATGACTTACCTGAGGTTCATAGATGGTAGACACCTTGTGAGGTTTAGAGAACTTGAATTTTCGGAGGCACCGCCCCCTTCATCAGAAAGTTAGGAAGGCATTTCCAGTGATCGGCTGAGATAATACCGTTGAGCATTGAGATGTTTCGAACCGAACCCAAGAAAACCACCACCAGCTTGTAGTGCTGGGCAATGCAAAAGGGTCCATGCTTTTGTGTTGCTTTTTTCCATATTCAAACCCTGCAAGGTGCATTTGAGATTTTTATAGTCATCTACTGTCCAATCCTTGTGCTTTGTGAAGGCAGACAGTGGAGGATTTCAAACAGGTCGTTGGCTTCCATAGCCAATACTACATAATGTGTGGCGAACAGTTCATTCAGACAGTCCTTGAATAAGGTTCACCATTATTTGAAGCATTTTTGTGTGATTATGCATATAGTCTAGCCCTCACAGGAGCTCACATCTGTTCCACTGTCATCATACACCATCCCCCAACAAGTGTCTTAAATTTTTTTTTATTGATTTACCGATCCAACTATTTTTTTTGTTTTGTTTTTTTTCTTCTGAAATTTGCCAATGTTTAATAGAAGCACTTGTTTGTTAATTCATATAACTGCAAGTTCATACTCTAATCTTTGTTTTAATCTCAAGTGCAGAGTGAATGGTCGAGGCCAGTTTCAAGTAAAGGGGGAATAGTGCTTTGTTAAAATTTTGTGCAATTAGGTGCTCATTTTCTTTCATGTTTTACAGTCACAGTGGTATTGTAACTGTTTATAAATTTGAATAGAAATTGAGCAGAGAACGGCTTTAGCATTATTGGAAGATCATAGTTTTTACTGGTGAAGTGATTGTAAGAAGTTTTTTGGGTTTCTGGCAGGTAGGAGTGGATTACAACTACAATATTTTGATAAGGAGGTTGGACGCTTGACAACAAAAAGAATAAGAGAACAATTATTTGGAAGAAATTTTTAGCTTAAAATTAACATGAATATGATGGAGGATGGCATCAAAACTTTGATTTAATTCTATTGTTCCCTCTCCCTCCTCTTCGTTGGAAACCTGAGGAGCCAACTTAAAAATTATTGGATAAGTATGTGTTGGATATATCTGCAGATCAACATTATCATATTATTATAATGAATATAAAGGAATTGAGGAAATTTTGATAGTGAAATAATTTATATGAATAGGAAAGAGAAAGTAGCATTGCTTAAGAGATTGAAGACTGGTAGCCAAGTTGGACATTATATTTGGTTTAAATGTTTTATATGTATTTCTGTAGGTGGGCTGCTTCTCACATTTTTTGCTTAAGGTAAACCAATCTCAATCACAGTTAAATTATGCTACACCTTTCTTTCCTATCTTAAATTACTTAGACTGTCTCATTTTACCTATTTCATGTGTGTGTGCGATTATTAAATCTTAAAATATGTCTGCCTGTTTTATATATTTTTTTAACTTACAGGAGTTAATAATGGTGTGTTAGAAATTCTGCATACTTGTGAATGTATTCAGTATCAATACTTTTGATTACTTTGCATTAAAAGTTCTGATTTGACGTATTTTAAATTAATAAAAGTAATTCTTGACCTTTTTACATACAGATTTATTTATTCAAATTAAATATAAATGATGTTTCGGTGCATATTCACACCTCCTTCAGGTTTTTCTTTCAAGTTATTGTAATATCCAAACATAGATAACACTTAACATATTGAGTTAAAAGCTCAAAGGTCCAAGGAAACACATTACACTTTAATGCAAACCACGTTTAAAAGTAAGACATACAAGATATTACAATGACTTGAAAGAAAAACCTGAAGGTGTGAATATGCACCATAACGTTTATCTTTAATTTGAATTAATAAATATGTCTGTAAAAAGGTCAAGAATTATTTTTATTACTTTACATTAACTTTGTTTCAACAGAATGAATTTTATTCCTCAGTTAAAATTTATTAACTAATTCTTTTTTTCAAGCATTGCTCTTTGTCTTGTTACTTTCAACTCTAATTATGATCATCTCTGGCTAGATAGCTAAATTACAACTGACATGAATCATACTGGAATTTAAAATCTCTCTTTAGTACAATGTTCTAGTTACTGAACCTTAAAACCTGTTTACTGTCAACTTATTATTTACACTTAATATTTTTGGATATTTATGTTGTTCCTTGTTTTTACCTAAATTTTCTTCCAGTGGTGGCTGTGATGAATACTTGCAGAAGCTCTACAGAAGCAGGTAAACCTTTTTTAAATGTTTTCAGAATAATAATATAGTGTGATGGGAGGAACTGAGAGTTAATGATAATTACAATTAGAATGGACAGGGAGCCCATCTTATAACTCCAAACTGCTACTCAAAGAAAAACTGAATGTAATCACCTGTGGTATATATTAACTGGTTTACTATTGATACTTGAATGGTCTTTTATAAAATATTTTCAAAAAGAGAGACTAGGGTGTTTGAATGAAATTGTAGGGGGAAAAGGATACATTTGTGTTGAATAACACATATTCAACCATCTGTTTATTTTATCTATGGGGCGTACCTTTTGAGAGCTATTTGGCATTTGGTTCTGCATTTTTGTTCATTTTCTCACTTTATATATATTGCTGTTTGAGTAATTGATTTATATTATCTGTTCTAGATTATCATCTTTCCTATCCTTGAAGGACAGTTTTGGATAAAGGATATTCAATATATTATTTTCAGACCATAATTAAAGAATATAATCAACTGGATGGAGGACTTATTTCAAAATCAGTTAAGTATGAGGTTCATTGAGGTAACTGTGTGTACAACTAAATTTGTAAGCTTTAACTTTCATGAACTTCACATGTTTGCTGAATGTGTGCGATTGGCCATCTTCCAAGAAGAGCAGGCTTCCTAACTACTAATAAATAAAGATTTGTTCCTCATGTAATCAATGTTTCATACTCTCCATGGCTTCTCTTTATCTATCCATCGCTATAATCCTAACCCATCAAACTTATCACATACTGTTTGGCGCAGAAATTTCCCCAATATTCTGTACTTTGTAGACTATGCCCTTAATTGTCTGGGAAGACACAATCTCTTTGATCTCGATAAATGAAATTATTTACAAACATCATCAATTTTGGTCCTTTTAATGTTTCTGATCTTTTGGTCTGAATTACTGCCATGCAGGACAATTCTATTGTTTTTCATCTAGTTCATTGTCCTTATGTTATTTGTACTTTGTAAGTACCAAGTATGTCTAACATGCCTCACTTTCTAGTTTAGTGTCTACTTATTTTCAAGTGACTTGCATATTTCACATTTGAATTACCACTGTTTTAGGGACACAATTTGTTATTCTCCTCACTATTCATCGAATGGTTTTGGCCTTTGTGTGTATTCTAGCCATTTGTTCTATAAATGAAGTTAAATATTACAGGAACATTAGAAATACTTGGCATCCCTGATATAATTATGAAAAATAAGAAACTAATGATTTCATATACAAAGATAAGCCACAAGTAATAATTTATTATAAAAGGCAAATGGTGAAGTTGACATTAATTTTAACTTATAGCTTCTTGTTAAAGTGATTGAAATTATAGTGTTAAGTGTTCTTTTGGTAGTGGAAGTGTCAGTAGTAAAAAGTTTTGTAATTTATAAAGAAGTCAAGGCCCATAATGATGAAGAAGCATTGTGACATAGTGGCTATCACGCACCACAGAAGTCCCTGGTACGAAGCCTGGCATGGGCTCTGATGTTTGTGTTGTATGAGCAACCATACTCCTACATGTATATGAATTCCCCTAAATGCAAGATATAGTGAAAAAATGTTTTATGTACTGTAAAATATGACCAAGCAAGAATGTCTCATAGGCACAGTTGGTGTTGTGCCATAACAGAAGAAATCCAAGAGGAATAATGACTAATAGTGCAAGACACGTACAAGAGTAAATTGTTTTTATAAATACCATACTCTTCTGGAACACATTTTTTCACAGCTTTAAATCCAGTGCCATAACCATTCTTCACTAAACCTAGACTGCAATCCCTGTGGTAGGAACAGATGTTATGTCTGTCCTATACATTTCCATGAAGAAAGCTAACTACGAAATTAGTGAAAACACTACCTGCCTCTGTTCCCACACCATTTACCATATTGCAGTTCTGCATCAGTCATATCAAAACATAACTCCCTGAATGCTTTTCTGACCACCAAGTATTTCTGAAATACAATTTCCACCAGATATTCATTCCTAGCATCTCAACATATACAATTTTGATCAAACACACTGTAAATATTCTTTCTTTTACCTGCAACCTCTTATTTGTGTGTATGTGTGCATATAATTAATTGGACAGAAAAAAGAAACTGTAAAATGTTATTGACTTAGCTTAAATTGATAGTTGGCTGTTAGGGAAGTGCGAAAATGTGAATTTTCAAGAATCAAAGTTCTGTTTTTCAGTTAGTGTGTCTTACAGCTCCTCAGTACTTTCCTGCCAGTCAATGTCTATTAATCTTATTCTATTTAGCAAAAATATAATTCATTTAGAGACAGAGAGAGAAATAAAGAACGGCAATTGACTTTCATTAAATTGATAGCAAACTGACAGGGATGATTGTTCGGTTCCCACCTGGCCTTTTATCTAAGCCTCCAAGGAGACAACGGGAATATCTAGTTGCCAAAAAACCGGAGCAGATAGGGGTCCTGCACCCTGGGAAAAACTGAAGAAAATTTGTACTCGCAAAACCACTAGCCCCTCGAGTCCAACTCCAACATGCGTTGGCCTGGGCTTACAGGCCTCCGAAGGACTGTCGGGGATGTTGGAAAATGTAAAAGTTTAGAGAATCTGAACTTCCTGTCCGTCAATGAAAAACTTACATTTTCGTGCACTTGCATAGTTCTGTGCTCAGGCGTGTCTTCAACAATTGCCCGCTTCCTCTGTTCGCATGTCAATTGAAACTAACAACAGAAGAGTCTAATGCAGCTTGAAGGTCAACTATACAGCTTTCTGGGACGGAGATATAACTACTTGTTACAATAAATATAGAATCCATGTCAGAAAATGACATTGTCAGGTTAATTAAAACAATAACGACATGCAAGAGAGACAGAACTGGTAGTTTATCTGAAGTTCACATATGGCATAGGGTTCTGGATTCTTGAATTTTCAGAAGCACTGCCCCTTTCATATATGTATTTCCTTGTGCATGATTCCATGCCGTACATATGATTCAAAGAGCGAATTTCCTGCCTTTCTCCCAAATATTTCTATCTTTCTTTCTATCCAGTTATCAAATGCGTGACTTCATCACTTATCCAATATTTAATTTTATTTATATATATATATATATATATATGAGATAGGAAATGACATTGTCATGTTTAAAACAATTAATGGGGAAAGGACAGAGAGATAGAAAGAAGATGACTTACCTATATATATATATCGGCTAGCCGATCACTTTCATGTCTTCCTAACTTTCGGATGAAAATTCAAGTTCTCTAAACCTCACAAGGTGTCTACCATCTGTGAACCTCAGGTAAGTCATCTTCTTTCTATCTCTCTGTCCTTTCCCCATTAATTGTTTTAATAAACATGACAATGTCATTTCCTGTCTCATATGTGTGTATATATATATAAATAATGTGTGTGGCCGAAGTTGTTAAAGGCACCTCGTAGCTATTGCGAGAATTCTATGATCCAGGATTGTGTACCAGCGGTGCTGAATATTTTCAGTCTTTCTTTTTCCTTTCCTCTCTGCACTGAACATGTGCCTTTCTCTGAGCATAATTGTATGCTGAATATATGACTTAAAGTGAATTTCCTACCTTTCTCCCTTATTTCTATCCTTACTAACTATCCAATTATCCAAATGCATGTGACTTTGTCACATTTCATTAATTTATACATTATATAATTGATGTGGAAAGTGAAGTGTGCCAGTCGGAAATGAACTATGTCTTCTTTTCTCCTGAAGTAGGCTGCTGCCTCCAGGAAATTTAAGATTTATTTTGTGGCTGAGCTTCAATTTCAGGTAAGTCATTACAACAATGGAAAGAGAAACAAAAAGAACAAGAGGAGGAAGCTAAAGGGTGTTGAGTCCAGGACTTAGCCTAGACTGAAGGATTGTAATACACAATATTATGGTTCACTTAGTAAGCAGTAAATTAATTTTTGAGTGATATATAATTTATTTAAATACAGCACCTCTTATTAAAGTGTTATTGTAAAGATTTATTAAAATGTATTTGAAGTCTTAAAAAAGTAATAAAGATGTTCCTTGGAAGTATTACATTTTAATTCGACACCTTAAAACCTGTAATGAGCAAGTCTCACATATGTTATGTTTTTCAGTATGAAAAATGAAAGTGGATAGTAATTTAAATCTTTTTGTTCAAGCATTACAGTGATTGACGACAAAGTTATTAGACATAGGGCATGCCAAAGTGCAAATAACCTTTTTCACTAAAAATATAAATTGTGAAGAATATTTGAAGTTATCTCATGTGACTACTTTCTTAACGTACATTCTGAATTGCTGATGGATTAACAGTACGTTGCAGTAACTGACAATTTTAATTTAACAATACGTGAAGGCCAATAAGTCAGATAAGAATTACAAACTAAAATTTCATGCCCATTATCATATTGACAAAAGTTTTGTCATACACTGAACTTCTTCCACAATATGCAGAGCACATCTGCTGAGGTCTACAGATTGGGGAAGGATGCTGTTCGAGTAACTATGCCAACCCTGTCATCCTCCCTGACTTGATTAGTGTATTCCAGCTTTGGTCTTCCTGTTCTATTCATACTCAACACACTTCTTCTAATGCTAATTTTACAGGCCCCTCATGCCTCAAAATGTAGCCTCTAAATTTTTACTTTCTCTTAGATGAAATCCTCCATATTGTTCTCTCCTACTATACTTAAAATTTCATGAATAAATGTAGTGTATTAATTTTTGTTTGTAATTAATTCTCAAGTGACTTATTGGCCATCAAATATGTCAGTTTACAAACCAGGTAGGTTGACAACAGTCGTAGTAATAATAAAATTGAAGCTACCTAGCTAAGAGTAGACTGTGAATTATTGACTTAAATAATTGTTTATATATGAAAAACATAATTTACTATTGGACTTTAAATGCTGAATTTTATTGTACACTAGCTTAGTACCTGGCATTGTCCTGTTATGTTTTTAACTTAGTTCAGTATTTAATTCTTGGTCAAAAAAAGTGTCTCCATATGAACCCATAGTATTCAAATTGGATTGTAAGTTACATATATGTACAAAGTTTGATTGTAAGGAGAATTACTTAATTTCAACTTATTGAACATTTTGAAAGTCGATGACTCCAAACACAACAGTCTAGACTGATTTTGTTAAGTTGCATATTAAGGCTCAGCTGGATTCTACGACTCGCATAAACCAGAATATTTACTAATTTCAGTTGATTTGACTTATTTAATTTTCCACCCCCCCTTTCTGGGGCTGAAGTGCAAATTTATTTTTGAATGTCAAATTTAACCTCTGGCATTTCAATAACCATGGAATACACTTCAATTTCAGTTGATTTTGTCTTATTTTTCACTTTTTTCTATGGTTGAAGTAAGATTTAAGTTTCTTGTGGAATGTCCGATTTGAACTCGGCAGCTTCCTTAACCAAGTAATAGACTTGAGTCTGTTGGTTTTGTCTTGTTGACTTGCCACCCTCCAGTCCCCATTCTTACTCTGTGACTGAAGTACAATGCAAGTTGCACTCGGTGAATATCATAACCATGGAAAACACCTCAATCTCTGTTGACATATTATCCTCAGAAATTGTCAATCAAGTTTATACATTTAAATATTGTGGATGTAGCAGGATTTTCTAATATATTAGCACTTATATTGTGCTATTGACAAGTTCTGTGAAGTTGATATTGGTTTATAGACATTTCAGAACCTATTATTGAATAATGACTGTGACATAGTCAAAAGATGTTTGTATGAAAGAGACCAATTATGTCTCATAATGCTTATCCTAGCATGAGTTAGACCTGGAACATCATATTAAAATTTTGTTTGATAACCTCATTATGGTAGTTCAAACTCTTGCAGGACTAGCTGTTAATGTGTCAAAGTTATAGGTGAAAGAAGAAAAATGGTTGTGATTGGAGAAGGGCATGATGTAAAAATGAGAAAGGGAATGAAGTTTGCTGTAAAGACTAATCAAAATTATTCTGGTGGTTGTCTACATCATAGATAAATTGTTATATACTTAGAAACAGTACTTTTAGTTATTATTATAATGTGAATGTTTGTAAGATTGTAGAGAATAACCAGAAGCTTCTCTTTGCTTGTCTTAATGTTTGTTAAAAAAAATTGTTTTCTAAATTTAATGGTGTTATTGATTCATTAAAGAACACTGATTATTATCAATTAATCCACTCTTTTCAACATTTGAAATAGGGAATACACATGAAATTCTACACTAAACTTATGTAAATAACATTAACATTTGTGAAATAGAAGCAATAATAAATGACTTAGTATTCAAGCCCATTCATTTCCTTTGATATATTGTTAATCTTATGAGAAATACAAGTACAGGGAAAAAGTAATATTTGCAGATGATAAAAGTCTTTTGTTAACTGATACTTGTTTCACAATCTGTGTTAGATGTGCCTTGTGAAGAGAAAACAAACTGGTGATTAATATAGACAAAATCAATTGCATGAACTCGGAGGCGGTTGGGCACCGAAATCATCCGTAAAGTGACCACCAGTGTCTGAAGGAATCGAACGGAACTATGACGCAAGGCGCGCCGTTCAGATAATGCAGGTATTTTTAATAAACTTAGTTGTCCTTTTATCTATTTTTAAAACAGATTATTGTCTAGCATAACTGTTTAAATAAAAATTGTGAAACAAATTATAACTTATTATTTCTTATTTGTATAATTTTCACTTCTTATATACCTATAGATATTTATCCGGTCTTACACTGATTATAGATGATAAAAATTTAATTCCTTTTCGTCTGAAAGTAAACTATGTAGAGCATATCACGGGTAATCAATTGTATAGAAAGAATACCGTCATTTCGTATTTGGAAAAGCGCCACTTTGAGACCTCCAACCGCCTAAAAATTTTGTCAGGGCCGCCACTGCATGAACTAACTTATCTCCGACTCTTGCCCGGGCTGCAAAAAAATATGTAATTGAATGAATTTGAGTAAATTTTACAATTCTAAATACCTATATAAGGGGGCGGTAAATATGGTCTACGCCTCGGACAACTGAAACTGTTTATCTCTGAAGCATTCTCCAACAAATGTTGACAATCTTTTAAATTTATGTAATCAAAAACGTTAATGAAACTAAAACCTATAATGGACAATTCTAATAAATTATATAACAGTACGAGGGCAAATAAAGCCACTATTATCAAGGCCTATTATTCATCATTATTTCACTCTGTACCTTCATATGATAATATGTTTAAGGGAAATAGAATATAAAATTAAACATTAAAACAATCAAGTTTTTGTGCTAACCACATTTTGTCAAAATAAATGTTTATATATCTACTGAAAAAATACTGTATGGATAAATAAATACACAATTACAAAACACGCCAATGTTTGCATATCCATATAAACTTTAATAGAACGACTGTTTATAAAACAAGAATTTCTTCTAAATTTTTGGTCAGCACGATATAATGATCCCCCAAAAGTAAAGTATATAATGGAAAAAATACAAAATGGGACTTAAAACTTTCCAGGCGAAAAATTGCTTTTCCTTTGTCAGTGAATTTTTAAATAAAAGGGTTGAAATAAATATAATACCTTTTTTCTCCGTCTTTTCTTTGTTATATAAATATTATTTTATCTATATTGGTTTAGCAATAGGCGTATCCCACATATTTCTACTATTGTAATCAGAAAAAAATACGAATCTAATCGAAGGTTATTTCCAACACGAACACTAAGAAATATTTCATTTCTGAATACATGATTATCACTAATTTCATAAATAAATTGTTGTGTTTATTAGTGTACCTCCTGCATATATGGAAGTTAATATGCAGATCTGCATTAATTCAGATTGTAATACGTAGTTATAAACATGTAATGTTCGTTAACTGGAAGATATTTATTTTTAATATGTCAAGGCAGATCCAGTTATTTAAGAGAATCACTTATTAAATGAATGCGTAATAATATTTCTTTTTGTGTTCAGGGATGGAAGAATTCAATATTTGAAGTAAGTAAATTTGAATCATTGTCAGAATATGAATTTGTTGATGTTTGAAAATATTTAATGATAGAACTGTATTCGGTAATTATGATCGTTATCTAAATAAAACACAAAGAGTGGCCAATGGTCAGAAATCTAAAGTTCTGGTTTTTCTGTGTAAACATGGATTCACAATCGAAGTATATCGATATGTTTGATTGTTGAGCTTCCTTAGACGCCTCCTAAGCCGGCAACACAGCATTCAATTTTCAAAGATAATCATAATTCTGTCAATTTCAGACTGGTTTGCCTATGGTATCTTTGATTTTTTGTAAACTTGTGGTTAGAAATTTATTGGTTTGAGAAGTAATCAAAATAAAATATTCGCGAATCTTCGAGGAAATATTGCCAAGAAGTCTGTGAAAGGAGACATTGATATTTACGCAATTTGCACTATTTTATAGAATCTGACTTTGCTATGTTGTTCGTAGTGTTACTACTGGACTATCTGTGACCCAACTTTCGTACAGAGAATAACTTCCTGACCAAATAATATGCTTGGGAAGAAATTTACGTTCAGCAGAAGGGGATGATGTGCCCATACCAAGCGAGGGTGGTGTCATATAAATGCTGAAGATGATATACAGCAGAAGTTGTATAATATGTCACAAATTATATGATTTGTGGCATAATTATAGCAATTGGTTCATATTGTAATAGGTTGTATTGTCCACTAATTATTTTATCATGTCCAGGAATTAATATCATTATTTATATTAAGATATTTTATGGTTGTACTCAAACAATCCACACTCATAAACACACAATGGCTCATATACAGAGGTTACCTGTTTATGGAACAAGACCACCTTGTGCAACACCAACACGCTTGGAAGAGTGGCGTAACCGTTTACGATCTATGCGGCTTGAGAGATCACGGAAACCTGAAAAACTTGAAGACTTTGTTGTTTATGAAGATTCAGATGAAGATGAGGATAACATAATTGCAGAAAAGGAAATACTTCGGACATCATACAATTTTGTAGATTATGTCAGGGGGCGTGAAATGGGAGGAAGGGAACCTAGGTGGGTTAGTGCAGAGTATGGTTCGAGACATATTTTAACTCATGAAATGTTTAAGGAATATTCAGTGTCTTTGAGCAATATGAATAAAGTGTTTTGTTCTCAGTGGTTGAGTGACCGCCAAGTTGTTTTTGGTACAAAGTGCAATAAGGTAATTTTATTTCACTTAGTTAATTTTTTTAAAATGTAAGTATGATTTGTATCTAATCAAGATATAGACTAATGTTTTTATATTTATATAGTAATATCGCTTTTTATCTAAACCTCAAATATACTTATATTGACCAAAAAGTTATAATCCCCATGTATACGCCCCTAACTTGTAATTGATGCCATAGTCTGTTTACAATTTAGAATGAAGGGAAATTGAGCCAGATCATGATGTATATATTGGGATTAGTATTACTCTTTAGCCATCGGTAATCTGACAATTCAGTGTAAATAAAAAATTCAGCCAATTTCTCAGCTGTATTTATAAATACTGTTCTACTTAATTTATTCATCATTACATAATTAATACAGGTGTGCATTGCATTTGCATTCTTCAGAGTGCCCTGAGTCTAATAAAGAATTCCCTATACTGTCACACACAATGCTGTTTGAATCTACAAAAGGGAGTTTTGCAGATACATTCTTAATTTGTTCTGCATTATTTCAGTATGTTAAAAATTTTCCTTAGAGTTGTCCATGAATAAGTCACGCATGAAAACAGAATGTACAGAGAACTCAACTAAAGTTCATCCTGGTCAAATAAATACAACAAATTATGTGGAAGTTACCAAGAGATGCACCAAGCACTTGGAAAGAAACAGTATAATTAAACATTTTTAAAAGTAAGGAAATAGTTTTTTTTTAATGACAGGAAAATTCATCGCTAAAGAATGAATATTTCAGTCCCCATATTATATACTTAAATGAGTTGTAAGATTATTCTCTGTATACACATTGAAACTTAACTTAATTTTGTGTTGAAATATATATTTATTCTGACATTTAGGTCTTATTATTGTTCAGTAAAACCTTTGCCTTATTTTTCATGATTCAATTTAAGTTGTGTGACATATTGATCTGTAGAATTATTCTGACTATATACTCAATTACCATCACTATAAGACGTTATGTTTAAGTGTCAAAAGAAGGTTATTTCTACTGTGCAATTTCAGTTGATGGTGTATGATGTGGTAACCCAAAGGTTAGATCAGATACCATCTCTACAAGGGAGACAGGATTCTGTTGCCAGTCCTCAGGATCAACAGTGTGGAATCCATACAGTTCAGATAAATCCATCAAAGACCTTGTTAGCCACTGGTGCTCGTAACTCCAGTCAAATTGCTGTCTACCGACTACCAACATTGGATCCAGTTTGTGTGGGAGAGGTATTAATTTGAATTTGATTGCATATGACTATTTTTATCTTTATGCTATGAAAGAGGTATTGTTATCTTAAAGTCGTAGAGAAGGTCTATTTACTCATGCTTTTGTACTTGCATAATTAAATTATATAATAGATAAAACCAGAAATTAAATTACCTAATTTGCATATGAAATGAGTGTGATTTTTATACAACTTATTAATATATGTATTTGCAGTTAATTTGAAAAGTTTCACAAATTTATAAAATCCCAATAGAATTTTTATGTATTTTTTAACATGTTCATATTAGTACTGTAACGCTCCCCTCCCCCTCAGATCTTTTATCGTCGCAATACCGGTCCGGGCGCCACTGCATATGCAGAATTGATATATATATATTTCTAAAAAAACGGCAATCGCGAGATCCTGAGGGAGATGGACAGCGTCAAGCCAAGAGACATGAGTTTTTAGTCGAGCATGAGACTCTTAGGGGTCTTGGCTTTAATGAATTAATTAAGGGAGGGATGATATATTCAATAATTAACAAGGGTTTAAAACAATTTAATTTAATATTTAATTCCTGGCCAAATCCCACTCCGACTTCACAATCATTGAATTTTTTGCACAGTCATACGCTCACTTAAACTCTAAAACCTAACCTAAAATATGATTACAATAATAATGAATTACACAGGACATTATAATGTTCAGTGGCCCGTCCGGTCATTGTGCCTAAAACCACATGAAGTAAAAAGGAAAGCGGAGGGCTTACCATTTGCAAGTCTCAGTGCGTTGTCCATAGATCGTGCCCAGGCACATGCCGAAGCAGGAATGTGTGGTATCACCTTGAGCAGGATCGGTTCTTGACACCTCTGGACTGTATATATTTATCTTAGACCATCCGCACTCACCAAACTGTCTCATCTCATTCCTTTTCAAACATTTCTCCTCCGTCTCTCCCAAAACCGCACCACACCCTCTGTCTCCAACCAAAACACACTTTCCTCAGTCACCGCTCATGGCAATCTCTCCATCCACACAAGTACGTTAACACCACAAATAGTAATAACAATAACCTCCATGCCACCATTCACAGTCACAATCAATAATAATCTCCACACCTCTGTTCATAGCAAACATCCATAATAGTAATCTTCACACCGCCATTCACAGCTAACATCAATAATAATAAAAACCAGACCAGTCCGCTCTATTTTATAGGTCCCAGGCCTGCCCCCACTTCCTGTGGGTTTCCAGATCCCTTCACACTGCTCCCTGGTCAACGATGAAAACATCTGACCTGCCAAACACAATGGTCCTTACCAGTGGATTGCTGCAACGACCGATTGTGCACCTATCTCAGTTTCGTGAAAATTATAACACGCCTGAAGGGCAAAATCACTTATTACAGTCCATTAAGCAACTGAATACACAGAACTTTTTTTTTAGAAAAAATAAACTTATATAGATATTTTTCTTATTGGACATATCTCAATTGAATTCATGCATAAAACCCTAAAATTGTGTGAATGTCTCAAAAAACATAATTCAGTACTATTATCATTGATAAAATGTTTTTATACATACTGCTTCCACAGTTTTCACTGATGCTTTATCACTAACATGTCTGTGACTCTTCATCAATAATCTAAAAAATGAATGAATCTTTTAAATATGCCTAAGAACCTTTAATGAATATTTACTTGAGCGAATTTCTCATTGAAGCACATATTACATATTATTCATCCCCAAATGTTAATGTATGATGTATTTAAATTTGTTGACAGTTGGGAGGTAATTATTGATAAAAATAACTTATCAATATGTATTTAAATCTAATAAGTGAGCTGAGGCTTTTGCGGTGTAGTTGATGCCGAAATAGTTCTTGGGTTTCCACTCTGGTGCAGGTGCGATGAAACGCGACATTTCGATGACCAAGTGCTCTGTCGTCATCATTTTCAGCCTGAAGATAACAACAGAGCACTTGGTCGTCGAAACGTCGCGTTTTCATCACACCCGAGAACTATTTCTGTATTTAAATCTAAATTAATTCTACTGGCTTAATTGCCTTATTATTTTAGATTTTTTGTTTTCTCTTTAAATATTAGTGCAAGCAATCGAATTGTGTTCCTAAAATTTTGTATCATTGGAAGATATTTAATCATTACTCTTTTTGACTATGCCTCATAAGCAAGAAATTTCATATTTTTATGAATGTCGATATGATTGACAGAATAATATTGGGCATAGTGCATACCTTTCAATATTCTTTATCACGTCTTTGTATATTTCTTCTGTTGTTATCAACTTCACATGGTGTGTTTTGTCTACTACTCTAACAAGTTCTGGGCTTTACTTTGACAACCTATTTTCCATTTATTTCAGGCAGCTCATCGTGACTGGGTGTTTGATATGTGTTGGTTAGATGATCAGTTCCTGGTGTCAGGGTCACGAGATACTCGAATGGCTCTTTGGAGAGTGCAGTTGGATGACTTTGATAGCAGAGAGGAAGTACCGACATATAAACATGTGCAAGCACTCACAGTTAAAGAATGCAAGTCTGCACAAAAAGTGCGAGCAGTTGCCTTCAACAAGAGTTTTCAGGAAATAGCTGCACTATCTCTTAATGGTTATGTACATATTTGGAATGCTGAGACATTTAGCCAGGTGTGTGAAATCAAGAACTTTTATATACTCAAAAAATACTCCCTTAATGATTGCCTACATAAGTATTTCTAAATACTATGCTGTCCAGTTATGCTTTGTAAAAACTATAAGAAAAAAAGCTGGTGGCACCATGTTAAGAGTCATGTGGAAATCTATTGACCAATGCTGGTGACATCATGTTTGTCTTGTGAGGAAGCTTATCTTGGCTACTACCTATTTAGAGGAAAATTGACCTCTTCTTTTGTTCTTTATTCAATTTGTTAATAGTTTATCAACACTTTTTTTACCAGATCCAAAATTCTTTACTTTCATAATTTTTTATCGACAATATGTGAATTGTGTAAACCTGGTGACAGGCAAAATGATCTGAACCAGTTCTACTGGCACCAAACAAAAGAATCTGATTAGGGGTGTGGATGGTATAGTGTTAAATTAATCACACATTAAACTACTGCCTATGTATCAAATCACATTTGCTATTAGGGAACTTTGTGATTTACCATGTATCACAGTTCTTATTTTCCTTCTGGGTGTAATGCATGTACCAGCTTTTTTAAAGCTTAGTTTTCTGATTTACAATTCTGTCTTTAAAAACTATTAATTTTTCTTGACAGAAACTATCTCGGAAATTACCTTCCTGCCAGGAAAATGTTTGTTTAGCAGTTCAAGACACAGGCATGTATGCTGTAGGTTGCAGATCTTACACTCTTTTATTGGATGCTCGAACTCTTCAGGCAGTTAAAAAGATTTCCACCAGATACAGTGGCTGTGGTATGCTAATTTTTCTCTAAAACAAAATTAGTTTATAATTTGGTTAAGTTCTTACTTAATGCGTTATTTCCAGGGATACGGTCAGCAAGTTTCCAGGACAATATCCTCACAATTGGCACTGGAGTTGGAATTTTAATGTTTTATGATCTCAGAGCTGGCAAATATCTTGAGTCGAGTATCAATTCTAGTAGAACAGTTGTTTTGAAAGCTTCAAAAGGTTGGGTGGTAAGTGTAATTATTTGTGAAATACTATAGTTGATTTAAATATCAGACATCAATACTTGTTGTAGTATTCAGTACTAAGACTGGTCTGATGCAATCTTCCATGCTAAAAAATGATTGTAGTTATGATTAGGTCATTCTGTAATCTTGTGTATGTGCTGTTTATTCTAGTTTCCAGATGATGAGTATGTGGATGGCTTCCAAAATATTAAGTATACACCTGCCATTTACACACATTGCTATGATCCATCAGGTACCAGATTATTCACTGCAGGTGGACCTTTGCCAGCCAATCTTGATGGAAACTATGCAGGACTTTGGCAATGATGTATCACATTACTTTCATTACAATAATTTATGATGCATGTTCACATAGTGGAAAATTGGTAGGGATTTTAAGTGATACAAAATGTTTAGTAACGCAAGTTTTAATTACTTGATTTACAATTGGATAGTGCACATCAAAGTTTAGTTCCCACAACTGCAGTACAAGTGTATTATAAAATTTGGTTTCTTGATCAAATTAATGATTAGTGTATTCAAGTTTTTGGTTGTGCACTACTTGTAAGAATCTCATATTCACATATATTATTTTGATTATTTATGTTAAAATCATGTAAAGATTTGAATGTATGCATTTCTGTAGACTTCAACAGATGCTATTGTAGCGACAGAAGTACCATATTGGTACATGTAGTTGCGAGTATTAATTGCTATTGTGATTTATATGCCTCAGAATTATCACTGCCACTATATTCAGCATTGGTATTACAAAGCATCATGTGAATACACTAGCTGATATCTCATTTTTAACTATTCCTTATTTTGTGAGAGAGCAGCTCAACAAAATTTCTTATTGTGGGAACTACTTGTAAGTACTTGCTGAAGAGCACTCAAAAGTGTTTTTGAATATTTTTTATTCAGTCACTAACTGGAAGTGTTATCATGCAATATAAACTGAATGTTAGAACAATAGAAAATTTTCCTTCCTGTAGTCTACAAAATTATACATTCAAAATTCAACTTTAGGAATTGACGTGTATGACAAAATATAGTTAAATTCAGGTCATCTTGACAATTGTATTGTTCCAACAGGATTTTTTAACACTTTTTATTTGAAAAAAGTTTTTCATTATTTGATTGTTTTTTACTGAATTTATCAAATTGTAATGTGAAAGTGGTTAGAGTTCTAGTGTAATGTCCTGAGAACTATCTGCAATGACTATATTGACGAACAGCACTAATTTTGTGGAAGTGCAATGTTTGTATCTACCTTGGTAGTCTAGGAACATAGTGCTAGGATGTAACATAAAATTGCATTTCTGAATAGTGCTCTACAATTTATTATGTTAATTGGATTTTATAAATGTGACAGTATCTATGCAGTGACTAGATTCTTGGAATATTTTTTATGCATTTTGCATGTTAGTTTTATTACTCTGAGTTAATGTGAAAAGACAAATATCCAGTTAAAAATATTTAAATTTTTGTGCACAGTACTGTTATGACAGTTTCAGAGCAGTATTGCTTAACCTGAACAATTGACTGAGGGATACAAATGTTTTTAAAACATGTCAATAAAATGGGAATAACTGTATTTGTGTCTGATCATGCTGGACAGATCCTTACTAAACATATTACAGAAATATGTTTTAAACATGTCTTGCAAAACAAAAATTGCATGAAATTTGTAACAATAAATGTCTCCTTGTAGCAGTTTACCACCTAGTTTATATTGGTTATACTGTTACTTAAAGTAATGCATATTCAGTATGAGTGAAGATTTTGATATTTGTATATGCCGTTTGCTCTTTGTCAATTATGTTGTACTATTGATTTTTGCTATGTATATTTTGTGGTTATAAAAATTGAATTTAATGTGTGCACAATACTTGTACCTTTTACAAGTTCAAGTCAATAAAATTTGAAATGCACGCAAATATTAGAAAACTTTCGTTCCTGAAAAGTTTTTTTTCTGTGTGATGAAAGTGAAATATCAGAATAGATTTGTTTTCATCAAATGTTGCCATATATTTTTAGTGAGTAAAATAATGAAACCAAAATGCAAATTTCATATAGTGTATTATGAAACTGTGTGTGAGTATTCTTATTTTATTTCTGATCTTGCAGTAAATTGTTTAATTATTGTAGCATCTCAATTATGTCAATATTATAAACTTTTATCAAACTTTTATATTGGGAAATAAATTTGTACTGTTAGCATTGTTTATATATCCTGTAAAATTTCTGATTTGTTCCTTTTGTTGATACACCAAGTCATTTTCTCACTATTTGTGAAATAATAGTATGCTTTTAGTATGAAATAAGTTAGTGTTGGGGTGCACTGGACTTTTACAGGTAATGATATATTATGATTAAAGTTGTACACCCGAAAAAGTTCAGGGCCTTGGCCCACTGCCCAAAATGTTCCACCACGGACGATTTCCGTAGTGAACTTGTCTAGTTCGTTCACTCCCGAAACTTTTCTGGGGCAAGGGTACTATTAGGTCACCACTGAAGGGGTTAATATCTTTTCTCAAGTTGTACCTTAATAATAAAAGGAAACAATCACCATGTTGGAACACAGTGAACAACATTTAACTGTTGCCCTTGTTCATAATCCAGAAAGCAGTAATAAACACAGTCCTTGAGTGAAACTATGTTGACTTAAGAACACATACATTTACATGTTATCTCACATCCTTGCTTGGATCAACAGCTCATCATTTCACAAGTGGCTCATTTGTTTTAACATGGTAGCTCAAAATAGGCATGTTCTTGACATTGGACAGGTGTACAGTATAATACACATGATCTTAACTTCACTAAAGCAAAGGTTCACTTTTTCCCTCCAAATGCAACAAGTCGTCTTCAGCCTTTGTCATTGTGATTTGTGAGAGCTGCCGTTTGTGCTGCTGAAAAGGAGATGGAAAAGCAAACTCAGTCTGTGCTTGATGGAATCCATGTCATCACAACACACAGAACTATTTCAGAAAAGCATGGAAATGTGAAGATGTTAATTTGGTTGACAAGTTAGTGGAATATTTTACAAGACTTGAATCCTGAAGTTAGTTTTGATAGTGGAGATAGTGATGTGCGCTCCATTTGCATCTTATGTAAAATGCCTGTGGTGAAGAAATGTCATCAGAAGAAAGTGAGGAGGATAGTATCATGCCGCCCCCCCCCCCCCCAATTTGCCAGGATGTGTTACACACCTTGAAAACTTTAGAAACTGCTAGTACAATTGACTGTCAAGTTACTTGACATTCTTTCATATCCATCAACCACAGAGCATTATACAGGATTTTTTTTTAGTAGAAAATAAAATGAGAGTATGTTTTCAAGTTACTGTTCTATAATTAACGCTCACACTATTCAGATCTTATTTGCGGGATTATGTACCTGGCAACACAGTACACCTTTTTAATCTTCTGAAAATAGTAGGCAATGTAGCGTTTTCTACAATGCTGTAGCAAGCATGTTCTTCTATACTGTTAATGTGAAGAAAAACTGCATTCCAAAAATAAAATAGTGTGTACCTGGTTAACAAAAAGTTTTTAACACTGACCTCTGTTTCTTCAGTCTCTTGGCATGCATGTTGACAACAGAACCCTGTTTAGAAACTGTGAAAGTACCATCAAGTCTTCAAATTAATGACTCGAGAATTTACTATGATGAATAAATCGTAATTTTTGAGTCACTTATAATAATTTGGAATAAATTGAAGTGACATTGATCTAAAAATTCAGAATATCTATTATGTTAAAAATGTATAATCAGGAGTATTTGTTTGATGACAAATTAGGTTTTAATGAATATTTTTGTTTACAAAAAGTTGAAATTCTGTCTTCAATAATTTGCATAAATTAAATGTTATTATAATCACAAGCCTAAACATTAATCTTAAATTATATTTTAGCCATAAAGTATTTAAACAAAAATAGAAAATATAGTTTCCATAAATTCAATTAAGTGACTAATATAAAAAAATAACTGGACCCATTATAGAAATACTTGAATCAAAGTATAAACTTGTTAATTTAGTGCACTACCATATTCTAGTCTATTGTTTCAGCCGTTAAAACAGATTCCCACTCTACTGATGAAGGGTTTGTGGGTAGAACCCACCCCACTGGAATACTCGATGACATGGCTGCTCCTAATGTTGCTAGACATTTATCCCAAGAATGCCTGGATACAAAGGAAAATTATGTTAGTATGATTAATACATATGCACCGTACCAATCAGATATACATCAAAGTACCGTAAACATGCAATATTAATATTATTTTATTAGGGTACTGCTAAAATATTTCACCACTCGTATGTACAATGTCATATTTAATGATGAATTATTCATTTTCAAGTAGCTAATGTAGCAGAATATTTCAAATGTAACTTTGGCAGACTCACTGTGTAGCTAAATGTAAGAACTTGGCATTAAATAGGGGAAATCTGAAATTATTAAGGTAATTTCACAGTTGGGGGTAACAACCTGAATAAGAATAACAGGGTATTTGTGACAAAAATGACTCATTTAACACACTAACTCAACTGTCCCTAGAGATTTATTAGACTGTTTGTGCAACTGGGTCGTTATGGAGGAACATAAGCATAAAAGAAACTACTATTGTTTGAGTATAGAGGCTCACCATTTCTCCAATTTCCTAGTTTAGTTGGGAATTGGCATTACACCAAAAGTATATATGTAAAGGGGAGAGGCAGGAACTTGCCACAGCCAGTGTTGGAGATGAATTTATAATAATAATAAAAAAAGTTTGTCAGAACTCTGATTAAACTTTTGTAAACCTGAATTAGGCAGATAATTTGTAAAGAAACTTTTGCTAAGTCAAAATATTTAGTTATATCTGAGTGTGCTACACTACATCATATAAATTTTAAATCATCGAATAAACATGTTAAAAGCATTATACTTTATACCTGACTGCAATAAAGTTTTCAACACTACTCTCTGCTGTCAAATAAAATGGATGCACACTTGCTATGGATCCAAATAACAACTTTGTCCACTGAGCTAAAACTGTTTTGTCGTAGCTGACTTTCCTTTCATCAACTGCCTCCGTCAGCAATACTCTGAGCCGCTTTTCTTCTAAACTGTGTTCCTCCAGTTTATCATTCCACAAAGACTTCAATTTTTCTGAAAATAATTGATTAAAATATTATACATATTTTAACCTGAGGATAGAAGAAACAAACATAAATAAGAGGATTAACACTTTTGAGTCATTGTTCATAAGTGAGATCCACAGCTGATCATAAGTAAACATAATAAAAAGAATCTTATGTGATTATTAAAAAATGCTTGATCACTGTCTATCAATAACACTGCTTATGAATTTAAATGAGATGAAAAAGGTAAAAAAATGAAGTAACTCAATTTGGGGGCTATTGCCCAAGATTTTAGAAATGAAAAGTTTCACCAACTTTGATATACCAAGAGACAAAATATAAATATACTTATCAATTCTGACTAGTTTCAAATGTCGATAGTCAATTATTAGGGAGGAATTTATGGTATGCAATTGCTTGTGTTTTTTAAAAATACATTCTTATTTCACCTAAAAATGACTGTTTCAAGAATGGGAAGAGAATTTTTTTGCCCAAGTGCATTATGTCCAAAAATTGACCAACCAGAGAATGCATGCGACATCAAATAGAGGTCATTGATGTCACTTATGTAATGATGTACAACATTGTTTTTAAAAAGTTTTCTGTATTTGGATTGTGGGATAATATCTCGAAGCATAAGAAGCAATAATTCCATGCTCAACAAGAAGGCGCACGTTAACCCACTTTTTCTATTTTCCACTATTAATTTCTGAGCAAAAGTTGGTAAAAACACAAACAGTATTAAAACATGGCCCATAAAATTACTTAAGTTCCACACATAACAAACCTTCATAAAATATCACAAGAGGAAGTTAATTTCATACCACCTGAAAGCAACTAGCATAAGTATTTTCAAACACTTCTGAAAAGAAGCATAAATTGTTCTGTGAGCCCACTTTTTAAAGCAATAAAATGAAAAAGTTTAGCGGTACCTTACTTCAACTAGGTCCGGAAGGCACCCCTTCATTATAAAATATCTAATGATTTCTTTCCACACCATTTCGGAGTAAGAAATAATTGTAACAAATATAAAGAAAAAGTTATCTTTTAACCCTTTAGTGGGCAAAATTAAAGGCAGATAAATATTATAAATCTTTTCAGATTATTGTATATGTATTGGTATTTTAAATTCAAGTTAAGAGCTATGCAAGGAGGTGGGAAGCAATCTACCCACAGATCTTTTAGTGACATAAATTTCTATGCACATAAAAAATTTTACAGTTTATTGCCACACAAAATTATTTTTTAATATAATTAAATTATATTAATTAATTTTAATATAATTACATATATATATAGCAGTCTTATGTGGATTGCTTAGTCTTTTTCTAAGACTGTGAACGAACGATTGTTCAATCATTTCACAGCAGCAAGTTCATCATGATTTTCAAATCGAAATTTTCTCCTTTTCAGCTCTGTATTTTACCTCACCATTTCAGAGAGGTTTTAGCGATTAAGACGCACAGATATGCAAGAAAATACTCCTTCTCTAAATAAATATTTCACAACATTCTTAGAGGTGAAAAATGGTCAAATGAAACAAGTGTGTCAGTCTTTTTCACAGTCCAACACTGTTAGTTTCAAATTATATCAATAAAAGAATTCTAAGTCGTAATAATAATGTAAAATATTTTTTCACAAATAGTGACTATAGAATAAATACTGCATAAAAAATTTAATATGCAATATCGTAATACAATGGACACTGAAGGAGCCGTGGGAAGTATTCTTCCCACCTAATATAAATCATATTATTTGTAACATATAGTTAAACAACGAACAAGAATATTATCAAACAGTCACGAAAACATAAAAGAATAGTTATAGAGTAGAAAAATGCTTAAGAATTGCTTTTACATAAAATAATCTCTGAAAAACTGAAAAGATAGCTTCCATTTGAACACAAAACTGGCGGTTGACAAATAGTTCTGAGAAGTATACAGAAGATAAAAGGAGGAAAATGGTGGAAAATATTATATCCTGCAAATAAAAAAAACATTCTCAGAGGTGGGAAGTATACTTCCCATGGCATGTGAAAGGGTTAATACAACATTAAGTAGTAATGAAATACACCATATTTACAAAAATTGATATCATTTCATGTTTTGCATTTTTTCATTACTTCTGTTCATTAGAGAGATTTTTCTGGAGGCCAAAGAGAAGTGGTGATGTCACTCAACCATTTTTAATTGACTGTATCTACATATCACTTTCTGTCAAAAAATCTTTTTACAACTGTCTTGTATATTGTCAGAGTGCTTAATGACAGGAGACATTTTAATCCCTACTATTTATATGCATACTTAGGTACACATACTTACAGTATTAATTTTAAAGGGGACCAATCCTACAGCAGTGAATTGCATGACCTTTTATTGTCCATATTAACTTTCATATCTATGAAAATATATTGAACAATATTGCAATTAATTTTTTTATAAAGTGCACTAAATAATGTAATACTTACGTAGTATTCAGCTTAAAAAGAAGATTGCTAATAACAAAGTTAAAAACTATTTGTTAGCATCAGGAATTGAACCTCGTTAAACTATCTTTTGACAAAGATGCTATAACCGCCTTGAATCAAGAAAGTAGAGGTCAGTACATATATTAATTATGATAATGAAAGCTGAAGTAAAATATCCAACTTTTCAGAGCTGCACATATTTGACTTTAGGAAATTCAACAACAGCCCTCAATTTTGGTTGGACAATAATTCTTTATTATTTAACTTTGTTACTTATGAATTACTAAATAATTAGTGCAGTTTGATTGTCGTATCAAATATACTGAAATATATAGTAATTATTTTGTAAGTAAATTATATAAAAACTGTTTATAATTATAAAGAAATATTAGAGGATTCTGGGAATCTAATTCAAGTCTATTGCTTAGGTTGGACATTCTCTAAACATTGACCCATCAGTGTAAGTATCAAATAGCACTCTTCACTGGTGTCCATGTGTGGCATAAGTCAAAGAAATGAACAGAATATAGATTATTAATGCAAGAGTTTAATTTTTATCACAGCTGTTTACATACATTACGTATTAGAGAATTATTGTTTGGATAAGATTAATTTCTTTGTTTCAAAGAATAACAGACAACATTATGATAAGAATATCACAAACCCTACCTATCACACTGGAGAAACATTCAGTAAGTTCTAGTGACACTTGTTCACCATGAGCTGAAGCAACCTGTGTTCGAAGCTGTCGAAGTTTTTGTAGGGCAGACAGCATTGCTAATTGGCGCCTGGCTTCACTTTTTTTGTAAGTTACATCTGAAAGTACAGCATCAGCTTCAACTTTTAAGCTTTCTTCCTGTAACATGTTAATAGAGAGATGTTATTTATCAAAATAGATCAATTACATGAAAAATCAATTAAGCCATTTGAAATGGTTGCCACTAACAAGCAAACACAGTTGGTGCTCAATAAATAACAATAAAACAATATAAATTAAGTTGCAATTTTTTTCATGTAAAACAGACTTACCAGTTTTGCAGTCTCAGCAGACTGTTGCATATCCTCCAACCATTTATCAATTGCTTGTTGTCTCAAATTTCTTTCAGCTGTGATAACAGCTTTATGTTCTTGCCATAAAGTTTTACGCTGTTTTTGAGATTTCCTTTTTTTCCCTCGTTTTCTCAAGATCCACTTCAATTTGTCAAGAACTTGAGGACTTGACAACATTTCTAAATACTGAGATAGTTCAGCCTAAAACAAATGGGTAAAAATTTTGTGGTACATTTCTGTAAATATAAAATCAGTAAACATATTAGACAATAACATGAGGGGTAAATATTATGAAGTTTAAACTTATAATGTTCTATAATCTCATAAATATGAATTGTAGAAGAAAAAATAAATAATCCAACTTTCTTTAACATTTTTTTGTGAATATTGAAACCAGTTAGCATTTGCCAAATCACGTTAAACAAAGAAAGCATTCTGAAAGATATAAAAATAAATTAAGTTTATCATAATGATATTTTGAAATAAGTTAAGGAATTCTGCTACTTGTGCAGCATAATATCCAGGGATGGTAGAAGTATAGCAGACATAAAGAGTAGGATAGCACAGGCAAGGAAGGCACACAAAAAAGATCAATTAACCTATGGTTAATGTAAGTTTGAATTTCAGGAAATCATTACTAAAAATGTTTGTATGGACTGTGGCATTATATGGGTGTGAAACATGGAAGATAGGAGTTGCAGAAAGGAAAAGAATAGAAACTTTCGAAATGTGTTACAAAAGAATGATGAAAATCAGATGGGTAGATAGAGTAACCAACCAGGAAGTTCTAAGCAGAATGGAGGAAATACAGAACAATTTGGAGGACTTTCACCAAGGGAAGGGTTAGATTAATAGGTCATTTTTTGAGACATGAGGATCTTATAAAATTAGCATTAGAGGGAAGTGTGTGGGGTAAGAACAGATGAGGGAGGCAAAGGATGGAATAAGTAAGAGGGGGGGGAGATTGTTTGCTTAATTTAAATGTAATAATTAAGTAAAGAAAAATACTAGAATCTCTAAAATAAAATTAAGAGTTTGTGTGTGTTCTGCACACGTGGAGCAATTTTTAATTAATTATTTCTGAGTGATATAACAAGATGTCCCTGAACATAAGGATAAAATGATTTGTGCCAACATTTGGACTGACAGTAAAGTGAAAAATAATTATTTTTAAAAAATTTATGACCCAATTAATTGTTATGCCTAGGAACATGCGTAAAGTATTTATACTTCTCTCATATCGGTATTTGGATTTCGAAAGAGCACTTTAAGTACTTGTACTTTTTTCCAATACACAAGTTTTAAGGTATTTGTTATTGCTGCTGATAGTTGTCTGTTTTTCCTTTAATTAATGCATGTTTCTTTGTTTTAATGTTACTCAGTCTTCTCTTGAGAGTGAATTTGTTTGTAGAAACTTGCCATAAACACCACCCACTTTCACAATCCCATCAATATAGATGGATACGAGTACAGGTGTGACTGATATGGATTTTGAAGACAACGCATTTGGTGATGTGCTTCAGATTAAGAAAGCGCAGCAGGAAATTACCCAGATTTTTCAGAGGATGGATGGCTTTGATTGGCCCATGGAGAAAAAAAGGAGCAGGTAGAACCATTAATGACTATCTCTGTTTGTATTTATATGTCCCCTTTGTTCACAGATCCCGTTCTGTTTTAGAAAAATATGGTGAAAATTTATCCTTGCTTTAGCGAACTGGCAACATTAGTGAAAGACTTATCTCTAAAGCTGGGCCAGTCCTTTCTAAAACACAAAATCATTTGAGCCCCAAATGATTGGGAAAGATTTTATTCCTGGGAGACCCAAGTGAAGATGAGTGGGTTTTTTTGATTTTTGTAATATTTTTTTAATGTATATTTTAATTCAGTTTCTTATAGTATTTATGAGATTAATTGTAATAAATGTGCTTCTACTTGTTGAAAACCACTAATAATGATTAACACGTGTACAGTAAAAATATATTCTAATTTATAATGTATTAATTAATTATTGATCTACCTTAAAAATGTTCAATTTTCCCTTTTTCAGTACTCAAAACAGAAAAGTGACATTTTTCAATAAATAATTTTTGTAATTGATGGTTGGTTACCTTATTTCATCAAAGGATATTATAAAAAAAACATTTTTCTTTATTCAATACTTATTCGATTCTATCGTGTATTGATAATAGAAGCAAGTCAAGTGTTGATACCATTCTTCCAATACCAAATCCCTAGCCATGCCATTTATTGTGTGTCAGTACGGCAATTTTCAAGCAACAAATAAAAACTTAGGTTATGTGTATTTTATATTACTTTCAGTTGGCACTAGTTGGTAGCTACTACTTGTCAACATCTCAAACACAGTTTACGTAAATTAACAAAGAATTTGACAGTTTCAAGTTGAGCATAGAATTGTAGGAAAATATTGAATATTAGCTTAAGAATAAAAATATTTCAAAAATAAGATTCAAAAAATATATATTGGCAATTATGATGCCTAAAAGTGATAGACTTGATTGAAATTGAACCCAGATTCATTGCACAGTAAAAAAAATATTTACAATAAATAAAAAGATGGCCAAAAAAGTCAGTATTAAATATATAACTAGTTATTCACAAAAGTGACTTAAAATTTAGCAATACAACATATTTCTCCTTGGCTCCCTCAGTCGAAAATATAATGGAATTTACATGTGATGAATTTGGTGTCGTGGACCATCTCCAGCGTTAGTTACGTCTGAAAATGCTAAATTTTAAGCCTGATGAAGTTTCAAAATGGAGATGAAACATAGTTTTTGTTAATACATAGTTATATATTTAATGCTGCATTTTTGGCCATCTTTTTATTTACTGTAAATATTTAAGTGGGAAAACTATGACACAAAGATATTAACCTCTAAGCTACAACAGAGTATGATATTTTAAAAATAATTGACCTGAAATATGGGGCCAGTGTTGGAATTTCCCAAATTCTGACACTGGCCCTATATTTTAGGGCTAAAGCAATTATCTTTATAATATCACATTATTAACTTGGTTTGCACTGCAGAGCTATGTGATAATAAATTAGTCTATTTTCCTTTTGAATAAACGCTGTGATGAGGAGCAGTAAAGAGAAAAAGAGTGCGAGTTGGGATGGGGCTTGTCTAATGTGGGTTTTAGCAAACATATCCTATCGATTTTCAATGGCTTAGGATGCCAGATGTGACACACACAAGAAGAAGTGGAAAAAAAATGTTTATATATCATCCAGGCACCCCAGACATACTGCCTGGACTTAAACTAACTTACAGTGTGTTAGTTTCATTAGGACAAAATGTGTTACCTTCTTAGTATGTATGACATCAACTTTTGTTTGCCAATCTGCATTCATGATAGTTTCTTTACAAGCAGAGAGTTTCTGATGACTTTCCTCAAGTTGTTTAAGAATTCTGACACACTTATGAATCACCTCTTTAGTCTCAAAAACCTGAAAGCATTAGGGAGTACATTATTTAATAAAATGATACACCAATCCCCCGAATCCTCAGAAAGCATACAGAAAAAAACATTGCCTTTAGCTCCTTTGGTAGAGGTAATTTTCTCTTTGCAGAAGTTGGAATAATCCTACGACTCAACCAAGTATTCAGCCAAACTTCATCATGGTTTGGTGGCGTGACCATAGGCAAGTTACTCTGTAAAAAAGGCAAGGATACTGGCTGTGGCCATGTGGGCGGAGGGATTGAGAAAGGAGGTGGTGGAACATTGAAAAAAGTTGGAGGTGGAAAAGGAGGAGGAGTGATCCAAGGGATAGATGTTTCAGGCAAAACGGGAGGTGGATACTGAAATGCCATCAAATATGTTTTAGTCTTTCTTTAGTAATAAAGTCAATAATGAAAATGCAAACTGGTAGTGAATCACAAACTGAAGTATAAGCAATAGAGTGTATTAGAAGTCCCTGAACAAAGTTTATATATTGTAACACTATCACCAAATTAGTTTAAAAGATAAAAATGACTAGCACAAATTTGCCATAATAGTGGGCAACTGTGGTTTTGCATCATTCAATATCTTTTGGGCTACTTCATAATCTTCATTTTCTTTCAAATCTGACTCAGTGTCAAGAATAGTCTTCAAATCATCAAAAGCTTTTAATAGTCTGCGTTGGCAATCTGGAATCATCATTACACTTTCTTGAAGAACCTCTTCTTGTTTTCGGATAACATGTTCATCATTACCTGGATGGAAGACAGTTGTTATGAGTACAAGTTTACCTAAAGGACACATTGAAATAATAAACAAAATAACACATGATTGACACTTTTCTAACCTCACACATAAGATTATAAAATAATATAATTAGAAATCATTTTATGATTTTCAAAAATGTTGGAACAATATCATTGCGAATAATACAGTGTTAGTATTGTTCCACATTAGATGGATATTTAAATAAAATGCTATTTAAGTGTTACCATCCTTCATAGTGGTTGCAAACGGAGCTACTGAAATTTACAAATTGACAACAAAACAATTAAGTCTTATTTTTTTAAAAAACTGACAATTTAATTAAAACACAACACAGTTACCTTCTTCTTTAAGCTTTATAATTCTATCCTTTTGTTTTTCTACTTCTTGTTCATACATCACTTTTTCTTTAGTTAATCTTTTTACAACTCCAGTTTTAATTTTGAGAGTTTTGATACGTGGATCAGCCATAACGCCACAGATAAAAGGTAAAGTTTGATAATATTAAAGAATATTACCATGCAACAGATAACGTGTTGCGAGGCTTAAGGATTAATGACGCAAATTAGAAGCCGTTACCGTACTTCTTTGTCAGTATTCAACCCAACCAGAGTGTGCTGTGTAAGAAGCGCAATGTTTGAAATTGGTATGTTTACCTGCAAATTTAAAGTAGTATGTATGAAATTATATTTGAAGATACTTGACAAGGGAATAATTGATAACACTTATAAACAGCGCTGGTCATTTCAATAATCTTTTCAATAAATAACTCCCCATTATGCAAACTCCAAAGAATCTCAATAACGAATGGTGGCTATCCTGTTCTTGTGGTTTTACTGCCATCTGGCGAAGTTCTCAAAAACTTGTAAAGAGGCGTGGTGTAATGCGCACATAGTTCAATATATTAACGTCGATTGTCGAAGAATGATGACACAGGAAGATTCCTTTCCTGCTGCTGAACGAATTTTGGCGGATATTGAAAACGTTTTTAAGAAAGATCCAGAATTGTTAGTAAAATTCATACTAAATTATTTTCATTGTAGAGCGAGTGTCAAGGTTAATACCAGGATTCATTTTATTGCACTTGTTTTGCAGAATTGTACAGTAGCTGTTAATTGTCAAAACAAATTTTCGTTAATTTCTGACCAGAGTAGAAATATTGTTTATTATTCAAGCTCTGTTTCTTTTCTGGAGTGGTCATTAAACGTATCCAGTAGTTTTTTGGAACTTATGAAAGCAAATTGTTGTGAAACTACTTTCACATATTTCATGGGCAAAATTATTCGGAATAAAATTCACAAATATTCGTACTCAAACACTAATTTTAGTTCAAATTTATTTGACAAATACATTCATGAGAGATCTGTGCACAGATGAGACATTGTAAATTGAGGAGTTTGAATAGAATTTAGATTAAAACGTTAACAAAACTTTGAAAATTTTCCTTCCTCTTTATTACTTAATATTAAACACAACTCCTGAACTGTATTTTATATTCTGCCTTAGTTGAGCACGAAATTTGTTTGATTGAAATGTCCTTTTACATCTATAGAGTTATTTTAAAAAATTTTAAAATATTAATGTTGTTTTCAGAAAAGGTTTTGATGTTATCCCTGTCAATTTGAATCGAAATAAATCCCCAGTTCGCCATGAAGAGCATCATCTTGGTTTGGAAGCTTGGAGTGTTCGTCATGTGTATTGTTATGCATATCACAGACTTATGGATGCAAGACAGTCTCGCAACAATAGGACAGGTATATTTTTAATGCCAATTATTCCCCTTTACTTTGTTTTACAGTAGGTAATTAGCTCATTTTATAGTCGCAACATCTAGTTGGGGATGATTCCATGTCATGAATATTTGCCATACGTTTTAAGCATCAAAAGTTTTAACTAATGCAATAATTCTGTTTCTATTTTCCAGATCCTTGTGTAACCTCACGTCTTCTACTTGCTGCCTTGTTACTAAATCCTGATGTGCCAACATTTTGGAATATGAGGAAAGAATTGATTCATTCTGGTCGTTTAGATACTTTTTCAGAATTACACTTCACCACCATAGTTCTGTCACGGAAGCCAAACAGTGCAGAAGCTTTCTCACATCGTAAATGGATTTTAGCAAGGCTTTTGAAACAAGGTTAGAAATTTTAAAGATATACATTATATTTATTGTGGGTGTTCAAGCTTTTAATTTAAAAAAAATATCTTTGCTGGTGGCAAAAAATAAAAAAAAATATATTTAATGTAGGAGGGTGACTATAATAATGAATTGGGTAATAAATAAAATGGACAATTTTAATGGAATTCAATTCTTAAATTGAACAGGCTACTGTTGAACTGAACATTCATTCATATATATACAAAACAATTAGTCCAAATAAATAAACATTACAGCCACTTCGTCAACAACCAATTTTATATTTATTTAACACATCTATGAAGTTTTATTTATATTTGTGTACTTCATCAGGCCATAACGATCTCAGGACACAGTCCAAGATGCATTAAAAATTTTCTTGATGAAGTCCACAAATATGGGTAAAATGTCTTACATGTATTAAATGAATATAAAATTATTTGTTGACAAATTAGCTGTATTGTTTATTTATTTAACAAACACAATTAGTAAGGACTGGAAAGAGAAAAAGAAATGAAGTTTTTAAAGTGGCAGTCACCGTTATAGATTGTATTCTTAAAATTTCAGTGGTTACTCTCTCTTTTGCCAGGAGTTAAGAAAATGAATTCCAATCCATTGACCGAGTGGTATCCATTCCCATGCAGCCAGCTGTAACAGATTTCAAAAAATCATCTAGTCTGCATTAAAACTTTCTTTTGGCTTAGTATCCTCAATTACACGAAGCAATTTTGCAAAACTCTTAATCTTCACCCTTAACCTCGGAGAAAGAGAGATTATGCTTTTTCTAGAATGACGAAACTATTCATTTTACACAGTGAAGCATTCCAGTCCAGCATTAAGCATAACTTCCTTAGGATGAATATGACAAAAAATTCATTAATGATCTTTTAATATTGCAAAAAATAATATAGTATCCAACTAACAACCAGTTTGGTACAGTCAAACTCCCCACTCCCACCCAACCCCTCCAGAAGCTCCACCCCATTGTCTGTCTCCCTCTTCCGTTCCGTGACGTCGCACAAGTATCCTATGAATTAGGTCGAAAAAGCTCATTCCGCCCACAATTGCCCCGAGTATTTTGCCGAAAAAGCTCAATCCACCTAAACATGAATTTAAGTCAAGAAATATTTGTCATGCATTGTTTTGGCGATATTAAATTTATTACAAGTCTGTGCTCAAGTCGAGCGGGCACTGGAAGGACCGACAGGGGGGTACAAGGCGATGGTGCCAAACTAGTCCAGTTCCCAGTATTCTTTGGCAACTTTTTTGGCAAAATTTGAATTTTGTAGATTTATTTTCATATTTTAAGTTATCCTGATTTTTTAAATCTAATTTTAATGTCTTTAGTATGGCCACCAAAATCTTGAAGTTGATGGTTGCAGAAAGACATAACTACCCAACTAAACAATCAAATTTTAATCAAGCAAAACTGGAGAACTACAGTCCTAATCAAAATCTCTCGGTGGTGAAAACTCTAATAACTACCATAGATATAAAAAGGCAGCCAAAATTATCACTATTTATTCAAAAGAGACATTTCATCTCCATTTTTGAGACTTCGTCAGGCTTAAAATTTAGAAGTTCATCATATTTTCTCCTTGATGGACCATCATTTTGGCCATAACCATCGCTGTTAACTTTAATTATGATATTTGGCTAGCTCAGACAATTGTCTCATTTATTTGGCAATTTCCATTCTATTGCCTTTTATATCACGACAGTTGCTGGTATATCTTGATAGCATTGAGTAACTATGAAAAATTATATAAGTTTTTTTACAGAATTTGTATAATTATGATGCACTCAATTCAAAACTGACATTTTTTGGCCATTGTGGCTTAATATTTTAGTTACTGAATTTTATTAATGTTTGGGTAATATGGCAGGTATTATTGGTACTTACGCTAATAATAATTTATATAGCTGTACATTAAAACTAGCTTTTATTTGTATGTAAAAAAAGTCTTCATCAAGAAGATGGTGCAAGAATGATATATTCTGATACATCTGTGGGGAATAGACAATGGACATCAAGATTTTTTCAGAAGAGAAGGACTTGGTGTACAATACTGTACTGGTGAGCTTCTACACAAGCTTATAGTGACCAAGAATGGAGCCAAAGATTGGAAACTGTTCATTGACAGCAGCAATTGATCACTGAAATGTATATTGCTGCCTAACGAGAAACAGTATATGCTTCAGTTACCTTCGCTCCCATGACCACCATACTAATAAGTATAAAGAAGTGAAGTACATGCTGTTAAGATCAATATGAGTGGTTTGTGTAAACCTGAAGGTGGTGAATTATTTGTTAGGACAACATTTGGCATACAGCAAATTCCTGTGCTTCCTGTGAATATGGGATAATAGGGACAAATCTCATGATTACCAAAGGATGGACTTGCCTGTAAGGGAGGAACAGTGCCTGGCAGATATAATGTCAAAAATAACCTGTGGTGAACATAGATAGGATACTCTTCCCACCACTTGGCAGGGATTAATGAGCAGGGCAAGAGATTCCATCAGAATATGAAAGAGTTTGTGACCAGGTATTAGGGATGCTGGGATTTAGTTGTGTTGGCACATTACTGTGGACTTTGATGAGAGAGATCCATAATGCTCATTAGTCTAGGCATTCCAGGAAACCTGAAATCAAGCCCTGAATTTGCAACATGGGTGCAATTGACTTTGGAGGCAATAAATAATTGTGTTTTGTTTTGTATTTATAAAAGTATATTTTCTTATGAAATGCTGAATTTGGAGAAGAAGTTTTAACAAAACCAACTGGTCATGTGACACAAATTCAATACATATATTTATTAAAATCACAATTATCTTTAAATTGCACAAAAATATCTCGTGATATAGGCAAATGGATGTCATTTTCGGATTCAGGGGCGCAGAAATCTCTGGAAAGTGTACCTCTAATGTAATTAATTTTCAAAAAGTCTTTTTATTGGTACCCAGTGTAATCTATAGTTTTTCCCCCTCTCTTAGTTTATTTTTAAATGGCAATTACAAGGCTTTAAACAGACCATTGTGTTAGAAAATTATATAATGGCTGTTTTCAATATACCACTATTTATAAAAATGGCAGAAGTCTGTTTTACACATATTTTATTAAAATTATTCAATAGTTTGTTAATTGAAACCCGTTTTTGTATGCATTGTCCAAGAAACACGCTGCTATGATCTCAACTGTTCATCGTGCACATTTTCACAATCTTTGTTGAACTATCTAATCCACTTCCTTACCATTCCATCACTCATTATTACATCACTGTACACCTCACACAAATGCAGATGAATGTTTGCTGGCTTAACATTCCTTGCATTCAATAAACAAATTACTGATTTGTCTTCACAGTTGGCAGATTGTTCAATTCATTTGAGCATTTTGAAACTCTTATAAAAAAGAGAACGCTAACTGATAATGCTTTGCACTATGTGAAGACGTAGTGTGAGGTTTAAGGTAATGATTGATGATAAAATATATGGAAAATATTGTTCTGCTGTTTTCACAATAAATATATACTTTTTTTAAAAAAAAAACAGCCCTCATAATATTTTATGAATACTTGCTACTAGCAACAAACACTAAATATGTACATTTTGTCTAAAATGTAAAATTTGTTAATTTCTTCTCAGATTTATTAACTGCAACATTAAAGTTTGATTGAATAGTTACAGGAAATGACATAATCAATATTTATAACACTATTTCTGGCAGTTAAAATTGACTTCTTAGTCATAGTAGTAATACTAATTTCAAAAGGCCTTAAGAGTGAAGTAAGTTTCAGAAAATTTATGTATATATATTTATTGTAATTGGAGAAGTATATTTTTAACAAACAAATTTTGATCATTGTTCTTTCATAACTGTGAATAAAAATTATTTCCATTTAGGTACAGGTGCTAATGACTTGAAACAACTCTTACAAGAGGAATTACGTGTGTGTGAGATTTACGCTGATCAGTATGGTAGTAATTACCATGCCTGGCAACACAGAATCTGGTGTATGAGCCAATTGACAAAAGATGTTGACTGTTGGGTGCAAGAGTGGCACAGATTAGAAAGATGGGTGTCATTCCATGTGTCTGATCATAGTGGCTTACACTATAGACAATTTCTACTTAAACACCTTTTGCAACTGCCAGCACCACCAGGTATGAATTTTCCAATTCCTGTAATCTCTGAGAACACTAATTGTTTTGATTATATATTAAAAATATTTGTAATGGTTAACTCTGATTTCAAAGATGGTAAGTACAAAATATAAACAGTGAGGAAGGTGGCTGTAAAAACACATTCTTAGTGATATGGTTGAAATTGGTAGATGTTATCCTGCCAGAATGTGTGTGATAAATTATTTACTCTTTCAATCTCATTCTTCAGTTTGCTGGACTCGTAGATATTCAAAGTTACACATACCTGCTTTCAGTTAAATAATATGAAAATATTATTCTGGTCACTTGATGCGATAAAGCAATATCATGTTCATTGACAAAACCGTGCAAGAACTATATGTAGTCAAATGTTTTTAATTTAAGTCCTAAAAAGAACAAATATGTTTTACAATGTGGCATACTATAATATACCTACTATAATAACACATGGTCATGGGATGTGTGCCACCTGCAAAGCTTACTTATTGCAATAATCAAATAAAAAATCAATGATAATGAGATATGAATTTATTATCTTTAAAAATAAAACAAAATTAAATTAAAGGTATTTGTTTTTATATCTCTTTTTTGCACAACTGACTTGTATGAAATTTGCCAGCTGCTCAGGTTAAAAATGGAAACTCTCATTTCTCTGGATAAATAGTGGGTTTCAGTTACAAACGCATGCACACAATATTGTTGCTGAGAAGCTGGAACAATGCAGGAACAGTTGAAGTGACATCTAGGGAAGACCGGGGTCCAACTATCTCTTTGCACCATTGGTCAAAAAGTGACTTTTCATTACTTGAACATTGTCTGAGACAATCTTTCTAAACTGATCCCATTGTTCAGTTTTATACTCATGATTGTGCATCACCTTATCCTTTCTTTTTCTTGGTTGGACCACAGTTGCCTCTCCAAATCCATCATTCCGAATCTGGGCTAAAAATAGGTTTGTGACTAGCCTGAGTTTATCCAAAGTCACCTTTATGTGCACATTCTTTTTTTGGGGGTTAACAGGCTACATGAGGGTGATCCTGAGACAGGCAACTCCCCTTTAATATCATAGGAAGGGAATTGAACTGGGGGGGATGTGAAAGGTAGCCAAGGGTTGACTAGGGCCTCTGGGCTATAATTTACGAATCCTACCCCGTGTTTTACGTAAGGAGATGCAGGGAAAACCTTAGAAAACCTGCATCAATCCAGCTTCCCTCAGCTTTATTGAATGTACATAACCTTTTCGGCTGTGGGAGTCGAGGAGTAAATATGATGAATTGCTAAATTTTATGCCTGAAGAAGGATCAAGAAGGAAACAAAACATCATTTTTGAATAAATAGTGATTAATTTATATGCTTCCTTATTAGCAGTAAAAATATAATGCACCATACATTTCTATGTAAATTAGAACATAATTGATTTCTTGGCTGTGCAGAATGTTGCACTATAATTATATATTTAAGACATTGAGTTCATGCAAGAAATAGTGTTGTAGTATTTCTGTATAATTTTATAAATTTCCATCTCTTTTAGGCACTCCGGATGCATCTGCTTTAGTCAAGTTTTTACATCCTGATGGAACTAAATTCTGTCCTGAGAAACTTTCTGATAACTACACCAGATCAGCTGAGCTAATAGTTTCAGAGTTGGTGTTCAATGCAGACCTTATAGTGGCATACGAGTGTCATGAAGCATTGTGGTGTCATCGTAGGTTTGTCTTAATGATGATGAAAGATTTTCTATTTAACACACGATCAAGTGGTAAGGCAAATGGTATTGTAGTTGGAAACAGAATACCCTCTGAAGATGATGTATGGAAAGCAGTTATTAGAAGAGAGGAGCAACTAATGCAAAAATGCAAAACTGCAGATACTCGTGGAGTAACTCTACATGTCCAATGGGTCTCACGAATTTTGGGCATAAATTTGGAACAAGGATGATGCACCCTTATACTATTTAGTCTTCATTACCTTGGAAGATTAAGTTTTAAACTTGTGCTATCTTGTAGAGCCAATGTGGATGGTACAATGGCTGCACATCAGAGTTGAAACATCGTAGTTGAATAAGGAGTTATATGAATATGGCAAAACTGATTTCACGAAGCCTTTTGCTTCTGAAATTTATGTTTATGCTTTTATTTCTTTTCGATTTCTGTTAGCTGTCTAAGGAAAAAGGGTTACAAACTACACTAAAATAATATGAGTGTGTTATAATGAAGTAAAAAGGAAGTCCCCAATCTCTTCTTGGCAGCACTATGACTCTTTACTTACTTCAAACAGTTTTTAATTTCTTTTTTAAAAGTGTCACTGTTTGAAGTTGTTGAACCAAAGAATAGTTACAATGTTAGTAGTAATCGTACTGGAAACCAAAGTAAATTTTACCACATTTAACAATAATATTATGTCAAGAATCCATAAGTTAATTATTTTAATATCTAGGATAGGTTAATATTGTAGTATGAAAGTTATATAATATGTGGTCTAGCTTTCATATGTTTTAGAATAATAGTTCATTAATTAGTGAATACTTCATTATTATTTAAGAATGCATAGTAATAAAGAATATATTTGCAAATACTCTTTCCAAGTTAGTCACATTAGGTGCCAACAAATTTGCTCACAAAAATAATTTTATCCTCAGAACTATAAAATTTTATACATTACTTGCAAATAAAGAACTATGACCTATAAAGAGGCAAGTTTGTAAGATTTGTAATAGAGTTTTGTGCAAGTTAGCAATAAAATTCCATATAATTAATGACATTATCATATACTGAAATTGGACTGATAAACAATTTACATTTACCACATAATAACATCTTGAACTTTCTGCAGGTGGAATTGATAGGAAATTATAATTTAATCTTTCAAATTAAAACATTTTTGTTATAATTGGTTTCTATGTGATTCTTATTTACTGCATACAATTATTTTTTCACTTTTGTGATTGTTAGCTCTAAAAATCTGTTCATTACATTTAAACATACATTCTTGTCTTCAATAGGGATGAATGTTTAACAAGATGTGGAATATACAAGACTATATTAGTATATTTTGAATGTGTAATGTTAATTCCTTGAGTATGGTGTCCACAATTTTTCTTATTGAAGTTTCTCCCAAATAAATCTCAGGTGCTGTATCATATTTTCATCTTTTCACATTTTTTATCTGAATTACTATTTTTTTCAGTGAATTGATAATGGGCAAGTTTTATTTCACCATTATATTTCTAGAATGAGCAGACTTTCATGTTATTAGTTTATTTTTTTTTTAATTTATAATATAAATTGTTCTCTCTTGCAGTGTTTGATTTGACTAGTCTTTCAACAACCTCCATGTATAACCAATTCTATTAATTTAGTTTCCTTTGATTTAATGACATTAATTTCATTATCTGACATGTAATTATAGGATATCATAGTATCAAATTGATACTGTGAGGTAATTAATGCTAAATAACATCTATTAAAAAGGCTTCAGAAATATTAAATACTTTATTGAAAAAATAGAATTTTTTTTGATCATGTTAGTTCGGAGTTAATTTCAAGACTTCTATACAATTTTCTAACAGAAATACATAATTACTAATGATATTGACATAAATGTTATAATTGTCAGTAACTTGTTCGTAGTCTAACATATTTGTAATTGTTGTTTTTTCTAAAATATTTTTTTCAATTTTCTTTAAGATATACTATTTATATTTATGATAGGCATCCAGTAATAAATAACTAACTATGTCAGATTGTATCAAAGTTTTTTGAATACAGATTCACTTGTGATTTACAATTTTTTAGTGATTTAAGGTTTTGAAATATTTTTCAAATAACCTTGATCATGAAATTAGTGTATTTTGCAATATTTCACAATTAAAATAGTTAAATTTTTTGTCAAAGAAATAAATATATTGTAAATTATTAGTTACTGAAACTTCATGAAAATTCAAATGGTGTTCACTACTAAATTTTGAGTTGCATACATTTAATTTTCTAGAATTTGTATCTAGATTTAAATTTCTGTGGTCTATCAAGTCCTTGAATATCTTGAACAAAAATTACTTAGTGTAGTTTGTGAACTGTTGCATTGTATCTGACATAAATAGTGTTAATGACATTGTATTATTGGATCACTGTTTGTAAATTACAGATAATTTTTTTTGTTATGTTTGTATACTGAGATATTTGTAATCATCATCTTGATTATGTGCCAAATTTTAATATTGCTCTTAACTCTGCCTTATTTCTCTTAATGTCATTGCATGTGCTTAAAAAAATTACATTTAATGACAAGGAGTATTGATTGTTTAATGATCTTACACTATTTATGTACTTGCATATAATAAGATGTCAAATATTGGAAGAGAATACTTTGTGGTTTATGTGAGCATGAAAGCCAGGCACTTGTGAGACTTATTTTAAAATATTTAAATACATTAAGTTTATCCTGTAGAAGGTAGATAGTACACTTCGATTTAAGTAAAGTTAATATCTATCATCTGAAGGAGGAATATAACTCAGAAAATTTGAATTAAGTTCTAATCTGTGTTGTTAGTCTTTCACCCAGGTTGGCCACTATATAAGTGTAAAAATTTACATCTGTAGTATTCTAACAAGAGATTAGACCTTATTTAACAAACAAACTTAAAATAGTGTGAACAAATTAAATAAATTTAGGTATGCTGATGTTTCAATATGAGCTTAGCTCCCATTAAAAAGTCCACATACCTTTTTTTTTATGTTGTTGTGGTATTCAGTCCTAAGACTGGTCTGATACAACCCTCCATGCTAACCTATTCTGTGCAAGCCTTTTCATTTCTACAAAGCTACTTCATTTTCCCTAATCTGCTTAGTGTATTCTATCCTTTGCTTCCCTCTTCTGTTCTTACCCCACACATTTCCTTCTAATTCTATTTTTACAAGGCCCTCATGTGTCAAAATGTGGCCTATTAATCTATCCCTCCTCTTGGTCAAAGCTCTCCAAATTGTTCTCTCTTCTCCTATTCTGCTTATAACTTCATGGTTTGTTACCATCCACCCATCTGATTTTCAGCATTCTTTAGCACCACATTTCGAAAGCTTATGTTCTTTTAATTTCTTCAACTCTTATCGTCCATGTTATGCATCCATATAACTCAACACTCCATGTGAAAATTTTTAGTAATATTTCCTAATATTCATACTTATATTAGGTGTAAGTAAATTCCTCTTTTTTTGTGAAAGCCTTTCTTGCCTGTGCTATCCTACTCTTTGTCTACTATACTTCTACCATCCCTAGTTAATATGCTTCCCAAGTATCATAATTCCTTAACTTCCTTCAAAATAACCCTTCTCAATCTAACACTCTTTGTTATTCCACTATTTCCAATACTACACTCAATCACTATGGTTTTCTATCTAGTAATTCACATCTTGTACTGTTTCTCCAGGATCATATTTATTACATTTATTATGGTTTCCAAGTCTTCTTCCGACTCCACTAATATTAGAATATCATCAGCAAAAACCTTAGGCTAACTAAATTTCATTACTTTGTTTTTACTGTTTTTAGGGTTTGCCCGTTAAAAGGTCATAACTCTTATTACTATAGTAGTAATGAAAATAATTTATACAGATAGGAAATAAAGTGAGCTTATGGTTTACTTCAAACTTGATGGTTTTCAGATAGGAAACATTCTGGCTTTCATTGAATTAGAGCAGAGAAATAGACAAAACCACACGTTTAAGGGCAATATTGAGTGACAAAAAATTGTTACTGCAATGCAGCTGGGAGGTCAATAACATGTGATATGTCACAATTAGATGGCACCAGGAAGAGCTCCCATTTGAAAATAACTATAAAGATGGGTTTGTCCTGTCCAGACTGTCAAAACCATTCTATTGTCTTGGGTAAACAAGCTCAGTATATATTTTAAACAATTTTGTAGCATTGTTGGCCTTAATATTTTTATTACTTTCTCCTTACATTGTACCATTTGCAGAAATGTCATTCCTGTAGTATGTATCCAGTACAAAAAATTTCACATATTTTTCAAAATCATCTTCAGTGGCTTTTCTTGAAGATGAATTATAGCTTTGTAAATCAATCCAGAATTAGGATTGGCAATTAATGTTAGTTGCTGAACTACCTCAATAATTTTGTGTGGAAATTTTTAATGGCTGAGTACATAATAACCAAAGGAGAAAACAAATTGCCCACTCTGTTGTAGACTTAGACTACTTTAAATAAATCATATTTTTTGTTATTGTAAGATTGAATTTGGAATTGTCGTAGGAACAAAAGACAATTTACAATGCATAATGCAGTTTACCTTGAATAAAAATAGTTCCTTTTAGCTAATGAAGTGTTGAAAGCTATATTTAGGCATAATAAATTTAATTCCTGGGAACTTTAAGAAATGCACAATTATTGTGATAAAGAAATTTACCACAATTCAAAGAGATATGTTTCTAGTGTTATATGGCTTTGGTCCATTGATGATATACTTCCTTTTAATTAATGCATAGATCTGTTAATTAGTTTCTTTATTTTTTGTATCTTGTTTAATAAATGGGCTGGTTTCCCATCTAATAGTGTGTATTGTATTTAGTACTTATTTTTATAATCCCACTTCTACATTAAATTGTCTTATCTGTACCAGTAATTATCATGACTATGCATTCACTATGAATTTTTAATGTTTTGGACCCTGAATTAGTAGCAAATTATTTATCCATTTAATCTAACTAGCCCTATAAAAGTAGTCAAGACTACATATTATAATTCTAATTTTTACGATTGGTGATAATACAATACTCTGTGTAAATATAACTTTAGAGCATTATGAATATATATATGGGGGGGGGGGGGGGTCGGAACGCTTTGTACTTGGAGCGTATTCTGGAAGTGCAACTATTTATTTTAATTATCCGGACTTGTGTAAATTATTAAACGACGAAATAGTAACAAAAACTACTTCACAAATTTGTTTAAGATAGCCACGGACAAAATGAGCAGTGAACGGCAAATTACTGCGTCAAAAGTAAGAAGAAATGAAAACCATACGCTTTGCCGACGTTATTGTATTAGGAGAATCAGAAGAAGACGCGGAAACCATAATAAATGCATGAACGTAGTCCCGGAGAAAGAGTTCAATATGAGGATTAATAGAGGGAAAACCAAGGTAATGGAGTGTAGTATGGGAAACTGTGGGTGTTAGATTGGGAAGGGATATTTTGGCGGAAGTTAAGGAATTCTGCTACTTGGGGGCAACTTAATGCCATGTCGATGCGATGGTAGCGCCGCTCTATCGGTGAACTGTATAAGAAAATGGTTGCTTTAAGAAGGATTTTAGCGGACTCAAAAAGAGCTTTTTTTTGGCGGTTAACAGACTACAAGAGGGTGATCCTGAAGCAGGCAACTCCCCTTTAATAGCATAGGAAGGGACTTGAAAATGGGGGACGTGGAAGGTAGAACAAGGGTTGACTAGGGCCCCCCAGGCTATAGTGTAAGGATCCTACCCGGAGTTTCACCTAAAGGTGATGTAAGGAAAACCCTAGAAAACCTGCACCGCACTAGTGGGTACTACTACTGTGTCCTTCTGATGACGGAAGACTGGATTGTTGTGGGAACGCAGCAAACCCGCCTCCGTGCCTTGATTAGTATTGAGAGGCACTTGGCCGACTGGTCCACTGGGATCAGCGAACAACTCTTACCGTATGCCGAAGGTCTTTGACCCCCGTAAATGAATTACCTTGGCCATGGACCAAAGGGGGAAGTCAGCCCTGACGGACTTATCAGAACTCCACCTGGCTCTCGCTCATTTCCCTATTGTTATTTTCCTACTCCAGTATGGGCTGTTATGGGCCTACGAGCGAGTTACACCTACAGGGGAGGGGATGGCCGTCACTCTCCCAGCGCCTCTATCTATTCAAGATACTCTTTGCACTGACCACAAGAATTTCGAGAAGTGCAAACGAGGCATAATCAATTTTGCCAACTTCTTGTATCAAATGAACCGTCTTCGCACAAATCAATTACTTCTGCGCTGTCAGCTACGGAAACTAATTCAATTTTGCCAAAGTGTCATATTTATCAGGAATGCGAACGACCGTTCTGCTGCCATTACTGAGGTTGAGAGAAATCTGCAGAAGCCTTTGTTGCCGAGATAAGAAAATCCACTTTTATGGTGGTCGAATAAAATACGCGTTTACCTTCCCTTTAGTAAATTGCTAAGAAGAGTGTGCATTGCAGCAACTTCAGCATCGTGTGAAAGGATTTTTTCGAAGGCAGTCCATACAATTACAGGCAAAGGACAGATAATTATAGGCAAGCGTGTGTCGCAAATTTTTATTTCTGAACTCAAATATGAGTGAATAGTTTATTTTTGTGTATATATAAATAGATATTTGCAAGGAACTCTTGAAAACATTAGCGAGGAAATATTTCCTCGGAGTGCGTCATGGACTGGACGGAATAAGGACACATTATTTCATGCAAATTTTCTTTTTTTGTCAGATTCAATATTTATTTGTATAAGTTTGTTGTATTTGTTTAGAGTTAATGAATTATATTAATGTCCCTCTCATAAAAGCGAGTCACAGTAACACGCTCTCGCTCCGAAAAGAGCGGGGAGCGGAGCGGTGAGGTTTTTCCATTTCCGCATGCTCCATTACTGCCGAACACTACATTTGCCTAAATAAAGTACTTAGTGATTTTAATGATTTTGAGTTCTTGAATTGCATGTATTATTGATATTAGTAAATTGAATTCTAATATCTGTTGTTTTGACTTCATTACAGCATAATAAGACAATCCAGCTTCGCATAAATAGGTTGTAGGAAACGGAAGTGAAGCAATAATAGCATATTTTGAAATATTGGGGTACTCTTTGAACTAGCCCAGTAATCACAGAAGACTGATCATTGTATTTTTCTTTCACTGATTAAATCAATTAAATTTTCATAGTCACTTGCACCTGTCACAGAAAAAGGGTTCTGAACCCAGGAATCGTCCTTACTAGTTTTCGGAAAATATTGCTAAAGAGTGGTTTCATGTCATGTAGATGTTCAACAATATTTTGGAAACTCCATCTATTTTAAAATTTAATTCATTCAAACATTCATGACAGGAGGAAACCAATAATGATCGTTAGATTCAACTCATGAAATCCAATATTCTATTTTTTAATAAAAGATCCAATTTTATCTTTTGAATTAAAATTTTTAATGTATAATGATAAGTTCATTGCACTTAGTAAAAATATCTGCCAGATATGCGAGTTTAATCAACCGTGAAGATTTTGTAAAGCTTCAAGAGAACGTAAGCCTGAATTATTTTGTGCCTTCAAGAAGACCAACAACTCATTTCGAAGTTCAAAAAGTTATAATGGTGCCTTTTCTTTGGATAGTCATCTCACTACAGTATGTTATAAAAGTGGTTTGTGTTCACTAACTAAATAATTTGGATTTAAGTGGGCACTAAAATTTTCCTGCGGACGTCGGGTTGAGAATCGCTGCACTAGATGAACCAGACAGACTGCAATTATATGCTATTGAATTAAATTCCACAAACGAAGATGTACAAGGTTGGCTTATTTTTTGGTCATAGCTGCTTATTGTCAAGTTAAATAAAATATTAAGTGTATAATTATGGGCTATGACAATCTCTATCTCACTCGTACAGGATTCTGGTTGACTGAACACGTTCACACTTGTTCATTGTTACTCATGTTTCCTATTGTAGCGGGAAAAAAGGAATAGGATTTCTTTGTTTCTCAACGTTGTGATTTGATTTTCTCCCGTTCGATGCAAACGGAGTTTTCGTCATACGAACTGATTGAGTGGTATTATAACATGATATTATAATCCATAGTATAGAGAGCTTTACTCCAAATGTTTGCGAAACACCTATTCAGGCCCCGCGGAACACAGTTCGGGAAACCCGGACGTAGGTCAATCAAGTGGGCATAGTGAGGCTTCAAACTCAGGGCTCTACTGTTTTGACGACGACAGTAGGTGTCCTGTTGTTCGGTCGCCCAAATTACAGTGGCTTGTTGCGTTTGTTTCTAATTTAAATCTTTGTAGGTATCCTTTGGTTTCTCCATGACCTGTTATTATTGTAAAGTTTGACGAAACTGGGATTTTTATTTTTAATCTTTCATTTAGTTTAGGCAGGAATGATCTACAGTGCTCACCTTTTTTGGTTTTTTCCCATTGGAATTGTCATTTTATTATAGTTTCGTTTCTTAGTTCACCTTTGATGTACTTTAAAAGAGTGTTGTACGAGATGTCAAGGTTTTCTTCTTCTGCGGCTTCTTTTGCTAGCTTATGTGCCAGTGTATTCCCTATAATCTCTGCATGGCCATTGTTGCAACCAAAGAATATTGTCCAACTTTTATTTTTAATTTGATGTAATTTTTTTCTAACATCTGTTAATAACAGGGCGTGTGAATAATTGTTGATGTAGTCTATTTCACTTTTACTGTTTGTGTAGATGGCTACTTTTCGGTCTTCTTCTGCCTTGTGGAAGGTTTTTGATTAGTTCTATGGTCTTTAGAATGGCCAGGTGTTCAGCTTAGAAGCTAGAACCCTGGTTTGCAAGTTTATATTTTCCGGTGTATGACGTTTTATTGTTCTTGAATACAGCCATCCCGGCGCCCACTTTGTCTTCTTGAATTGCTGCCGTCGTTAAATATTTTTGTGTTGCATATTGTCTGATCCTTTATTACATCAGTTTGATTGTTTTTTCCGGGAGCTCTCTTTGGTGCACTGGGATTGGAAAATCGTAATTATCGCTTCTTGCTATTCCGTGCTTTCTTTGATTGTTTTTATATTTTCTTTGTTTATTAACCCTTGGCAGACCACACTCAACATTCTAAGCAGCATAATTTATAATATAACGTTTACATGGCTCTATCCTTCTATCAATTCCTCCAACAATATGTTTTTTAGAACTTCTGATAAAAGAATCTGGTTTTACTTACTTTGGTAAAATAAAATTAAACTTTCCTACGTCTTAAACTTTTGGGGCCGGCTAGACCCCACGAGACTACTTACGCACGTAGACTTTCGTGGGAGAATTTTGTTCTTTTCCTTTAACGATTGTTTTCTATTACCCAGTTTCCTTTTACGTTGTTTGCAACTGCAGGATTCTTCGTTCAGAATATTTTAGTTTATTTTAGATCTCCGCTATGGAAAGTTGTGTTAGCAAACTGCTTCTCTCTTTTGGTGAACTTGAAAATGAAGATGATAGTGAAATTATAAACGTTGATATGGATTCAGAAAGTGAGGGATGTTCATGAAAGTAAATCTGACCATGATAGCGCCTAACACTACGAAAAAACAAAAGGGAGGTACCAGCAGAATTTTTTCCAACGAAAGAACGACGTCTGCAGACAATCATTTATGGTTTTACACAATATATCCCTTTGTTATCGTATGTACCGAAAATAAACAAAGCAGTGTTAATATTATCAACAATGCACCACAATAATTACATAGACAGATTCAGGTGATAAAATGCAATCTGAAATATTGACATTTTATAACTTGACGAAAGGTGGCTTAGATGCAAATGACGAACAAGGCGGTGGGCACTAGAACTATTTTAACGTTTGGTTGTACAATTAATGCCTTTGTTATTTGTAACAAATAACCCTGACATGCCACGAGAACGCAGAGAACTTACTAAAACGACTTGCAACAGAACTTGCTGAACCTCTTCTTCGCGAACGAATGAGTGGCAATTATGTTCCAAAAAAATAAAAGCCAAACTTCGGAATTAATTGATTCATACGACAGGTTAGACATGCCCAATATTGATATAAGAAAACGCTGCTTCCTGTGTCGACGAGCAAGAGATAGAAATTCCTAACAACTTTGTTTTCTATGCTTAAAAAACGTATGTGGAACGTGTTTTATTTAAAATTTAAACTAAAATTAATACTGATATCTTCAATAAAGTGTACTTTAACTTTACCGCTGTTTTAATTCGATTTTATTGCAATAGTCAGTTGGTTAAGATAAATATATTGTTTTGGGGCCTCACAAAGACACGCGACTACTTAAGGGTTAACTCTATTGGTGGAACCCCAGCCGTGATGCATGATGCTTCATATGATAAGGTTGTAGCGCAGTAGAACCCGCGTCCAAATTTTTATTATAATTTACGGGAACTTAAATACCAAATATTCCGGAATGAGAAAGTCGCTTGTCAGGAAGTAGGGCTTTTTCCGCGCGTCGTCTCAGCGGCTCGGAAAAACAACAAAGGGACTGCGACTGACACCTGGACCATAAAGCTCGGACATCCCGTCGCCGTTTCGGAATGTCTTAATCTGCCTGGGAATTTGGTGACCGGGTGGCGTGTGTTCCCCAAATGAAACAAGGGATATGATTGGAGGATATCCATCCCTGCCACCTTAGTGATAGGTGTCGGATAAGTGGGGACAAGGCTTTCAAGAGGCTGGCGGAGACTGGGGAGATTGGAGAGATTTTTGCAGTGGATGGAGAGAGGAGATTGAAGGAGAGTGGAGAAACAGATTTGACAGATTTGGGAGAAAGAGATTGCTGGTGATACAAGGTGGTGTGGAAAGGAGATGGCAGCAGAGTGGTGGAGAGAGGAGATTGGTGAGGTAGCAGCGGCGACCATGCTTTGATCAGTCCAGGAAGCAGGGAAGAAAGGTCTTAGCAACAAGGGAAGGAAGACTTCGTGTTATTGTCGACCGGCCGCTTCAAGTTCCACAACACGGAAAGCACAGCGAGACGCCTAAGAAGACAACTCAGGTTCGTCAACGAACTGATCTGCTACACGTGATCACCCAGACCATTAATACCCTGAGATTATAATTAATAAATATATATATTTAAACTCAATTATTAAATTCATTAAATAATATCCCCCCCTCATTTACAATGTCCTGTAAGCTTTTGCTATTTTAATGTTTATGAGTTTGAAACTTTCCAATATTTTCTTGTTTACCTATCGCCTCTTCCCAGATTGGAGTACCGTATGCCAGTAATGGGATTAAGGCTCCATATATTGTCAACAGTGCTTTGTGGCCCAGGCCCCACTCCAACTTAGCTGATCTGCTTAGCAGGTGGATCAGTGTGTTTGCTTTTTGAATGAGTCTTTGTATGTGGTTCCCAAATATTAATTTACTGTCGAACACGTTGCCTAAATATCTTTTTCGTTTAACTATGTCTAATTTTTTATTGTTCAGATACAGGGTGATATTAATGTTTTTCCTTTTCCTTATTATTTTTCCTCGTTAAATTGTAATTTGTTGTTCTCAGCCCATTGGGCTATTTTTTATAAATCAGCATTTGCAAGCACTTCCGCTTCCTTTGGTGTAGTTTCATGCGTCAGGATCGCTACGTGCGGTGAGGGTTTGTTTAGTCCCGAGCGAGTCGAAAGAGTGAGGCTTCTCTCTCCCCTGTCTCGCTCCTTTGAACGAGAGCGGTTAAAGAATCATTTGCTCCCTAGTCCGGAGCGAGCGCTCAGCCGCTCACCGGAGTGAGTCGTTCCTTTTGAACGACTCGCTCCGGAGTAACCCATCTCTTATGCACACACACATATATATCTTATTTTACTTGTTGCACATTATTACAATTAGCAATTGATTTTTTCCAGTATTGTAATTGTACAATTCACGGCAATAAATATAAAGTACAGAGAACTTCACAACATTAAATATTGTAACACGAAAGGTTCATTGACTACATCTTGCCAGCGTTGTTGTACGAAAAATCGACTAGTAATTTCATTATTATTAATTACTATCCCACTGAAATTGTTGGGACCAACAGGCCTATTCTTTATATTGTAGTATTTCTCCCGCTGCTCCAACGAGTTCATGAGATCGCGCCTCTTTGTGGAAGAAAGAGCTTTCTTGATTTTCCATTAATTTCCCCCTCGACTTTCAATTGCTGAATTTGGCAATATAGAAGTCTGGAATAAAAAGTTAATAATATGCACGGAGAACTTGGTGGGAGATCGACTAATAATGACTTAGACTCCAGTTTGTAACAAGTTTCGGGAGTATTCGCGTCGGACAAAGTGTGTAGGAAGCAAATCGCGTTCAAGTTTCAACTGTATGCCGAGGAGCATCGAGATGGTTCATATTTCTTCTGGTTTGTTTTGTGTGCTTATAGAAGTAGTCACAAAAATGCGAGCATTAAAAAAATTCGTGTGTAAATAGGCATTATAAGTTGCCGATTTTTAGGATTCAAGTATATTTTGTTTACGAAGACGACAAATGAAAACCAGTCGAAATCAGGAATGGATTTTAATACTTGATAGTCCTAAATGACCTAAATGCCGTCACTTCCGTTCAGAATTATGTCAGTAGTCCTGGTTTGTCGTTTTAGGATTTTAAAGTTATTGTTTCATCTTGTTTTCGCACATCAGACAAAGTTGTGACTTTCCTTTGCCTATTGTACCTTATTGTTGATGGTGGCTGATATGTCTTTGTTCTGAGGTCTTCAGATGGCTTGTCACTCATTCCCCTCAAAATCAATAATAGCTTAAACACAATTTTTACTGCTCGTCTGGGAATACAATATGCTCCAATTATGAACTTTATTTACTAATTGCGTTCATTCTTTTCCGTTGCCTTAAGCTTTGTTCTCATTTCGTAATTAATTTAGTCGAGTGCCGAGTAGTTCAGTAACTGAGCTAGTAACAACTCGCCAAAGCATTTTAGCACCTACGGTTTACTAAACTGTACAGTACATTAGTAGCCAGTATACTTGCAAGATGAACAATAGGTAACGAAAAAAAGTAAATACAGGGTTATTAAAAATGATTGAAGCGATTTTATAAATTCACTGTAGCTCATTGACTTACTGTCACAAAACTCAACACTCATGTAGTCATGTTTGACGGAAGCCACACCGTTGTAGGACACGAGTGTTTGGACATGCTGGATAATTGGCTAATGCCACAACTGGAGACCGACATCACGGACTTCCTCTTCCAACACTTCCGTCATGATACTCGGCATTTCTTAAACAGGACATTGGAAAACCGATGGATCGGTCGTGGTGGAGGTGATGTTCAGCAATTGATGTCATGGCCTCCACGCTCTCCCGACCTTACTCTAAGCGATTTCTTTGTGCGGGGTTATGTGAAAGATTCAGTATTTACACCTCCTCTACCAAGAAATGCGCCAGAACTGCGAGTTCGCATCAACAGTGCTTTTGAATACATTGTTAGGGACATGCTACGCCGGCTTCATGGCTGCAGAATCACATGTAAATGCCAATTTTGTTGTTGTTGAGATTTTCTATGTGTCATAGCCCCGTGACAATATGTCAAATAATAAAGTAATTACAGAGCTTTGAAATCGCTTCAATCATTTGTAATAACCCTGTAAGCTATCAAAACTTATTAAATGGCAATTTCAGAAGTGGAAGAAAAGTACTTGGCACGAAAATGGATTCAGAGATGTAATGAACGAGGAGGAACTACTTCTCTTCCCAAAGAAAAAGCATCAGAAGATCCTAAAGAATACATTGGAACTTTGAAAATGACTGAGAATTGTTTTAATTTTTCTGTAAATGAAAGTGCAGCCAAAAATTGAACGAGAATATCTATTTAGAAGTGCATTTACCACAAAACAAAATCTCAGGCAATTATCTACTTTCTTGCTACTGTATGTAGCTCAGAGGTGGCCAAACTGTGGCGTATGCGCCAAATGTGACGCTTTGGACGATTAAAAGTGGCGCATTGCATCCTTGAACCTGTTTATATTGCGGACGGGAAGTCCCTTTACATTGTTAAATAGTATTATAAATAAATATAATGAACGACCGAAAGTCAACAACAGTTCCGCAACAAGTCAATAACAGTTCTTCTGGCAAACAGAGAGAACAGACAATTCCAAGTTCCAAGCTGATCTCGCTCCCAGTGTGAACAACTGTAGTCCAGAGTTATATTCACAAAAAGAGTTATAGTAGTATCATGAAGCGATCACCCTCTCGTACAGGAACATCATTATTGACTTTTGTAGATTGATACTTCACTAAAGTGGCTTAAATTAATTAATTTAACTGCGTCAAATTTCGTCCACTACGCGAAGCAAATTCTACCCTCATACCTATTTACCAACCCCTAACCATGAAACTAAGAAGCTATAAAATGTGATATAGTTATATGGCTCATCTGAACTTGTCTGTCCAAAAGTTGGCTCTTGGTATGCAAAAGGTTGGCCACCCCTAATGTAGTTTAATATCACTGTCATATATATTTCAACGCGGAATCACTGCGCCAGATTGCTTCTTGAAATCTAAGCTTTTGTTCTAAGCAAGGGAATAGTTCAACCTTTTAATATAAGAAATGCATTTCTTAAATAGGGAATGGCACAAAAATGTTGGGAAACACTAGTTTAAATAGTAATTCGCTTGATATGAATATAAGGGGTTTTAATGTTTTAAAGTTATCAATTATATAAGGACGAAAAATTCATTTACTTAACATTTATTTAATTTACAATATACTATAATTGAATCACTTTTAAGTTACAAACCATGTTTCTTTAACGATTATGAATATGTAATTTGCAATATTTTACAACAATTAAATATCTTAAAAACTAGACATGAGATCTATTCTAGGGGTCGTCTTAGCGGATCTTCTTATAAAAGCAGAACTACATATACAGACTCTACGCGGAATTGGCAGTACAAGGAAATCGGCAAAAGTTTACAAACAGGGTAATTACCGTATTTTTAGGTAGAACTGGATATCGCCCCCGGAACCACCGCCCCGCCAGAGATTAACCGGTCCCAACCAAATCCTTGCTCATTTAGCTTTCTTCTGTGCCGCTACAGTCCAAATGCTCACAGCCAATGGCAAACTCCAATCCCTTCTTTCCAAAGTATTACTCTTTAATGTCCACTGCTTACTATCCACTCTTAATTACCCTCCTGATTGTCCTACATCCTTCGGTGCGGGGACCCGATCTTCTCCAATCAAAAGTGTATCTTCCGTCTTTGGGAGGAGCGATTCACGCCACTCCACAGATTTTTTGGGGGAAACACCATGTCTCGCCAGATTTCAGGTTTCCCAGAATATCAATGAGTTTGAAAACCCAAACCGGTGACAACTAGCCTAAGTTTTATTACCCTTCTTCAACTTCTCTCATGCCGCTAGCATTTGAATTCACGCTGCCAAATTCCACATTTCGTTGTGTTTTAATGCTTAACATTGCACGATCTTTACTATTTATTGAGTTATTCTTCTTTCTTCTAACTACGTTAAATTATATCTGAATTATCTCCGAATAATTGGAAATAACGGTGGACAAGTTTGGAAAATTAAGTGTTTAGTTCAACTGAAGACAAGTAGGGGATGGAAAATTTAAAAAACTAATTAAAGAATAAATAATTAAAGAACGAAGGCTTTCCCGGTGAAGAATGTGTAGAAACGTTTCTCGGGTTTCCAACCGGGTAGTCTCTAGACTACCCGATTGGAAACCCGAGAAACGTTTCTACAAAGAATAAATAAGTTATATGAGTAATTTCTATGCAAATAGCTTAACAATTAGTTCTTAACTGGTAAATGACATTAAATGAAGATAATGTATGAGTTTCTTTTTTTTTTTGTGAAACGCAATTTTACTGTTGTGCCAAGTGTAAGTTTCATCTTAATCAGTTTTTAAGTACGTTGGAAGGCGAAATTCCGAAAACGACAGTGGCTGCGCTAACTCTTGGTTGAAGTTGTTAAAAGCCCGAAGTTTTTTCCCTTCCCGTGGGATAAGCGCTTCTAGACTTCGTGTACAAACGTCCGCAGCGCCGCACGGCTCCAAGCTTCAAACATTTCTTACACGTATTGAATGGTTTTGTGTTAAGGATTTATTATTTCACTATCAAAATAAACTTAATTTAATTTTATCCCTTTAGGTACATTAAAATAATATTTGTCGTCGACAGAGAATATCTCGGCATATATTTTAAACTAGCTATGCCCTCTTGACAGGCGATGAAAATTATAAGTTTGCGTAATTGTGTTTGTCCGATACATGTTTTAGAAAGAACTTCACAATCACTAAAACCTGGTTGAATAGGCTTACACAACTTCCTTCTCGCGGAACTTGGGCAAATATCTATTTTTATTTTGCCCAAAAAACGAAACAACAGGTACAGAATTTTGATAAAGTTGAATTCATTGAATATATAAAGAGTACGGTATCATTTATTTATGATCACTTCAAGGCAAATCTTATAACTCGCAGTTGGTTTAGAACAACTCCCGCTTTCACACGTTTTGGTGCCTATTCAATACAAACTTACAGACAGACAGAAACTTCAATTATATTTATTTGCTTTTAAAAATAAGTAATTACTAAATATTAAAATTTAAATATACATCGTATCGACGATCGAAATAAGTTTATTTCTCAGGGAGTTAGCTCTCTTACAACGTAAGGTTACTTACGGCGCGAATCCTGCTGCATTAATAGATGAAATGAGAATGCTCTCTCACTCTCTCATGCTGCCAAAATTACGCTTATAATAACACTGTACGAATGGTATAGGAACGCCTAATATGACTTATAACTCGCTGGTTTTCGTGCGGCAATTTAATGGATTTTTAAATATTTACATTAATAACATAGGAACTCTGCAAGATATCGAAATGAAACCTACACGAATATTTAATTTAAAATTCCTCTTTCAATCCCTAAAATTTTCATTGAAATCCGTTAAGCCGTTTCGGAGAATAAAAAGATCAAGGGTATAGGCAACCCGAATTCACTTTTTGGAGATTTGAGTGCGCGTATGCTAATAAACCTTTCCCGTAGAATGTTTATATATATATATATATATATATATGTTATATGAATATCTTCTGCAATATATCGAAATGAAAAATGAACGAATATTTAAGTTAAATCTAGTGTTTTTGAACCCTTAAATTTTCATTGAAATCCGTTTCGGAGCCTATTCGAGACAAACTTCCAGACAGACACTTCAATTTTATTTATTGGTATAGATAGATTAAGGCCTCGAATAGTGTAAATTCTGCCTTGCGTACAGGTCATTTGTATCGGTCTCCAACTGCGACAAAATTGAGTTTTCAATAACATCCAGGTATACTATTCCCGTATCAGATTTCTTTGGGAAGAAAAACGGACTGCACCTCTTTATCCTTGAAATATTACAAAATACATTAACTACACTAATTTCACTACACATATATTTCCTCATGTATAAATATTTATTTCGTCGTATAAGCCTCCCAAGTAGCTCCTTAGTAAACTTCAATATTTTCTTACAATTTCCTCCTATCTCGGCACGATTCCACAGCTACTGTTTCTCTACCAACATTTCCCTCAATTCTTACATATTAAAATATTAATTCGTCCATTCTTTGAGGACAGCATAACCACTCTCGAAATCTTTAAAGCATACTGCATAGTTCAATGCCCGCTTTCCTAATGTTGTCATTTTCACTGCACACGGCAAAAATGTCGACCAGCTATAAATTAATTCAAACCTATCCCCCCTTGACCTTCGGACATCCCTCGTTACCGAGCCAGACGTGGTAAAATAGGTCACTTTGCCCAGACTTTAAATTCCAAATATTAGCTTGGGCCTTCTCAATTTTATCTAATTACAATATTAATTTCAATAAGGACGGGTTGTTGTTGAAACGTTGAAGTGGAATAAAACAAGCTGTGTGTGTGGTTTCAGCCCGCTGCTGCTTGTGGATGTTGTGTTAAGGGAATGAACATGATTTTAAATAAAATGTAAATTTATTGAAATAAGGACATTGAAATTTTGTATATAATCTGGCTCGAAACAAATTGAGATATGGGTCATCAGGGTTATCTTGGACAATGGAAGAAATGGGGGGACAACGGGTAGTAGAGATCTCGAACGTGTTTTTGGCACTTCGTCAATTTCGGATCTTCTCGTCCAGGTATCAGGGATGCCTACCGGGAACTCATCGTGGATTTCTACGATTGTGGCAGTCCTTTCCTCACAGGGTGTGATCTCTGCAGACTGAAAACTGCCTAGTGACGAGGAAAACCAGTCATCAGTCTCGAATAATATTTTCACATCTCTGGCTGAGATATAATTTAGTTGTGCAGATTTGTGTTTATTTTCTACAAATTTTTGAAAGCGCCTTCTTTTTTCTTCTTAAATACTTCTTCCTTACAAATTCCGACCAACACTTGTACTTCTCTCCTTTCCCGGCTTCTACATCTTTCCCACTTCAAACGTACACTGACTACATTTCTCCTCTCCTTACTTTCACTTCCTTCCAAGTTCTAGTGCACACTGCTACTTCTCTTCTCACTCGACCTCCACTATCCTCCACATTTAAATACAAACTGACCTCTCCCGATCGTCTCCTAGTGGCCAAACATCTGTAATCACTGCACTTATCTAGCAGTCACGGATCTTGGCGACAAGTTAGCGCCTCTCTAATCCTAGATGTTCCGCATCTTCTCCGCCGGTCTCCGAATATTTTCGTTCAATTTTATGAATTTAATTCGTCCTAAAATACGAATTAAATAGAGAAGGGGTTTTATGCGCTACAAGACTGATCTAAAATTCATAATTATTAGGTTTACATAAATATAATTGTAATATCGAAAAGAAAATATTACAATTCCTACCGTTTCATGGAAAATAATGTTGTATTCCTACTTATTGCTCTGTTTACGATCTCCGACAGTCCGATTTGGGCCTCACGAAAAACTCAACAGAATCCTACTGGGCGACGAATGTGATAATAGTACTGTAATATACTTTTTAGGGTATAAAACATTAATTAATCAATAGAAAAAATTATAATCAATTTTAAAATTTTTCCTTTATTAATTTAAAGTGATTACATGGGCTTAATCTCAGGGGTTTTTGGGTCTCTCGAGAGATGGAGTATCCAGTTACTGCAAATAGAAAAAACAATCATTAAATATTATTTAACCAGAGCAATGAGAAATTTTCACAGCTTTTTTAATAACTTACCCCCAATTACTGGGCCTACAAACATCCACCTCACGAATGTTTCCGCGTCTCTCTGGCGTCTTGCAGGATTTTTATCGATGAAGGTAGTAGGAACCAGACCCGCAACTCATCTGCTTCCTCGAAACATCTAACGTCTGCAAATCTCTGACCAGGTCTGCTCACGTCTCACCACATCTGACGTCTCGTCCGTCCTCTCCTCAACTCGTCTGACTTCTGATCTCGTCCGTCCTCTCCTCAACTCATCTGACTTCTGATCACGTCTCAACTCTAGTTCCATCTGAGTTAGTCCATCCTCTCCTCTACTCGTCTGACTTCTGATCCCGAGCCACCCATCGGCTCCCCTTTTAAATTCTCCGACGGGAATTCCCCGCCATAGGTCTACTTCATAAAATTCCGGGGTTCCCCGCCTCAGGTCCCTTACAAAATTCCGGGGTTCCCCGTCAGTTCATTTCACAAAATTTCGGGGTTCCCCGCCCTCATTTTTTACACACGCTCGGCGGGAGTCTCCCGCGGGGAATCACCATCGTTTTTTTTACACATGCTCCAGGAGGTTTTCCGCGGGGCACCCCCTTCGGGGTTTCACCCGCTTTCAGCCGACTAGACATTGTTGTTGGCCAAACTGCGCCTCATAACGCCACAATATCACAAAATCCGCGTTTTTTATCACAGTACATTGTTCAAAACTAAATAGTTGTGAATTTTTACAATTCGACGAATCTTTTGGAAACACATTGTATTATATTTAATGTAATTAATAGTTACTGGTTTACAGAGGACTAAAGTGTCAAACTAATAATAAATTCTGCTTTCACAGCAATACAACACTAATTTATTATGATAAAAATTATTTACAGAAATAACATTGCTAAATAATTATTTATTTAAATGAAAAATAAATTCAAAGCTCCAGATATAATTCAGTCACAAAGTAGATCACTTGTACTTTCTTCGCCCATTTAATTAATTTAGTAGTCGAAAAAGTTTACCACCATCGTCTTGCATTTAAAATTAATTTTTTACATCTTGAGGCTTATATGTTAAATATTAAGTTAATAGATAACATAGAACCTGGTTATTCAGTTAATCTATCGGAATCCCTGAAAGAAGATTCTATGATTTTATCTAATTACTCAGCACGATGTCCTATAATTTTCAAATAAACTGCATGGTGTTCAGTACACTCTGGAATACAAAATCAAATCTCTATTTACATACCTAATATTATTTTAATGCTCCCTGTGTAACACATATTCATTGATTGCAAATGAAAAAAATTCAATTTTCATTATCAAATTACTACAAGATGGCACAGTTTGTGAGCCTCAATTTATTTGAACTTCTCCATATAAGAGTGAAGTTTGTAACGGTCAAACACATCTGCTAGGACTTTGGCAGTGTGGAGTCAAAAGAAAGGAGACAGTATGTGAGCTAGGGGTAATAAAACCCAGAAATAATGGCGCGCCTGGGGTGTTTCCCAACCATGGTGAGATTTGGAGGCATCGGGTGATTTTTTTCCCAAAAACCTTGAGGAAGAGGGGAAAACTGTTACTCCCAGAGAAGAGTAACCATAATCAGCTGAAATTCCAGGCAGGTTATCGAGACTATCAGATGGTCCACATTATCGGACAGGTAGTTCAAGGAGACGAGGATAAACTGAACCAGGAAGAATTGCAGCGGCGGCTCTGATTTGGATGGAGTACGACCCAAATAGGAGGAAATTGCAACGCGGACACGTGTAACGTTTTACTGATTTCCTATACTGCCAAGTCCCAGTAGATTTTGTATGAAGTATTTTCTGTATGAGAAGACCTATATCATACGACCCTGAGTTTAGAGATCGAGAATTGTTAGTTTTAAGAAATTTATTTGTATAATGTCTTATGTAAATATATATGTAGTGTTAATTAAGAATGAATTACCGGCTTAAAGTTTCAAAGTGAGGAGATTATAATACTGATGTAAACTTGTTTAGGTTAAAGTAAATTATTATTATAAAAGTTCATTCACAATATATCTATATAGCGCTAAAATAATATCCCCCTATTCATTTCACGTTACTATTACGTTCAGGTGAACTCTCAGTAGTAAAACATACTCTTTAGAAAATGTTTCATATTGAGTTTTTGAATTTTGAGTTCTAATGTCTTGTTTGAGACCAGATAAAAACTTAAAAACTGCACATATTAATAGTAAACGCGACTATAAATTTTGTATTCTTAAGTATAGAAAAGTGAAGAAGAGCACAAGGTGCGTGGTTTACGCATTTGGGGTCGAGATAAGTGAGCGTATCAGTATAACACTTCAGTTATTTTGATAAAAACATGTAATATAATTATGAGTGATAAAAAATATTTTGGCAGTGGAAATTTTTAAATAACTAATGAAATGCAAATGTCTTAAAAACAATATTTAAACATCAATCAGGTAAAATGAAATACATTATTTTCATAAACTATTTTAGAACATAATTAATTTGCAACAAAAATGATACGTATTGTCAATTTTTCTTTTTTCCTTCATGCGTTCTGTATTTTATTTTATGAAAACATATTTGTGATAAATTTGGCTGATTTATTTATTATTGAATGAAGTCAGATAAATCTTAGAATTGAAATGATTATCAATTATAAATTAGTTATAATTATAGTTTCTTTTTAAAAATACTTATCACAAACAACCATACAATGGGATTATTTAAGCGACATAAAAAGCTTCCCGTGCCAATTGACGCAACAATTAACAGGTTTGGAGTTTCATCGTCTGAATGTGCGGAGCACAGGAGCTGACATAACTGCACCCTCTGTACGAGTTGCGCAAGTCTTCATTATAGTTCCAATTGCGCCTCAGAGCTTTATTGCCCATGTTCCATGTTAAGCTATTCACCATTATTCACCGTAGCGGGATAAGCTGGTTTGTTGCCGTGGCTCTTGACACGACAATGTGTGCGCAATGGACTGGGACACCTTTGGTTTCCGCTCGGCGGCACGGAATACCTGTAGAGGGCTCTTCTAACTGCGACGTACAACTCAGTATACGATCTAATCCACCATTTTCCGATTTCGTTCAGGTTTCTTTACTGCAACTCAAAGCACGTTATTTCATCGACTACACTCACGTCTGGGTCTTCCTGTCATTGCAAATAAATGCAACGAAGAGTAAGGCAGTCGTTTTTACAAAAAAGAGAAATGTCCCTCCCACTAGATATAAAATGGGGAACGAAGTTGTAACGGAGTCAAATAACTGTAAATATCTTGTTATCACGATTAGTAAAGATTGAAATGGGGATAATGAGGTGAGCGAGGTCCCTTGCAGGTAAAGGGTGGAGGGCGCTGCTGCTGCTTCACTTTGTAAACAGGGTCTTGAGGAAAAGCACGAGAAAAAACAAGATTTCTGCTTACAAAACGTTGGTCAGGCCAATTTTAGAATATGGGGTAACGTGCTGGGATCCATATCGAAATGAACACACACTAACGTTGGAAAAAATACAAAAACGGACTGAAAAAATGTTCGATTCGTGAACAATCCTCACGAGAATTTAGAAGGTCTCAGTAATAGAAGGAAACATGTCAGGTTGTGCGCAATATATAAAGCTTATAAGGGTGAACCACAGGGCCTCGAAAGAAATAACAAACCATCTTACGGCGCCGAATTATATTTCTAAAAATGACCACACGTTCAAAATTAAAGAAAAACGGCAACGAACAGAAGTAGAAAAATTTTCATTTGTAAATTCATTGCCTGCAGAAATACTGACGCTTTTTCGGGTAGTGTAAATCAGTTTAGGAATAGGCTAAGAAAACTTAAATGAGTAGTATCTTTTTTAGAATCAGTGAAGTGATAATAGTGAAGTGCAGTGAAGTGATTTCTGTGTCACTTCTTTCTTTTCTTTTTCAGATAAAACCTACACTTCAAAATTCTTCCTTAGTGTAAACTTTTTGTAATTGTACTTGTGTTTTCTTTGTATATAGCTGCCACCGGACAAATGCCCAATAGCAGCTAAGTAATAATAATAATAATTGTTGAAATGGGTTATTACATTTCTTTTATTGACCAGGTTTTAAAGTTTAGAATATATTTAATATCAGTTTTAAAATAATTAAGTTCAGCTTGCAGTATAAATGATAATTCCACAGGGTAAGGAATCCGTAACGTTCAAACACCAAATATTTAAACTACAGAACAAAAAAATCGTTTGCACTTACACACAGTTGGATAAAACATTTCACAATAAAGAACAAGAATCTTTGGTTTGACGAAGAAGACACACGAAATCTGCATGTAATAAATCAAGACGATGCTTGATCTTGTAATTGACCAAGAAGTTCCCTCTTGACAGGCGATGAAAATTATAAGTTTGCGTAATTGTGTTTGTCCGATACATGTTTTAGAAAGAACTTCACAATCACTAAAACCTGGTTGAATAGGCTTACAGTTTTTATGAAATCAGCGGCTAGTAGTGCTCGATATCCATAGGGCTGTGTAACGGTCAAACACAGCTGCTCGGATCTCGGCAGTGCGGAATCAAAAGAAAGGAGACAGTATTTGAGCCAGGGGTAATAAAACCCAGACATTCGGACACCAGCAAAATAAGTCCCACTTCCTATGGAATGTGATGGACGGATGCTGGTAATGGAGCGTAGATTTCCCCCAAAAACGTGGGGGACAGGGACATACTGTTACCCCCAGAGAAGAGTAACCATAAATGTGATTGATTAATATTCCACATTCGGGATATAAAGTAAAGAAATGGGGAAGAGGTATTAGAAAGGATTGCAGAAGTATTTTCGGAACAGATGATTGGAATTTAGACAAGGGAGATTGTGGAGACGAGAGCGGTGACCAGATGAAATTCGAGGCATGTTGTGAAGACGAGCAGATGATCGATATTATCGGACAGGTAGTCCAAGGAGACGAGGATAAACTGAACCAGGAAGAATTGTAGCGGCGGTTCTGATTTGGATAGAGTACGACCCAAAAAGGAGGAAATTGCAACGAGTAAGACGCTAGAAACTCCATTATGTCGACACGGTTATTACCCCTGTAACTTTTTGCTTATTTCCTATACTCCCAGGTCCGAGTAGATTTAGTGTGAAATAATTTGATCTATGAGAAGACCCATAATATACGACCCTGTGTTTAGAGATCGAGAATTGTTAATTTTAAGAAATTTATTTGTATTATTTTTTATGTAAATATATATGTAGTGTTAATTTCTGGCTTAAAGTTTAAATAAGAGAAAATTGTAATATTGATGTAAATTGGTTTAGGATAAAGTAAATTGTTTTCCTTTTTATTATAGAATTTTATTCTTCATATATTAATATTGCACTAAAATAAATAATATCCCCCTATTCTTCTCAATTGCCTTCTCACTGTTTAGCTGAATCCTCGTCGAGTGCTGGGCTGGGTGCACGTACAATTTGCCTACGAGGATAGCAGCTATGCTCCTCCGATTTCTGCTCTTTCTCAGGTCTCGGCTGCAATCCTTGCTCAAAATAAAAGTTCACAGTATTTTCCTAAGTCTGTAAATCTGGGATACAGACTGCCAGACTAGCGAACTTCCGAATGGCACAGGAGGCGCTCGCTCGGGTCTCACATTGAAGAGATTTCAAATTCAATGTTCTTATTTTTCAATTAAAAAAATTAAAAAATATATATTTTGAAAATCGCAGTTTGAAAGGGGCCTCTCATTACATATTACAAAAATACATATTTATATTAACGAAATATAACAGAATTTTTGTTCTTAAGACTTTTGAGACACTTGCGAGGCAAAGTGTCCCTCTACTTGATGTAATGTGTGACTTATCCTATTTCCTCAACCGAGGACTAATGGAAACAACAATAAATCTAAATCAAATCAATCACGCAACGCCGAATAAGAATAACTTTTCACAGACTCGTCGCCTGGTGAAATTTCGTTTAGTTTCTCGCCTCAATCCAACTATGGGATCGCCAATATCTAAGCGAGAATGAACTTATTTTCCACGACACGAAAAGAAATGTCTAAACCAGATAATCTTGAATCGTAAGTCAGTTTTAATATGAAATGTAGGACAAATACGTAGAATGAACGTTAAATTTCAAATCATTAAAATCAGCGATATTTTAGAATATATAAAACCAAACAAATATCTCCAAGGCAATGTAATAACTACAAAAGACAAGTAATACGACAATTAATATACACATAAACATGCATAAAATAAAGTCTGATTCTATGTGTGTGAATTATCGTATGTAAATCATATAAACTATAATAAAAGCATACTCAAGGCGACACCATTAAAGAAAATAAAATCGTTGTAAAATATCATTGCAAAATAATAATAAGTATTTGGTTAATATAATAACATAAGGCTTAATGTCAACGGATAAATATTCAGTTTTAAACAATGGAAACTGGCTCAGTGGTTATCATCGTATTAGGGTCGTTCCACGTCTAATCACCCAAAAACAAACTAAGAAATGTAAATTTGATTCCAATTGCCGCGTTTTCAAAGATGAATGGAGTTGGAATTACTTTTATATAGTTTTTATAGATAAACCACAGAAGCGCGACTTATGATAGCATGTAATAATGGCAAGATTAATAAACTTGGGAGATAGGAATGCGCAGCAGCTAGACACGTGTGCCTGGCTCATAGCATTTCTCGGTTTAAAAACAAACCGTAGACACTACAATACGATGCGTCTCACGTACGCTTAACGGTGCAAAGGTTCTTGGAAAACAGTCTTCGTTCACCCTACGCTGACGTGACGTAGGAGGATAGAGCATTGCTGATTGTTTTTCCCATAAAAGCGCGGGATAATTAGGAACTAATCTGAACCTTTTGACGATCACTGATCGAGGGAGAGGTTAGGTGATCAGACATTCAGCGGTTGATGATGAAGAAAGAGGACGTCTGGTGCTTGTAATGAATATAAAGGGGATATAAATTAATAATTAAATATGATATGATTTTGTAATAAAAACAATAAAACAATATACTTTAACAAAAAACATTTTTACATTAAGAATTACAATTTTTAATGTTTAGATATTTATGCCGGCACTTCTTTCGTCAATAAAAAAGCACTACGTATATATTTACACAGATGATTTACATTAAATTCATAAAACTAACAATTTTAACTCTAACCGGAGGGTCGCATTTATGGTCCTTCTCATAGAGCAGAATGTTAAACACAAAAATATACTCGGGTCATGGCAGAAAATACAAAATTAGCAAAGAGCCACAGGAGGTAATTACCGTGCCGGCTTAATGCACGTTTCAGTTTCTTCCTGGTTCGTCCACCGTCCAGATCAAAGCCATCTGTAAAATCTCCACCACCAATCTCCCTCAAATATGTCTCCTCCAACCTTTTTAAAATTTCCTCCCCTCTTCTTTAGCTTCTATCACCAAAGTGGCAGGGATACCAATAACAATAACATTTCTGGTGGTGATTGGGGACGCCGCCAAATTCTCACAAAGGTTGGGATATTCCCAAACCACGACGCGGTGTTTGAGCTTTATTGCCCCTTGAGCTTTACTGCTGTCTCCTTTCTTTTGACTCCATGCCGCCAAAACCCGAGCAGATGTGTTTGTGCGTTACATGCTGTGGCAGCCTGAGTGCACGAGCGGGCCACGTGGTATCGTGTGACGATCAATTTGAGAAGAATTCGTTGATAGCCTATTTACCCCACGGTAAACCTTGAGTGTAGAGAATTTTTACATATTTAGCTTGCTAGGAAATAATTTTTTTCAATTTTTCGTAAATCAATTATTGTGTTTTTAAAATGAAAATATATTTGATAGCGTAAAACCTTAAATATTTCTTAAATCCCAATAGATTGAAAGGTACGCTGTGGCTCATCTTCAACGAAACTGTAACATTCGCCAAGAGTATAACGTTTCACGACACTTAAATTCTAAATTACATTGGACCGCCTGAAGGTTTTTTTTCTTCCTTGTCGTCCCCTCTTAAAAAAGTTTGCCCATCACTGGCTTATACTATAAAATTTATTTTAATAATCAAAGTGAAAATCTTATTTAACTAAAACAAGAAGAGTGTTTAACCACATTTGGGTGACAGGGCACCCACCGAAGCATACACCCATCAACACGACGATCGTGTTAAGAATATAATAATTTACCAGGTATCATCGTCCCCACGGGAAGTCGTCGGATCAAAAGTGAATGCTGCCTCTCGAGGTCCCGCCTCCAAGTTCCATTTTTTCACATTTCCATTTTAGAAAATCAAAAATTTTAAAAATCTTTTGCGGAAATGATAAACAACCAATCATTTTTTAAAAATATTTTCTCGCATCGTTAAAAACATTCTCATCGTAGCTTTCAATAATATCGTGATTTACTTCACGAAATTAATATAACTGTAATTTAGTTTTATCAGCGCAGAATAGTCCACATAAATTAATTAAAATTCAGAAAACCATTCAACTTCTCATATCATTGCTCTCCCTCATTTATTCACATTAAAGAATTTATTTTCATTCCAAAACGCGGCTTTATGACAAAGAAATTGTTTAGCGACGAAAAAACAAAGAATTCGCCTCATTACAGGGTTGTTGTAGTACTCAGCCCTTAAACTGGTCTGATGCAACCCTCCACGCTAACCTATTCTGCGCAACCCTTTTCATTTCTACATAACTACTACAACCCATATCCTCCGTAATCTAGTGTATTCCATCCCTGGCCTTCTTCTTCTTTCCTACCCCCACACACTTCCCTCTAATGTTAATTTACTAGACCCTCATGTCCCAAAACGTGGCCTACTAATCCATCCATTCTCTTGGTCAAAACCCTCCGTATTGTTCTCTTTTCTCTTATTCTGCTTAAAAGTTCCTGGTTACTAACTCTATCCATCTATCTGATTTTCAGCACTTTTATATAGCACCACATTTCAATAGCTTTTCCTTTCTGCACCTCCTACTGCCCACGTTTTGCACCTAATAACGCCACACTCCATACGAACATTTTTAGTATTGATTTCTAATATTTATATTAGCCGTCAGTAAATTAATTTCTTGTGCACAAGCCTTCCATGCCTGTGCTATCCTACTCTTTATGTCTACTATAATTCTACAATCCCTAGTTATTATGCTGGCTAAGTAGCAGAATACCTTAACCTCCTTCAAAATATCCCTCCGCAATCTAACACTCTGTTAGTCAACTATTTCCCACGAGACACTCCATCATTATAATATACACAATTAAAAAGTATGATTTTTTCAAAATTTAAAATATTTTATAATTTTTTACTATATTACAATATTTCAAGATGAATAGGTCTATATTACTTCTTCTTGGAAACCATAATAAATTGCATGAACGTAGTCCTGGAGAAAGAGTTCAATATGAGGATTAATAGGTGGGGAAAACCAAGGTAATGGAGTGTAGTACGGGAAACAGTGGAATAACAAAGGGTGTTAGATTGAGAAGAGATATGGTAGAAGTATAGTAGACACAGGCAAGGAAGGTTTCGCGAAAAAGAGGAATTTACTTACAGGTAGTATAAGTGTGAATATTAGGAAATCGTTGCTAAAAATATTTGTATAGAGGTATTTGTATATGGGTGTGAAACGTGGACGATAGGAGTCGGGGAAAGGAAAAGAATAGAAGCCTTTGAAATGTGGTGCTATAGTCGAATGCTGAAAATCAGATGTGTGGGTATAATCACAAACGAGGAAGTTCTGAACAGAATAGGGGAAAAGCGAACAATATGGAGGACGTTGACCAAGAGAAGGGATAGATTAATAGGCCACGTTTTAAGACACGAGTGTCGTGTAAAATTAGCATTAGAGGGAAGTTAGTGGGGTGAGAACAGAAGAGGGAGGAAAGGGTGTAATACGCTAAATAGATTAGGGAGGATGGGGGTTGTGATAGTTACAAGGAAATGAAAACTTTTGCGCAAGATAGGATAGCATGGATGGTTGCAGCAGACCAGTCTTATGACTGATTACCACAACAACAGGACTATATTATTATTATTAAATTATTTGCATAATTTAATTTAGAATCATTAAAATTCATTCCTGTCCATACTCGGCACTTTTATTACTCCCATGGTGTTTGTTTCTGACTCGTAAAAAACAAGTGTATAAAATTTGGTCGAAATTACTCCAGATTTTAAATTTTTATGCGTAAATAAACACAAAAAGTCAAATTTGGGTGATTTTTAAATTTATTTAAGTTTTGGCACAAATGGAGAAGACGTAATTGTAGAAACTTCTAAAATATAGATATATATTCATATTTATGTTCTATCTATATATTCATCTCCTGTGTTTAAAGGATAATAATTCATAATTTCATCAAAATAGAGTTTATGACTCATAAAAACATAAGAATGGACAAATTAGAAAGTTAATTAGCGTGTGAAATGTATGCGACGGCAAATAATGTGTTATAAACCAACGTTTAGTAATCTAAATAAACTGTTGTTTTCTGAGGGTCAGGGGTATCGTATTTTATATCTTTCCGAACAGGATGCCATAAAATAAACTGAATAAAAACAGCCATTTCGTATCTTAAATTTTTATTTCTCGCCAGCTTTTAAATACGTCTAAAATATTTCTACATGTTTTAGATGTGTAACTTTACGAGAGAGGCAAGGTAAATCAGAGGCGCGGAGAATTTTAAGGGCGCCGTATAAAATTGTAATCATGAAGCAGGGTTGAAAGACATTTAACGACAACAACTTTCCAATATCGCCACAGGCAGTCGATTTAATGGACTTTTGGGAGCGATGTAGTTCGCGTCGTTCAAATCAGATCCTCATATGTAGGCTTCAGCGTAACATCAATGCACTCCCCTAGGAATATGGAGAGCCATAACATTTTGGGAGGTATATAATCGACGTCATTCTTACTTTTAGTTCGTTGCTGATTATTGCATTTTGATTGTAATAAAATTTTAAGTACTCGTGATTGGCTCAAGGAAATGCCAGTAATGAAGTCTTCGAAATTACCCTAATGCACGGGTATCGTTGAGTCGAACACTTAATGTCGTTAATTCTTGCAGAGATAAAAAAAACAACAGACTAATGTTGTAGCCTTTAAAGCGTAACACCATTGAGTCAACACACTTCGGCATTTCTTCCACGATTTAAAACTGTACCCTGTAACGCAGGCGTGTCAAAGTGGCGGCCCGCGAAGAGATTTTCTCGGCCCCTGATTATCCGAAATAAAATGAATGAAGGACAGTATTTTTCGTTAAAATTAGTATTCATGGAAGATCTCTGGATAGTCCGATTCGTGATAACACCCATGGAAAAATTATCACCGCCAAGGCACCCCAAGGATATTTCAATTGAGTTGTGCCTGCAAGTCAACAAGTCAACGTTAAACATCTGTAAACGCTGATCAGCTTCCTCACATGTTAGCGCTATTTTTTTTCTTTTTCAGCGCAAGGGATACTAAACAGACTTTATCTCCACGTTAAGAATTCCGGGTCACACTAAAAAATCTGAATCTTCAATTTCATCACAGAACTCGTTTTTGTGGCCTTTTTCGTGTCTGTTCAACAGCCAGAATTATCAAATGTAAATAAACATAAAATTTTCCGACTACTTCGAGGATCCGTGAAAATTCAACTAGAATTGAGATAGTATCACGACACAATGTATTCAACCAGTGAAATTGTCGACCTTTTACTCGTTTTAGTGGAGTGTATCAATCCGAGATCGGTACCCTAATCGCGTACCTCGTCTTTCGCTTTTGGTGGCATTTGTCGAGTAAAATTAGTGGTAATGACATGAATTATGGTGGATCTGAAATTAACTCATCAAGACTAAAAAGTTTCATAGGGGTAAAAAATGAGGTTGCCTTTTTAAAAAATGGACTTTGTACTTGCAAGCATGAGGTTAGAAGCTCAAAATAATGAAGGCATCGTATGTCCCCATGGAAACCCTGCTACTTGTGTCTTGAATATTTTTCCGTTACCTGCCACCCGTAAGAGATATTTAGCCGTACTGTTTCAGATGGGACACCCTGTATAAAAATAAAGACTTTAAAAACACTAAAAATAATATTAGAAATACTAAAAACAGTATCAAAGATAGTTAACTTTATTCCAGCGAGAACACAATTTGATTCATTCCTTCAAGATTTAGAATCTAAATCCAAAGATCTTGCTTATTAACAGAAGTTCATTGGTTGTTCTGCCGTAAAGTTCTGAAGACTTGATATCAATTTTTGGAAGTAATGATGAAAAAGATGAAGAAACGAAAATATATCGATTATAAAAGATTCTTTGTGGGTAAAAGATCTTGTATTTTCAGCAATACAGGTCATCTGAATATTCTTAATATTAGATTGCATGGCAAAGGCCAATTAATAAATATACAGCGGCAACAAATGTAGACAGTTCTGTCAGGATTCCTTGTATTTTTCTAGTGGAATTCACATGTTAGGACAACATTTATTAATCAGAAGAATATTCAATTTTGTCCGCAACATCATTGACACTATATATCCTGAAACTACCCAAAGAGAACCGCCGATAGTGATAGAAACGTCGTATATATTTAATTATACTTAATGTAATAAATATACTTATTCATTTACTTACTTTTTCAGAATAAATATTATTTTATAAATTAAATCAGAGCAATATAGGTATTATAAATATAAAGTCCACATCATTTAGTTTGGTTGTTTAATCCTGTACGAATGAGATATAGAAACCTAGTACACACCTGGATTAATTGTCGCGAACTCTTTGTCGCACTGACAATCGTGTCCTCATATGAATCTGACTTTTGAGACTGAATGCCTCAGCCCATCAACATGTGTTTAAGGCAACTTGCGCTTTCTGGTATATCAATCGCTATTTTTTGAGCCATACCAAGAAAAAGGTCCGAGAAAAAGAAAACTGAACAGTGGTGGATTCGTGACTGGTACAAAGATGGTAAATACACGGCCATCTCCTCCCTAGACGCACTAAAAATGGAGGACGGAATGGGTTTCTAAGGATGACACGAGTAGATTTCGAGCATCTGCTGTAAATGGTTGAGCCGCTTCAGGCAGCCAGTTTCCGCTATCAACCGTCGGGCAGTAACTGTCTGTTTTCTCGGCTTTCACAAGACTTCAATATATCTGCAAGGTTTCCAAACACATATCCGATTTCAGCCCTGAAGCCTGTGACGTCATTAATATTGCTCTGATGACGTACACAAGAATTTGTAAGAAAATAATAACTGTTTTTTATTAAATAAAGTTTATTAACGCTAAATAAGTAAATAATAATAATAATCTACTTATTACAACACTAACAGTGTTGAACAATAACGGTTACTTATATTGTAATTTAAAATAATTAACAGAATAAACATGCATATAGATGAGAGAAATAAGTAAAAGAGGAGTATAGGTAAACAGAACAGAATTTATTACTTAGATGTTAAGGTATGGAATTCTTTTAACAATTTATAAAATCGCCACGTCAAATTTCTTTGATAACTCAGCCATAACTTATTTTTTACCTATATCTTTGTATACGTTCGAGGAGACGTCCCATAGACATCTATTGGCTTGAAGATCCTTAATTAATTTCAAGGTCTTAAATGAAATAGTAAAAAACGAACAATACGGGGAGGGAATACAAGCTGATATGGAGGACGTTGACCAAGAGAAGGGATAGATTAACGGGCCACCTTTTGAGACATGAGGGTCTTGTAAAGTTAACATTAGAGGGGTAAGACCAGAAGGAGAAGACCAAGAATGGGATGCGCTGAGCAGATTAGGGAGGATATGGGATGTGCTAGTTATGCGGAAATGGAAAGGCTTGCGCAAGATGAGCTAGCATCAGACTAATATTAGGACTGAATACGAGGGCAGCCGGCGACAATGAGTCTTAGAGTCCCATTTTGGACGGAACTCAAAACCCCGCAAGCCTCCAGATTCACAGACTCAATGTTGCTGAGAGTTCCAGACGCAGCTTGGACTCAGCTGCGCTTTGAAGAGTCTGCAATAATAAATCCAAGTGCGAACTATGCTAGAGCCCAGAATTATACAGATATTATATTATTTAACTTGACAATGAGCAACTATGATCAACAAATAAACCAAACTTATACAACTTTGTTTGTGGAATGTAATTCAACAGGACCATCTAGTGCGGCGTTTCTCAACTGGAGGTCCGCAGGAATGGTAATATTATTACAGTTTTCCTAACAAACAAAAACATATATGGTCACAAAAGTACTTATATTAATTTAGGTATTTCGGAATCTTTCGACAGATTTTCATACTCATCCATTTAAAAAATACCTTATTATATAAACCGTTAATTTCGCTGTTGCTAAGACAAAATTTTGTTGGTTTTAACAAATCAATCATGGCTGATAAAACTTGCATATCTGGCAGATTTTTTTACAAAGTGCAGTGAACTTAACTTACCATAACATGGAAACATTATCACAATTTTTAAAACAAGAGATAATATTGTATCTTTTGAAAAACAATACAATTGTAAATTTGTCAGTCGATTTTCATTTTTTTCTTGTCATACGTGAATGTTTGAATGAATTACAAAATGTTTTTAGAGCAACCTACATAACTGAAATCAACTCTTTTTCAATATTGTCCGTAAACTAGTAAGGGCGATTCCTGGATTCAGAATCCATTTTCCGTGAAGGCTAAACCAGTAGGTTTAAGTGCAAGTGACTTTTATGATCTAATTGATTGAACCAGTGACAGTAATTTGAAACAAAAATACAAACATCGGCCTTTAAGTGATTTCTGGGCGAGTTTGTCACAATAGTAGACCAATATTTCAAAACAAACTATAGTGTTTCACTATCTTCTTACGACCTATTTATGTGAAGGGGAATTTTCTTACAATGCTGTAATCTGGTCAAAGTACAGAGAAACAGGCACGACGCCACAACAAATATAATTCAACATCTCATTAAACAAGATATTTTCAAGGACCCATTAATTAAGTGCTTCACTTATTAATATTTTTAAGTTTATATTATGTTACAGTTCTATATAAAAGTGAATTTCTAGAATATAAAAATTAATTTTTTTTTAATTTTTACAATTAGGAATAGCCGAACCAAAATAAGACTGGATGGTCAAAACTTTGAGAAGGCTACTAATTTTTAATACTTGGGTACATTAAATGCCTCCAAACATGTATTAATTGAAGAGGTACGAGGGAGGATAATAGCAGGTAATAGATGCTATTACTCGTTAAAATAAAATTTTAATTGTGTGAGTAGAATTGCCAAAATTAAAACTTATAAGACAATATTGAAACCTGTATAATGTTTGGAAGTGAGGCCTGTACTTAATGAGAGAAGGATAAGTTCGCATTGAACGCTTCGTCAGAAATGGGAATATAGCAAATATCTTTCAGGCTTCCCACCACATTGGAAATTCAATTTTAAGTGGATCCCAATTTCACTGAATCTTAAGTTTTCGCTTTCTTCGTATAAATTTAAGGAATTTTATTTGGTAAATTGTTGAAAGGTTTAATAGATATGGAAGACTTCGGTAACTTTGGAGAATATTCGTACGTTTGCAGTTGATGCTTCAGATCGACCGGAAAGAGCGACCGAGTTTGTGTTTTGAAGTGTAAGCAGTTTCGTATTTTCTCCGTCTGCCGTATTCTAGCGGTCGTATATCTCCCACAAGGGGAAACGCCCACAGCTTTCAAGGAGAGAATTTCGACGTTCGTGTCCGACGAGACACTCGGTCATAACGTTTATCGACATTTAAAAATCAGTTTTAACATAGCAGCAAGTACAGATTCCTTACACGAGTGGAATTAGACATTAATTTAGTAATTTTCAATGATGAAATATAACCAGGAAAGTCAATACATTCGTCATTAAATTAAATTAAAGTTTCAGGTAAAATTTTATTGATTACATTTTTCAATAATAATTAATGTGAAACACAGTGTGTCCTCCCTATATTAATAATTTATCTGTCTTCATTAAAAATTAATAGAACGGGAATATTAGTAAGAATATAAATTTTAATTAAAAAAAGACATGTTAATAACAAAAGAACAACGTAAATTTCTTTGGGGCCTCTTCAGGTGCAAATATAAATTTATAAATCTAAAAGTTAAATGTAAATAATACTTTACGAACACGATATTTATAATACAATTATGTGAATATTAATTAAGCGACCGGCGTTGCCTGGGTATTTGTTTGTATTAACCTAGAAAAGGAATTGACTTGACACGTCGCGTTATTGGACCACTAAAACTTTGGTGGGCACAGTTCAACCTATGCCGTTAGAAATTTAGCTTAGAATGACTGACGATACCTTAACGGAGTGAATAATTCTCCTAGTACCTTAAAAGAGTCTCAAGCATCCCTGGGAATTGAAAGAGTGAAAACATCCCCTATACTTTAATGCAGTTGAAAATTCTACCGCTGAACTAATAGAGTAGAAAGTACAGGCGTTTAAAAATACTCCTGGAACCTTAATGGTACCACAATTCACATCCCCCCCCCCGATAACATGGGGAGTAAAATATTTCAGTCACCAAATTAAAATTAATCAAAATATCGTAAGGTATTCAAGAATTTCCGTTACCTAAAATGAGTCGAAAGACTTTTGATAGCCTATACTCTAAAATTATTAGCCAAATGAAGAAAGAAGTAAAATATCTGCTAAATAAAATAACAGATGTTTTTCGTGGCCGACGTAACTTCAGTATTTGACATCGGCTTTTGGGCTGTTAGGCCATGTAAATTCTCGGCGTGTCTGCCAACGTTTCGCTTGTGAGCACCAAGCATTATCAAGACTAGGCCAGGACTGATTAGCCTTGCAGCGGTGACGTCTAACTGGAGGTCGAACCTCCTCTTCTATTGATCGGAGTTCCTTCCATGTGGAATCTGCTCCGCGATGACAGGTATATTTTAGGCCTATAACATACTAAAAATCTGTCATTACTAAATGTCACTTTTTTGTATTCACTCACTCATAACATAAATAAATATTATTGCCTTAAAGGCTACCTAACAATAAGATGAAATTAACACACACACATTCAAACAAGCATTCATTCAATGTACCGCTGCTGCTTCTTTCCCATTTATTTCGGATTCGCCGACTCCCTGCTATTATCTGGAAGACAAGGGTTAGGGGAAATTATAATTGTGTAATAATATTTAATAAATAATTGTAAAAATAAATATCTGTATAAATATAAATAAATAATTTTTTGATAGGTATTTCTTACAAGCTGTATAGAGGCTTGTAAACCTAATAAAGTATATAACTTAAGTTAACAATGACTAGGATTGTGATACTTTACAGGAAGATCGACAAAGGTCGGTTCCTGTTTACCTTCTTAGCAGGGTCATATCGGCCTAGCGATGAGACCAGCTCATTGCCAGATGCGTACGCCCTGTGGTAGAACCTCTCAGAGGTTTGTAGTGTCCTTTCCCAAAGGTTGTCCACTCCTGACAGCTGCATTACCGCGTTGCTAGACGTGTGTGGCTCTGCGAAGACACCGTCTCTCCAGAGCGAATATCTTCTCCATGTGGCTGTCCGCTGCGCTGGACCAGACTGGGGCTGCGTACTCGAGGATTGGGCGGATGAGGGAGAGGTAAATCGAGACTCCCACCCTCGGAGACAGCTTCGAGCTGGAACGAAGAATAGGATGTAGAGCGTTTAACCTACCATATACTTTCCTGCTTGTATCCTTAATGTGGTGCTTCCACGTTAGCCTCGAATCCAGGGTTACCCCTAGGTACTTGGCCTTCGTGGACCACGGAATAACCTCCCCAAAGAAGCGGATGACGGGTCTCTCTGGCCGTCGTCGGGTGATCAGCAACGCCTTGCTCTTCGACGCGTTGATATTCACCCGCCAGTTCGTAGCCCAGCGCTGGATCTTCATTAGCCTTGCTGGCAAGGCTGCTTATATATAGGCAGCTGCCTAAAGGTCAACTTGCGTCCGGCCGTTTGTTTACGTCGCGTACTTTTCCCTGTTTGTTCCGAAGACAGGAAAACCACATTTGGGAGAAGTTCGTAGCCAGCGTCTCTGTTGATGTTTTCAGGGTTCTTCCGGATTTCAATGGCTTCGCGTATCTTCCGTGCCCAGAAATAGTTTTCTCTAACTAGCCGAGCTTTAAAGCGTCAAACATCCGCCAAAAATACACTTGGAAAAGACAAAGCAATCCTCCCATACGTAAAGGGAGTAACTGAACGTATTGGTGGGATCCTGAAAAAACATGACATTACTCCTATATTCAAGAGTCAAACAACGATATCTAGCCTTCTTCCTCCAGTAAAAGACAAGCAGGACAAACTGCTGGCAAAAGGCATTTATCAAATATCGACCGCTATATACGACTGAAACAGTTCAATATGTCTGCCATTGCAGAGCACGTTATAGAAACTAACCACAAAATCGCATAGGAAGACACCAAGTTACTAGTTAGAGAAAACTATTTCTGGGCACATACATAATCAAAGGATAATTTTCTTAGAGGCGCAAGTGCACGGACGGACATCACATAAAAATAACCAGAAAAAATCAAGGTTGGGCTTTAAACAGCTGTAATGTAAGTCACTGAGTTTAATTATGACAAAAAAAATACAATTTAAGTTACAGATCATCCCCTAAGAGGGGTTGTAAGGGGGAAAACAGATTTCCGCAAACTATCTTTAACGGATGTAACAATTTCGACCAAATTTTGAACAGGTGTTTTTGGCGAACGACTTCAACACAATTAAGGTAATACACAGTTACAACCACTTGGTGCGGGGGCGGAGTGGCGGTAATTTTTAAAAATCCATAAATTGTTATTTCTTTAATTAATTTGATAGCGTTGTTTGTATATAATATCAACCCTATTCAGCGTGGGGGATTAGGGGGTGTCATATGAAAATAAAAATAAAAAAGTGAAGTTTGGTATCGAAATAGGTCCTATCGAAGATTTATTCTGACATTTTGAATGCGAATTAAATTGCAGTTCATCCCCTAACGGGGATTGAACTTCTGCTTAATACATTTAAAGGATAAAACAATTTTGATTAAATGTTGTTTGCATATTCCTCGCGACTCAAAACCAAATACTTTGGCTATCATCCCTAGGGGGAAGGGGTGGAACTTTTATATGTAATGAAGGCTCATATGTGAGCCGGAAAAAAATTCTTGAGGTCAATAACATTCATAGTGTTTTTCCGACAATATTTGTGTATAACTTCAATCCCTTGCAGCATGTGGGGGTGGAAAATCAGTCATATGAAAACAACAAGGAAACTTTGTGTCGAAACCCATGAAAAGCGAGTCGCTGTGCTTCATTATGACTTTAAAAATGCGATTTGAGGTTCATATTGTGACGTTTTCGATGCCGGTAGTATCATGTGTTGAACAAGAATTAAATAATGTACCGGGACAATATAAATAAATACCCGGGAACGCCGGGTCCCGAGCTACTATTAAATAAAAAGTAGATAATTAAAAAATGTTTCAATTTCAAACGATCCTAGCTAATAAATTTTGAATAGGCAAGGTCTCAGATACAAAAGATCAGAAAAGCCGTGTCAAAACTGAAATTTATGACTCTAAGAAACAGATTAATTCCTTAATCCGAAACCGAAAGGATATTTTCGTCTAAGTAAATGGAAAGTTCTCGTCGTCACAGATATGTCACCGGAGAGTATGGTGATTAACCGCCGGAGGGGAATAAGACGATCACTAGGGCCGACTCCGGCGCTAGTCACGGGGTCCACGCGCATTTTATTTGCCAAGACACGCTGGATCACCAAATATTACTAAAAAAGGTGAAACATTATGGCATACAGAGAAAGGTGTTACTTATACTAAGATCGTATCTTCAAAACCGAAAACAAAAAGTTGTAGATGGCCAACTTCATTTATCCGATTGGGTGTTTACAACATGCGGTATTCCTCAAGGATTAATTTTTGGAAATTTTATTTTAATTATAACCTTGATGGATTTCCTGGATACGTAAACCCTCTAAAATCGATTCTCTACGCGGATGACACAAATATAGTTACAGCAGGTGGAAATTTCGATAATTTAGTTAAGAAACTGGTCAGCACTCTGGACGGTCTAAATGTCTGGTTTAAGGTTAATAAATTTCCATCAACCTAGATACGACTAAGTTAGTTCAGAGCTGGTGCTATGGGGAAATTTACAGTTTATACGGCTTACTGAACGTGGGACAGTGTCTTGCTCTTTGTCAACATTCAGCAGGTGGCTATTAATTCCTGCATCCCTCTGTCATATCACGTTGCTGATATTAGCTGAACTTGCTACGTTATGACGTCAATATTACGTGTTCATAGTACTTCATAGGCTATTCCAATATACAGTACTGAAAGAAGAAGAAAATCTATTTTCACCCACACGCCATGAATATACAAGCGTGGAGGAATTATTTTGGATTTTTAATATTTGTTAATGAATATAACATATTACAATATCTCTGTAATATTAACAATCTACCAATTTGTTTTAACTTTTGAATCATTAGCCCTACCATGACTTCAGGTGTTACTAGATTTTCTCCAATCTGTAGCATGATATTAATCTTAAAGATTAGATTTATTTGTCCCATCGCGCGGAAATAGCTCTTTTAATGTTGTCCTAAAACCGAAACAACAGGTACAGCATTTTGATAAAGTTAAATTAATCGAATATATAAAACGTACGGTATCATTTATTTATGATCGCTTCAGGGCAAATATTATAACTCGCAGTTGGTTTTGCACTGATCTAGCTTTCACACTTTTCGGAGTCACTTCGATACAAACTTCCAGACGGAAACTTTAATTATATTTATTGAGATACAAAAAATTATTTGCTCTTAAAAATGAGCAATTGCTAAATATTAAAATTTACCTGACGCGACAAATAATACCAATTACGTATACATCGTATCGACGATCCAAAGAAATTTATTACAACAACAGCGAATCCTGCTGAAACAACAAATGGAGTGAGAATACTCGCCCTCCCTTCCTCTTTCTCTATCATTATACCAAAATTACGATTATAATAACACAGTAATGTCCGATTAATGGTATAGGAGCGCCTAATAGGACATATAACTTGCAGTTGCATTCGCGCGGCAATTTAATGGATTTATAAATATTTATATTAATATATTTTGAACTCAGCAAGATATCGAAATGAAACACTCAGGAAATTTTATGTTCTAGTTTCAATCCCTCATATTTTTATTTAAATCCGTTGAGCCGTTTCGGAGCCTATTTGAGACCAACTTCCAGACAGACAGTCATACAGACAGACAAACAGTCTTCAATTTTATTGGTATAGATTACAGTACCTTATAAAGTATAGACATAACAGAAATTAGAAAGCTTATATGCAAACTTTGGATGCATAATCTTGACTTCACAAGTTGCTCTAAACACAGCAAGTAATATTGAACTGCGCAAATAACACTACAATTTGATCAATGGCAGATGATGAAATACAAATTCAAAACATTGTCGCCTCCAGAAGAATTTATCTGGTAGTTCTCATCGACTGTAAATCTCGTGCTTTTGACATGCAATAAACATTCTATCAGCTGGACATACAAACAATAGAGATTTATATTAGTATTCCATAAATGAATCAGACTCAGTAATACTTAGTAACCGTTTACTCTTTTGAAGAAAGGGGAAGGCAAATAAATAGGTTAATTCCTGAATAATATATACTTTTATTTTTTTAAAGTGAAAGTTGATGATTGTTTGTCCGTAAAGTGGCTCGGTTTCTGGTATTTACATCCAATTTCCCGTTGGTTACAAATAGACTTACATTACGTATTAGGAATTTAAGAGTTTCCAAAATGTATACACTGAGTAACGTTAAAATTTCAAGAGCTTTGTAGAGAAGTCTATAAGTTTCTCTGTAATTTTTACTCATGGTATTCGAATCACACGATTTTATAATTTAAAAATTTCAGCGAAAATAAAATCCCAAGGTCGTAGTTACATAGCACATGTTTGAATGGAAATATGCATAAAATATCAACTTGTTTGATAAATAATCGAAGAGAGTTACAAATGCAACTAAGTTTACTTGAGAGTGCTTTCATATATTCATTACACCATAACCTTTCCTTCAAGTATCACCGAGAAATGATGGATACCAAGTTTTTTTTGGCTCCATCTTTTAATTAAATGGAAAGGTTTAATGTTTTGTTTCATCTCATCTGCAATATCATTTCATCAATCTATAAACAAGATTTTAATCGCCAGTTTTAAAATTTTAAAATTATATAGGTGCTTCTTCTTATTTTACTTCGCTATATGCGAAGTTTAAGAGAAATTATTTAAAGCTCTCATCGCTCCGACAATAGTTGACGAGTTTGGATCCTCATAATGGACTTTATTCATCGTAAGTTTAATTAGTTCGTCATTAATTAACGTTCGTCGCACCCCTTCATAAACCACTCTTTAGGTGAAAGCCCGATTTCTTTAGTCCACTTACTTTACTCGAGCGTTTATTTTACCTTCTATAATTCCATATTTGAGCTTTGAATGGAATCTATAATCTGAATTGAAATCGCGTCATTCGTTCCGTGGCAGAATTTATCTGTAATTTAGAAGGTCGGTGACATAGTTAAAATTTCTTTAGACATTTGAGGATTTTATTTATCGTTATCTTCTTCATTAGTTCCAGTTTTGTTTTACACCTGTTTGATTAAACTGTTTTCTTGTAAAATTGTGCCAATGGTGATTTATAAATCTCCAAAGTTCTAAAATACTTTTATCAATTCGATTGATTCCATCATTAGATTTTTATTTACTTTTAATTTAAACTTTGCCATTAAATTTTTTTTAAGTTATTTCAGGATATGACTTTAAATGTCGGTATACAATTATTTTCGTTCGCAGTATTTATAACATTAATTTTCTCATTTCTACTTTTTCCTCATCATTACTTGTTTAGAGGAATATCAGTAACTGCAGTCGTGTAAAAGCTGCATCACATAATAATATATTAATAAACATAAATTTTATATATGCATATGAACGATGACTTTCATTGTACAAATTATGAATTCTCGGGTCACAAGCCGGGTGAAATATTTATTATTACACAACGTTAATTGACAGTAGTAACCGCAAATAGTTGTTAACTTGAAAACAAATCCCCGCCATTCAACAGTCTCTGCTGGTAGAAACGTGTAATAGTAATTATTTAACGTTTTTGGAAACGTGAGGTTCACCTGACAGGAAGGGCGCTGCGGGAGTTTTCTCGCAGGCGCTTCAGCCCAGAGTGACTGCGGGCTCACCTGATCATGTCGGGAATGCCTCGCACTCTCTCTGGGTACTTTTTATCAAAGTTCTCATATGCCGAGACACCTTCACCTATTTTAGGAGGTATATGTACCGGGGTCAAAGACCTTGGGCATATGGCAAGAGCTGTCCGCTGATCCCATTGGATCAGTCGGCCAACTGCCTCCTGAAACTGGTGGAGACACGGAGAAGGGAATGCTGCGTCCCCACAGCAGACTCGTCTCCCGTCATTCGGAAGGGCGTGAGAATAGTACCCAATGCCCGACCTACCTGATGCAGATTTTCTAGGGTTTTCCCTGCATCTCTTTAGGTGAAACACCGGGTAGGATCCTTAAACATAGCCCGGGGGCCCTAGTTAACCCTTGGCTACCTTGCTCTACCTTCCGCATCCCCCCTTTTCAATTCCCTTCCTATGCTATTAAAGGGGAGTTGCCTGTTTCAGGATCACCCTCATGTAGCCTGTTAATTTCTACCCGTCAGTTTTTCGATATAAATCATATTTATACAAATATATTTTCATTTTAAAATTTAATTATTTATATAATGTAATTCCTCTAAGGAATAAATTTAATTCAACTGTTCTCGGACAAGAGACCATTTGAATTTTCGATTTGTGCCATAGGATGACGTGAACTTATACAATCTGAGAAACAAAACGTCCGATAAGTAAGGAACAAATACTTCCCAGCGAGGTAATCCATTAATTAATTATCTCAATGAAAGTCTCCAATTCGACCTACTCCAAAGCCACACCAAAAAACATGATATTAACGGCCTATAATGATTCTAGGTGGCTGGATCAAAACAAATTATTTGGGTAGATTAAATAAAAAACAAATTAAATTTATTAACAGAAAACAAAAATTTCTAAACTTAAGGGCCAATTAAAAAATTTACCACGACTATCTCAGCTTGTAATAAATCTCATAAGGGTCATTTTGTGAGGACATTTTCAGCAGAACAACAGTCATGACACATTTCAGATAGTGGCTCACACACGCACCTGTTTTTCCTTTGTGAAAAGACCAGTCTCCCTCCCTTTTCGTAATTCAGGCTGCTTCCGCGTTCACCATTCCTTCCAGTGATGAATTCTGCTGTCGGTACCGGGTCTTCTTTCTAGGAATTCTGAGTCCCGGGTTACCTAGACGGGGCACCTTCTGCTCGCTGCCGTCTATCTTCTTCTCAATTTGCCCCCAGATTAGATTGCAAACTTCTCTCACTCTCAAGCTACTTCTTCCTAATTTCTGATGTACATCGCCAAACTATCTTTCATCTCATCTCCAGCTTCCTACTTCCAAGTTCCATTCCTGCATAAACTTCTATTCTACGACTGCCCACTTCTTCCTCTTTCATATGTTCATGTGCGAGTCCTCCTTCCATCTTTTTTCTTAAAATGTTCATGCCCGACTGATCAACTTTATTCCATCCATCCTCGCGGGTCATCTCGTTCATTCACCCCATCATGAGATGCATGCCGGACCACCTGACCCTCTGGCTCTAATTAAAATCCAACTTGGCTCGCGGTTTTTATCTCTAATTTCAGGAAAGGGACGCGCCCTTCAAAATTCCGGCGGTCAAGAAACGGGACTCAGGTACCAGATTTTTAAGTCGCCAAACGGTCGATCTGTCACGTTCGGAACTCCGATGTCCGCTTATCTGGCACCTCGATGTTAATTTGTACTGAGTGTCTCCTGTCTCCTACATGGGGACGAAATAAATGGTGATTGCCACATCCACTCATTACAGGCAATTGGAGGTTATATACACTATTGGACATTAAAAATGTTACACTAAAAAGGAACTCGAATGCTGTAATCGAAATCAGTCCTTAATAGTAGAATAATATTTATAGAACACATACCTTTTAGTGGAAGGAATAAATAACTGCCGGCCTCCTGTGGTGCATTGGTTAACGTAATTGCCTCGCATCACAGAGGTCCAGGGGGTCAGGTGATCCGCCATGCACCTCATGGTGGGAAGGATGAACATTTAAAGGAGGAAGGAGTTGGGCAGTCGTGGAATAGAAGTTGATCAGTCGTGAATGGAACTTAGAAGTAGGAAGGTGGAGATGATATGAGAGATAGAGTTTGGCGATAAACACCAGGAATTATGAAGAAGTAGCTTGAGAGTGAGAGGTGTCTTTAATCTAATCTGGGGCTAACTGAAAAGAAGATAGACGGAAGCGAGCAGAAGGTGCCCTGTCTACGGAATCCGGGCACCTGAATTCGTAGAAGGAAGACCAGATACCAACGTCAGAAAGCATCAAAGGAAGGAGCCGCCTGAATTAATGAAGGGAGGAGATTGCTTACGTTTTACAAAAGAGAACAGGTGAATGTCTGTGCCACTGTCTGAAATGTGTCATGACTGTCGTTCTGCTGCAAAAATCCCTACAATATGACTCGTATGATTATAAGCTGAACTGGTCGTGGTAAGTTTTGTAGTGGTTGGTTTTTTGTTTTCTGTTAACTAATTTAATTTTTTTATATTTAATCTAACCAAATAATTTGTATAAGATTTAAATTAAAATCCAACCCCCCCAGTTCATGATACGGGGTTAGCGACGTGATAGTGCATTCTTTCATGCAGGTAAGGTGTCTTATTTCTCAGCTGATTTTTATTATAATTATTGCAGATAAAAACTTAGATAATCTGATTAAGAAAGTAGACAACGCTCTGAATGGTCTAAATATTTGGTTTAACGTGAATAAATTATCCCTCAACCTAGATAAGACTAAGTTAGTTCAGTTTAGTGCTGATGCTAGCAATAGACCAGTAGACAAGTTCTCAGCTAATGCACCTTTCCTCGGCCTTCGGATTGACGATAAATTAAAGTGGAATGACCATATGATCTGCTTACCGGAAAACTAAGTTCAGCTTGTTATTCTCTGAGAACACTAATGCAACACGTTGACAAAAAGTACGTCAAAATGGTTTATTTCGCGTATTTTCATTCAATTATGAGCTATGGCATCTCTAATTGGGGAAACTGCTCCAGGAGTAATGAAATATTTAAGTTGCAAAAGCGTGCAATTAGAATACTTTCTAGCACGAATTCTAGATCGAGTTGCAAACCTTTCTTCAAAAGTTTGCAGATACTTACTTTACCAAGCATATATATTTATGAAGTATTAAAGTTTGTAAAGCGAAACACTAATTTGTTTCAAACAAATGGCGAGTTTCATGAATACGCGACTAGAAATCGTTCAGCTCTAAGGTCGGACAAGCATCGCCTTGCTCTACACCAGAAAAGTATTCACAATACCGGGATAATTTTATACAACAGCCTTCCGCCAGAGGTTAAAAATAGTACCTACAAAAGCTTCGTGAAGCAGAGTAAAATTATTCTTTTAAATGGCGCGTTTTACTCGGTACAGGATTTTCTTAATCGTCCTTCTAGTATTTAAATCAAGGTTCCTGCAAAAGGTGTTGAATGAGCTGCCTTATAAAATAGCACATATCTTAAAATTTCTATTCTGTTTTTTCTGCTCTTTTGTTTGTTTGTTTCATGTATTGCCTGGAGCTACGAGGGAAGGACAGTTTCCTGGTCGCAGAGCTCCAAGTAGTTAAAACTCCATTGCGTGTTCCTCAGTGTGTGCTTGTTTGTGTTTCCCAGTGTGTGTCCGTGTTGTGTTTATATTGACTTTTGTCTATATACACTTTCTTTTACTAATTTATTTTAAGTTTATTTGTCTTTAATTATTTACTTTATTTTGTTCATTTTTAATTTTTAATGTATGACGTATCCTATTTCCTCAATCGAGGATTAATGGAAACAACAATAAATCTAAATCTAGTGTTGTTTAACCTACTCGGAGTTACCAACAATTAAATTAGCTCTAGTCAATTTGTTGTAACATCTATAAAAAACATCCAAATACACTTGTCGCCAATATCATCTCCAATTTCCTTCGGTATCGCCAGATAGACTGGTTCGAGATAGATCTTCGGTAATATCGGCTTGGAAGAAATATTATACTTGCAATAATTTTCTAAGTTCTTTTTCAATGTTGTTTTCTACAACATTACAAGGAGCTATAGCAATGGAAATGCATGAGATATTATCATAAAATTGGAGATTCGTTTTCAGTAAACCAGCTATTGTAATTTGTTAAGTAAAATTGAAAATGACGTAAACATTTATTTTCAGAAAAATCTGGAAAATGCATTATACATTTCAGGAAAAATGAATATATATATATATAATCATTTATGTCAAAATAAGCAAAATAAATAAAATAATGTTTCATTTTCGATAACTCGTCCACATGTACTAAAATTTGCATTTAAATGCGTTTGCTGAAATAAAAACGGCATATTTCTAGTCATTATATTTAAATATTTATTGCTAGATGCAACTGCTGAGGATGAAATATTTTGTTTAATGTTAATCTAAATTTTAATACAATTTCTTATTTTCGTCAGTATATCATAATTTTGTTTTAGTCAGAATAAGCACCCGATTTAATTTATGATTTTACTAGAAATGTGTGTCGCATTGTAGGTAACATTCATGCAAGCGAGCCGACAATAAAAGGAAAAAAAATCACTATGTAGTGGAAAAAGAGACAACAATTGCCAACAATAATGAACAACTCAAAAAACGAAATGGCCGGTTCACCTCTCATCGAAAGTGTTGAACCCGAACGATCGTAAAACAACGTTTAGACAACCAGTAAACTATCTGCACAGTTCATTTTTAATAATAGTTCTTTCAAGCTAGTACTTCCGTAAACAAATCATCATTAAGAGGCGTTATTTCTTAAAGATCCAGTGGAATTATTTGAAAGAAAGAAAGGTCCGAAGGGATTAATATTTTATGCTTTCTGTTCGCATGACCCAGCTGAGGTATTCTAAGAATCTCTTGCTTCAGTTTTCAAAAACCGTATAATGTTACCCGCAAGCTCTTGTATATTTAAATGCTCTGCTCGAATAATTGCGGAGCACGCAAGAGATTTTAGGTGCTGTGTGCCATAATATCCTCAAGTGGGGTATTTTGTTGCCGGAAAACACTGATGAGAAAAGTCAAGAGTTTTACTGCACTGTAAGCTTCATGGAAATTTTAGAACTTTTTTTAAAATGTTTGTATGCTCCTCTTAAAATTCCACTGAGTAGTCGCTATAATGGAAAGCGCGGATGGATGAAGATTCGTGCTGTTGTGAATATTTGCATAACATATTAATGAATATGTCCTTTGACGTATACTTCAATGTAACATTCATTTGGAAATGGAATTACTAGAAATTAAATGACATCTTTACTATCTGAATTACAGTCGTTAAAACCGAAATTATATATAAGTAAATTTGTACATATATAACGTTGCTATGGAGGCAGAAATTGTTTAAATATTGTGAAAGTTGTGTAAATATTACACTTTAAAGAGAACAAAAATGTAATTCGTTTAAAAGGAACATCAGAAAAATATAATTCAATTTGCAGGAAGTGGAAGACGACCAAAGGACTAGATTTTGTAGAAGCTTCCTTACCTATAAGAAACAAAGCATAATATTTTCTATTGTTGTTTCAACAAGCCATTAAATTATTATAAATAAGGTACATTCAATGAATGAGAATATTTTTCTTTCATTAAGAATGGTTAAGTCTGTTTGTGCACAGACAGAAAATCTATGCACACAAATAAAAGAATTGCTTCTGTAAGTCAATTCATTCATTCATATTTGCCTCAATTTAAAACCTTCACGTAATTCCATGGCTTCTTTATTTGTTTAGTATCTGGTGAGCGTGCCTTTTGAAATCCATCGTTTGGCTGTTTTTTTTTTATATTCTGCGACCCGATTCTTTTGTGTGTCCGCCAGTAAAGGTTTGCCGTTGAGAGTTTTGAGAGAAAGCTGGACGACCATTAAGCAAATGAATACTATTCATAAACCGATTCAATGATTCGGAGTGATTTTGTTTTGTTTCCAACATTGTACATGTAAACACTGAATTCATGGCCGCAGGACAAGTTCTTTACGAACAACAGTTTTGTTTTCATACAGAGAAGACCAAAGTTTTTTCACTCTTGTGATAAAAGCATTCTGTAATATTTTATCCATCTATACTCACATTGGAGAACAAAATAATCAAACTTATATGTAAAATGACCTTAAAATTCCGTAAACTTCTAATTAAATCTATTTGTATACCTGATTAAACCTGAAAAATTATTTAGGTGATGAATATAAATACTACATTTTTTGCTTATATTGTTCCGTAAAATGCTATATTTCACAGTATAATCACGTTAACGGATATTTAAATTGTAATAAATATGAAGGACATGAAAATATAAACCTATCTGTGATTTATTCGCATGCTGAACTTAACAATCTGGGAGCAATACAACTATTCACGCGTTCTCGCCTGGCTAAAATTGAAATCAGTGGACCAGCAATTACCAATCGGATCATTCTTCACTTTCTGCCCGAAGCAGACGATTGTTACTAGACTAAATATATAAAAAAAATTATACAAAACATTAAATTTCTGTAATTTTTAGAAGCACATTACAGTAACATTATTTAGATTTTTTAATGTAGCATTTGCGATGTGTAGATAGAGAATTTAAATTTTGGTGATGATTATTGAAAAAAATTACTTAGTTTTAGGGAAGATGCAAAATATGTCATAAAAATATCTGTAGTAGCTTAATTGTTTAAAATATAATAACGCGGTACGTAATGATTCATAACTCATCACAAAAAAGGCAGAAAAGGGGTTAAAGATTGCCCACTGGGTATATACTCATTTGGTTAATTATTAAATGAAAAATAGATTGAGTTAGAAATTAAAGTATATAAAATGAAATAAGTATTTTAGACAAAGGAATGTTTATTATAAAAATTTTATTCCACATCTTCTTTTAAATCTAAAGCTGCCCCTAGACTTTCAATATTATCGTCAGTAATACTGCACAATATATTTATGAGTTCAATTTTATTAGTGAAGTTAGATGGCAGAAAGAGCAGGATTTTTGGTCGGATGAATACAGGGTGATTAGCACAAAAGCGAATAGAGAGAATGCAGGGGTAGGTCTTGTAATGAATAAAAGGCTGGGGCAACGAATAAATTATTATAGTAAAAGTTAATTACGATAACGTTAGACACACAAAAGCCAACGACACTCATTTAAGTTTATATGGACTTACGTGCCGCACAGGAAGAAGATATTGAGAAAATTCATCGTAAAAGTGGGGGAATTTTTATTCTGTTAGAGTACTGAAAATATTTTTATCACTGATATTGTACCAGGAGTATTTTTGACTCTCTCGAGATACTCGGGGTATATTTGAGTAATAGTATAAAATTATTTAATAGAAAATACATTAGCATACTGTAAATAATGAATTTGCTTCACAATGGTAAATGTTCAAGAATAAATAAATTATGCTGTTAATTAGTATAATATATAATTTAAGAGTTGTTACCGTATGAGTAAAAAACAATGGACGGTAGTAGGTTTTTATTTGGTGTGTTTGACAGCTATTGAGCTGACGTCACGAGGAACCAATATCACGTTCGACAGGAACGCGAACTTGGCGAGATCCGATCCAAAATAGAAGAGCAATTATTCCGCGCAAGGATGCAATTGAGCGACGAAGATTGGTTCTATCCGGCAAACAGAATTCCCCATTAACTGACACGATGCGACGCTATTTCCGGGACAGTGGCGTCTTCAATTGCCTTCCCACGGCTCGCTTCCGCAACTCTTATACCTCACGCGAGAATATTAATTAAAACACAAAAAAGAAATTAAACGAAAACACTCAACTCAGCGCAGCTGACTAGCTGTGTTCTCACAAACACTCTCCAGCCCTTCTCCATCCATGATTAGATGCATTTTCATTGCCTTATTCATTATTGTTTCAATTGAACTGACAGCACTCGAAGGCAACTGTTTGTAATGTCATTTTACCTATTTTCTTATAACAATAATTTCTTTCTTTTAATGAGTTCAAACAAAATAAAATTATATTTTGAGTTGAAATTATTATTCAGATCATGCAGACTAGATATACTAATACTCTTAATTTAATGTAAGAAAATACCAATTTAATTAATTGAATTGTGTTTATTTATATAATATTATTTTGTATTTCAGGTTTTTTGATGAATCAGTTTACAAGCTATTTGACTAATTGAATTCTATATGCTATATTTAAGAACTTTATTTCTGGCGATACTGACGCAATCTGAATGTTCCTCAAGGTTCCCTTATAAGGGAAAACAGGACCATTTATTCATTTTTAAGTATATTGGTTCTGGATACTTTAATTACAGAAAACGGTTTAGGAGTACTTTTCGACCACGAAAGGAAATTTAATGAGTACTTCGAAAACGGCTTTACAAATGTTGAAAATTGTTGAAAGGGTATGAAATTTAGAATTTTAATATACTCTAATTGTCAGACCTTTATTTTTATATAGTCCTAATTCATACATTCAAAATGTAATTATTTTATGTTTACAATAAACCTTTAGAAACAGTACTACAAAATTTCTTTGGTGTTTTATGATCAACTGATACTTTATTGGTCACAATTACGAATTAATATCCACAGTTTTTCCAGTTTAGAAATATGTAAATGATATGAAAATTATTTATAAACTTGTCAACGGCACAATTTCCTGCAAATTTAAATCGAGTGCATTGAGATTAAATATTCCTAGATAAACAACTACTACCGATATTTTACATTACGATTTACATAAAGTACTCTTTTTCTAGAATGTGAAAATATATAAATGAAACAATAGATATTGATAAAGCCCCTTTCATTAGTTCAGTTAATTCAGTGATGGAACATGCTGTATGTGAACAGTTTTATAAACTACACTTTGCAGTAGTCTAAAAACTTAAAATAGTCATAGTAAAACATAGGAAGGAAAATTACATCAATTTTTCTGCGTGATTTATTTGTTTGTCTCGAATTGTTTATTTTGAATTTGGGCAAAATTACGCATAAAAAGATAACAATAAGTATAAAAATAATATTAAAGATTTACAAATTGAATATCAGATGAAGAATTGGAAACCTTAATAAATGGCATGAACGGAGTCCTGGAGAAATAGTTCAATACGAGAATTAATAAAGGGAAAATCAAGGTGATGGAGTGTAGTTTGGGAAACAGTAGAATAACAATAACATTGGGAAGTGATATTTTGACGGAAGTTAAGGAATTCTGCTACTTGGTAGAAGTATAGTAGCCATGAAGAGTAGGATAGCACAAGCAAGGAAGGCTTTCGCGAAAAAGAGGAATTTACTTACGGGTAATATAAGTGTGAATATTACGAGATCGTTGCTAAAAATGTTCGTATGGAGCCTGGTGTTATATGGGTGCGAAACGTGGTCGATAGGAGCTCCGGAAAGGAAAAGAATAGAAGCCTTTGAAATGTGGTGCTATAAGCGAATGCTGAAAATCAGATGAGTGGATAGAGTAAGTAACGAGGAAGTTCTAAACAGAATAGGGGAAAAGCGAACAATATGGAGGACGTTGACCAAGAGAAGGGATAGATTAATAGGCCACGTTTTAAGGCACGAGGGTCTTGTAAAATTAGCATTAGAGGGAAGTGTGTGGGGTAAGAACAGAAGAGGGAGACGAAGGATAGAATACGCTAAGCAGATTAGGGAGGATGTGGGTGGTGTTAGTTATGAGGAAATTAAAAGTCTTTCGCACATAGTTTAGAATGGAGGGTTGCATCAGATCAGTCTTAGGACTGAATACCACAACAACACAAATTGAATATTGTGAGATAACTTCACTTCTTAGATTTTTAAATTTTCCTTTTTGTGAATAAATTTAAATGATCTTTCTACTGTTTTAATAATTTGAAAAAACAAATATTTTGACTAGTCCAGTAGCTCTAGTTAACCCTTGACTGCCTTGCTCTCTCTTCCGCATCTGTCCTTTGAAATCCCTTCCTATACTACTAATGGAGAGCTGCCACCATGTGAATCACCCCCTGTGTAGCCTGTCACTCCAAAAAAAGTAAATATACAAAAATTGCTGTTTGTTTTTTCTTCTGTTTGGTCCTTATGTTTCGAAATCTTATATGTAATGCGTGGATTTGAACGATGTTCACTTTGTAGATGATCACTTAATACACATGTGCTAGAAGGAAAGAAAATTGTAACTATGATAATTAGAGGATTACATAGTGTTCATGAAAATATTACTGAAATTTAATGGCGATATTTTTCTACAATATGTGGTATTTTAAGGTATTACATTGCTTATTATGCTTTGCAGAAGTTAGGGGTGAGAAAATCTAGAAGAAAGAAAAGACTATTATCCACGTTCATTGGTACAATCTTCATCGTCGTGCTCTGAATTCAATACAATCCAATTCCGAGTTTGAAACGTCTATTCATTCATTTCTCGCTTTAAGAACAAATATAAAATAAAACGTTTATGTAATAAATTGTGTGAGAAAATAAATTCGCTGTATTTTCCTGAAATTTAAATAAAGCATAGAATTAATTTCATACAATTTCAGTAGTTTTATTGGAGGAACAATGCACTATCAACGGTATATAACCTCGAGTCAAAATGTGTGTGTGCTCTTTTGCGACAAGTGGTCCCGAGATGGTCCCTATACCATTCATCCGATTGCGATGAAACTTTGCTGAGCTGTGAACCGCCCACAAAGGTCTGAAAGTGCTCCTAGAAGTAGGGTTGGACGGGGGTGAAAAGTATAAGGCAAGACTAAATGGCCGAAATTTGATTCAAATAAATATTTTGGCGATAACGAAATTGCTAGTGTTTCTGTATAATCTCAACCCCCTTGGTCACGATCGAGGAGCACCAACATGGTGGGGATTGAGGACGTTACATATAAATAACGCGAAAAGAACCACGGTTAGTGCCAATTTGGGGGTTATTTAAGTCCTGAGCTTCATTTTGACATTCAACATGCAACTTGTGTTGTACTTCAATCACAGTCTGGGAGGTGGAACGCGAAAACAGCCTAGATTGTTGTCAAATCCGGGGCTATAGAAGTCGCTGAATTTCACTCCGACATTCAATGTACCGGTTAAGTCGTATTTCAACTTATAGGAGTGTGGTATAATGGGATAAAAAACACGCATCATCTTTATTGCTACTATTTACGAGGCACTGGCCCCATGAAATGCAATGTTAAAAATCATACTCAGATGATATTGATTTTTGTAAAACCTTTACTTTGGGCGTTTCTTTGTCTGCGTGCAATATAACCAATTTCTTTTGTTTTAATATTACTTTTAAGTCAAAGGGAGGAGAAAAGTTTCAATTGAATGGAAAGCGGGAGGTCCTCGGTTCGAATCCTGGGTCCGGTCGACATTTTTCCACTCTTGTCTTCTATATTAATTTTTATTTATTACCCTTATCCAATTAACCGAACTAATGTTTTAGAATGGATACAAAATCTTTGGGAATATTTTCCCACAGGCTTTGTAAACACGTTTGTGTGGTTGTGCACGAAGGTTCTGGATTGAACTATATTTACAGATATATCCGAACATATTCAGACAGTGTTGAATATGTCCACTGCATATACAGATTCATCGCATCAGAATACAGTTGAATACAACCTATTGTCATAAATGTAATCGTGAGCAGTGTAAAAATACCCATAAACCGTCACTAATGGCCCATCAACAAAATGATTTCGACATCTTCGTCCGTTCTCAGTGGCGGCTTTGGATCTCATTTGCTTTTGGGTGTTGTGAGCAAGGCAATTTCACGTTGCTGTTAAAGGCAATTTCCGTCTGTGTGTTGCCTGGCTTCCTTAAGAAGGCACCGTCGCCGTGTTATCGGTGAAGAATATTGGCAGAGACCCGCATCGCCCCGTGTTATTACTGCCACCACTAACCACAGACTTTAATTTCCGTGGTGGGTTTATAATTTTCTATGTAATAACACGTGGACGGCGAGTCTGTACTTTGAGGGATTACATAGAATAGGATTAACTGATGTATCAGCAAACATACCATCGTATTCAAGACATACGATAAATCATAATTCCATGAGCAGCGATTTTTAAGAGATAAAAAACCTTCAAAAACGTTATTATACTAAATGAATTCTATAATTGTAATTATATAGTTAGATCTATTATTTCCGTTAGTCATCTGATGAGGAAATAGGATAAGTCAAAATGATACAATAATAATAAGATTAATATAGTAAATACTTAGACCAGGGTTTCCCAAACTTTTTCTTCAATGGAACACTTGGTAAAATCGGCTCATTTTTTAGGATGGGATGTTCCTAGTCGTAAAAAGTAAAACATGATTTAAATTAGTAATTATTTTTAAATATAGACCTGTAATATAAATTTAAATAAAGTACTTTGTGACTTTGATGATTTTAGGTCCCTGAATTGCATATTTTATTGATATCAGGGACAATATTTGTAAATTGAATTCTAATATCTTTTGTGGCGTCGAGCGTATTTCTGCACTTTGACTTCATTGCAGCATAATACGAAAATCCAGCTTCGCATAAATAGGTTTGTAGGAAACGGAAGTGAAGCAATAATAGCATATTTTGAAATATTGGGGTACTCTTTGAACTAGCCCAGTAATCACAGAAGACTATTTTTCTTTCACTGATTAAATCAATTAGTTTTTCATAGCCACTTACACCTAAACCTACATAAAAAGGATTATGAACCTTCAATCGTCCTGACTAGTTTTCGGAAACTACTTCATTTACTTAAAAATTTAATTCATTCAACATTCATGAATGGCAGTAAACCAATTAAGATCGTTAGATTCAACTCATGAAATCTTATATTATATTCTTTTTATCAAAAGATCTAATTTTATCTCTTGTATTAAAATTTACAATACTTTCTCCTTGCAACGATATGTTCATTGCACTTTGTAAAATATCTGCCAGATATGCGAGTTTAATCGACAACGAAGGATTTTGTAAAACGTCAACAAAATGTTGTCCTGAATTATTTGTGCATTCAAGAAAACTAAAAACTCATTTCGAAGTTGTGCTTTTCCTCTGGATATACATCTCAATAAATATGTAATAAACGTGTTGTGTGTTCCCTAGCCATGTTATCACACAAAATTTTAAATAATTTGGATTGAAGTTACCACTAAAAGTTTCATGTGGGCCTCCAGTTGAGAACCGCTGCACTAGATGATCCTGACAAACTGGATACGTGTTATTGAATTAAATTCTACAAACAAAGGTATATAAGATTGGCTTACTTTTTGGTCAAAGATACTGTTTGTCAAATTAAATAAAATATTAATTGTATAATTGTGGGCTATGGCAATCTCTATCTCACTCGTAGAGGACCACACTTGTTCATTGTTACGTTTTCCATTGTAGCAGGATACAAGGAATAGGGTTTCTTTGTTTCGCAACGTTGTGATTCGATTTTCTCCCGTTCAATGCAATCGGAGTTTTCGTCATTCGAACTGATTAAGTGGTATTATAACATGATATTATAATACGTTGTATAGAGAGAATCACTTCAAATGTTTGCGGAATGTCTATTCAGGCCCCGAGGAATACAGTTTGGCAAACACGGACTATACATAACTACTAATTATAACACATTGCAAAAAATAATACAAATATAAAAAAAGATTATGCACTATATGTAATGTAAGTATAAGAATTATTATGTCATACACACATCACTTCACAAGTATCTATCTGGCAGCTCAGATAATTGTGCAGTATCAGTTGGATATACATAGAAGATAAATTTATTTTGGCACTCCATAAAATAGCCAGTATTTTCTAGGGAACTAATCAGCGTTAGTCTCAGATCGATTTACAAAGTCATTGTTGTTGTGGTATTCAGTCCTAAGGCTGGTCCGATGCAACCCTCAATGCTAACCTATCTCTTCAAATACAAGTATTAGTTTTCTAATTGTTCAAGTTGTTTAGGTGAAACAAATTTTCAAAGTGATGAAAAGAGCCAGTTTTTAAGTAACCGTATGAAGCACTCAGTAAAAAATTATTTTCCCACCACACTTTTATTAAGTTACAAAAATAATACTGACAATTGATAAAAATGTTCATATTAATATATATACATATTAATGTAAAAAAGCTTAAATATATTCAAGTATGTAACGCAAGAAACATTTTCAAAGCTGCCAAATTTTGAAAATAATTTTCTAAATATCTCAACAAAATAAGTTTACTGAAACAAAAATTTTGTATGTCGCTACATATGTGTGTTGTTAACGCAGTTAAAATTTCAACTCAGTAGTTATTCATTTACAGTAATTTCAAATTTCAGTCCCCGTATCCCTTAAAATCTTCTGAACTCAGCAATATATCAAAATGAAACACACAAAAATTTAAGTTAAAATTAATATTTACATTATATTAATATTATTGAAATGAAATATGCACGAATATCTAAGTTGAATTACATGTTTTTAAACCCTAAAATTTTCACTGAAATCCGTTAAGCCATTTCGAAGCCTATTCGAGACAAACATACGGACAGACAGACACTTCAATTTTATTTATTGGTATAGATTCAGGTAAGGATCAGAGGTTCATCCCGTGGATCTTGGAAAATAAAAAAGACCCCTTTCATATTAAGAAAGAGATCATTCAACCCATATGATGTTTCTCAACATACAATAATATTTTATAGCATCAATGAGTTGGAAACCAGTAAATTTCAAGACGTTCCTAGAATCTTCATATCTAGATTTCCAAAAGGGTTAGCAATAATAGCAACCCAGTGTCGGTTACCACGACAACCTGACAGTGTTGCTCGCTAACATTTATTTCCTTTGACGACAGCCGCTCCACTGTCAGACCTAAATCCGCGAAAATAGCGACGGACGTGATATATGCGCGAAATGTACGTATCGCTCGGCGTTTCGGTGCGTTCACGCGACTTCGCTTATATTCAGGACAAAATTTACGCTGCATTGCGGTCACAACGGGGTCGTAATTATCCGTAGCCAAGTTGTGACCAACGAAACGGAACGCTAGCGAAAAGGAACCCTTTAGTAGATGTAGTAATTTGTCTTCTTCCATGTGACAGCCCAAAACTCGCCACGGAATTGCTGGAATCCAAGAACAATGCTCTATTTCTTTCTGCAAAACAATCACCCGTTTACTTTGTTCAAGGTAGCAAGACAATGCCGGCAGGTTGGAGTAAGTTTCTTTATATTATAGGAATTACGATATTCTAAAATACTTGTAAATTAATTCCGTCTTGGAGTGTAATTAATTCACTATAAAATCACTTGATACCAAATGTCTGGAATACGGGTTTATAGATATTCCTAACAAAAGCCACAAAAAATGTAAAAGCTACAGTAAGTTATATTGCTAAATAAATAAGTTGTAACTTAGTAAATATAGACGATTAACCAATAAACATTCAGAATATTTTAAATCTGAAAGATCTCCAGGCCAAGAATGGAAAGTACGCTGTAAACTATAACAGAATTAACTATTAAAGCCAGATAAGTGTAATAGTTTTAATAAAAACACCACAGAACGTTTAGTAATTTAAGCCTTAAAATTATAACATTTTATAATAAAATAAATTAAAACCCCATTATGACAGACATTAAAATTAATATTTTATTAATAACTTAATTGTAATGGCGTTTCCGAACATTATTTCGTTCTCATCAGTTTGTCGATATTAAGTGCTTAGAAATATTTGAAGATATTAATGTCTGTTATAATGGTCGTTAAATTTGTCCTATTAATAAAACAACTGCAGTGAAGTAAAATAACATTTTATGATATTTTTGCATAAATTTGTATTGTTCCTTTCACCACTTCGTATTTTTAGATAACCGAATTATTAAGATAACATTGCATTGTTTATAATAAGTAAAATCACACATATCAATAAGGAATATTAAACAATTGATGACTTTGTACAGACATTATTCTATAAATTTTAATTATAATAACGTTTCGGCATGTTTTTATGCCTTCTTCAGATTTTTTCCTCCCACAACAGTCTCAAAACATAACAAAAAATCACATCAGAAGTCCAACAATAGTGTTAGAGATCAGAAGCAACACGTAATACTTAAACTCCTTTTCCCCTAGTAGTTACGTTTTACACTGTTATGGGGAAAAACCTGAAGAAGGCATAAAAACATGCCGAAACGTTGTTACGAATAAATTTATAGAATATAGCCTGTAAAAGGTCATCAATTGTTTAATTATATATAAAAGAAGTTAAATTTAAACCTTTCGAATAAGTAATATTGATAGACAGACTGAGAAAATGATTAAAACGACATGGAAAACCTTTTAGTTGGACTCAGCCTGAGGAGCAAATAAATATGTACAGAAACGTTGTAGGGCTGTTGAAGAAAGATTTTAAGATTAATGTATTTTTTTTACAAAAAAGTTTAACAAGAATAATATTTAAGTTGAATTTATTTGTATCATAAAAGGAAAGAGGATTTAGAATGACTGTGATGTAAGGAATTCAAACGATGAAGATGAAAAAGTACGAACAGAAGGTTAATTATGTTTTAAATGATAAAATATCAAAATAATACAACCCACTTGGAGCTGTTGCTGGATTTTAGCAATGAGGCACTGCGGAATTCACAATTAATGAGGTTGAGGTTTGGGTTTAGCAAGTTTTCCGCTCAATTTGAGGAATTTATCGCGAATTGTAGTTCAGTGCAGGTTCATAAAAAATGTTGTCGTAAATAAAGCAAGGAGTACAAATAGTTTCTAGAAACATAAGTAACTTTGTTAGCGAGAATAATCCGCAGAATATTTAGATTAATCTTCTAGTCAGTTTCATAAAACACAAAAATATTATAATTGCATTGCTATTTTATAAAAATCTCTGAATGTCATGAAAAGTATAAGTTATTAAAAAAGACAGTTTTAAGAACATTTTAAAGGAAACGTTGGTAGGAAGGTACCTGTTTAATCTGTCATGTATAAGATAAATATTATTTTGAGTTAATTTCACTGTAAAGCTGACTTAACGGCAAGGGATGAAAACAACAGAAACATAAATATGTAATGTTATTATATTAGAGCATAAATGCGCTATGAAACTGCAAACTTGTGAGCTACTGCAATGAGTTACTTTATTATGCATTTTTTTTCGGCAAGCTCTCTTATACTAGAAATTACGTCTGACTTGTTCCTCCACTTCTGTTGCATGACATCTTTAAATGATTTATTTAAACATCATCTCCTAAAACTGATATTTGTCTTTCGCCGCAGATTAGCAGCAAGCGACATTTACTTACTATAGGAAGAATACAGGATAGAACTTAAACCTTAATAAAAACTGTAGGTCCTACTAGAAAACTCGCTTCAATTTCAGGAGTATATGATATTTTATTCCGTATAATAACAACAATTTTGTGTTTCATGTTGAATTTTTGGAATCCACACGCGTGAAATTACGGAAGCCAAAGGCTTTCCCGCTGAATCGAATCAGTCTGGGAGCCGATGGCAGTGATAGCCGTCGAAATGCCACTGTAAATCACTTTACCCGGTTGGAAACAAGCCTTTCTTAATTCTGGAAATCATTGTACATATTTTCTAATTTTATCTATGTTTGTGAAACAGTTTTGTATCTGAAAATGTGAAACCTTCCTCAGAATGTTCTGCAGTCAGCTTGACAAGTAATGATGTGTAGAATACTCGTGTAATGGCTTTAATTGTGCGTTTTATCTTCCGAATAAGAAATTTTCAGTCTTACTGAAGTCGCAGAAGGTGAATGAGGCTTTCTATGACGACGTCACTTTTATACGCATCTTGCGACACAAATATTACAGCTATTAACAAGTAAATTAAACAGTGCTCCATATAAGTAACACAAGTAAGAACGTAGGCATTTGATTGACTTACTTTTCCAGACTCACATTTTTTAAAGGCGTAGATTTTCTCGCTTGCCTAATTTATTTCTAAGACTATATTATGAACGAGGGTGGTCTGAAAAGTTTCTGATACTACAAAAATTTAACAAATAAATCTTCAAATTTATTTTTATTTTCTACATAGTCTCCTTGTAGTCTATACACACAGTTGTCCCCATGCGGTGCCCCCATCTCTTTAACCTGGCGTTTTCCCAACGCGATTCGAAAATGAGCTTGTCTAGAAATTTAAAACCAACCGCCTGCCTGATGATTATACCAAAGGAAAGAAAATGGTATGTCAATACGAGGCCGTTAACTTTTATTCTTCGTATAGAGCAAAACTTGAAAAACAATACAAAATACAATAATTCATTCGAAGAATGCCTTGTAAAGGAATAGTACGTACTGTATTTGATGGTTGCTATGACGTGAAACACGCATTACTATGGCTATGTCACCTTTAAGAATAGGCGACAGTTGAGACTGAATCTGACTAATGTAATGTCGCTGCTGAAAGCATCAAGCACAAGGGCTTCATTAAGTTTACCACATACTTCAAAAGTGACTGAATATTGAATTTCTTAAACTTACTTACAATTACAATATTATAGAAAGATCTTTCATAGAAATTATTTTGTACTTGAATTTTAGTTGTCTATTATACGTTTCGAAAATTTCTTTTTTTGTTTTTCTTAATAATCTTCTAGTGATTGCTTCCTAAAACTTAACTTTTTGACCTGAAGAAGTTGTAATTTAACCTGGTTTAGAACATAATTCGATTTTTGAATAAAAGTAAATTATGATTGTAGAATAAAATGTATATCTTATACTAGGGGCATCAAATGACTTAGGTGGAACACGGTAAAAAAATGTTGCGAGAAATTGCTTTAACATGTCCAAATAGTACTCGGTGACCTTTTCTGCCAAATAACTGTTTATAAGTATTTGGCGAAAATCACTGTACTCCAAGCGCAACTTTAAGCATGTAGAAAACAAAGTGTTTGGGGATAGATATGACGAGAAAGCAGGATGGTCAAGCCGTTCAAACCATTACTCGTTGGATTTTCGCCATGGTAACCGCTGGTGTGTATTGTTGAAATAATTTTTTTTCTGAAAATATGACACTTTATTCCGAATTTTCTATTATTATCTAGTTAAATAATGATGCGAAATAAACTAATATTTTTAGCGATTAAGGTAACGAGTATTCTAAAACGTCATTACTTCTCAAATCGATTTTTTGGAGCCGATTGTCCGCTGATTAGTTTATTGTTAATGTGATACTATAGTGTATCAAAGTTTAATCTACAGTAAATAATCGGCGCCAAAACTCCCGATTTATTGCACGGCAACACAGAGTAGCAAATGTACAGTTTCAGCTCAAAATTACATAAGACAGTATAAAAATGTTCCTTAGTAATTTATGTATTAGTATTCTATTGGGCGAAAGTTATAATTTTTCTAATCCAATATCTTGTATAAGAAACAAAATATAAAACAAATACATAAACAAGTTAGTTGATGACAGCGCAGGTAAGACTCCTCGTGGTGCGAGCCAAATATCTTAAATATTTAAGATACTCTTTGGTGGGTGCCAACATTGCAGACATGGCGCTGGCTGTGCGTCTCGACGTCTCCACTGACTTCGCCTCCACCTTGTGGCTGTCTGCTTACTTACACTTGCCGATAGAAACAGATTTAGTTTCAACCCCAATGAACTAATAAGCTCAATATCGATATAGATAATATATTAATCGAGCTCGCCAAGTACCTAAAATTATAACCATTATATGGGATGAAAACATGTGCTTCAAAAAATATCTAAGTATCGAGAACAAAAAACGACTTCACATTTTGAATATCCTACTAATATCTGGGGTGCAAACAGAGATATGCTGAACATACAGAACAATGATCCAAGACAAAATAAAAATGGTTGCCATATACATGCCTAAGTCGAAAGATATTTACTCAGAATGTTAACCACAATTAGCAATGAGGAAAAGTGGGTAACCACCGGTTGACTTCAAACCATCATTATACTTATGACGCAGGCCAACGAAACTACACTATGCAAAGGCAGTATTAGCAGATATGCCCTTAAAACAAGGGAAGCCTCATAACAAACACTAACGGATGAAACATTTATTATTCATTTCTCCTCTCCAATTTAATTCAACCTTAATAAAATCTTTTTGAACTTAACTTAAAAACTTTTAGATATAAACTTATGTACGGTTAAATTATTAGTTCAATAATTGACTTAAAATAATTAAGGGATTAATTCGAATAAATAGTAACAAACATAGATATATTTTGCATTCAAATATTTTAAGATAAATATAGCCTGCAGTTTTTGTGGTTTATTTGATGAATTGAAAGAAATGTATTTTGAAACACAGAATAATTATTAGGTTATATCAAAATATAATACTCCATGAACTTGAGCACTGTTTTACGTTCTTAATAGCTACGAATATAATTTTTTCACTTGAAAAAGGTTAATTTTATTACAGGAAATCAGTTCTGCGTGTTATGAAAACGTTTAGTAGTAAACCGACTATCAATTTCAGTGACAGATATTAAACAATGTAATATTATTCTAATTATTCATTTCAGCTCGAGGAACAAACAAATTTAATCACGTAATTTACTTCCGTTACGAAGATCATCTCAGAAGACCATATTCAAGATAGTATTCTGTATTATTAAGATGTATACTATAGATAGGCTTTGTGGTGTGGATTTAGATTATTATTAATTAGGTAAGCTAATGTCATGTAACATTCATAAACAAATACTTATCTGATATTTCTCTGAAGATTCAGATTTATGCAATCAGTGTCTTCTGAATTCATGAATTCTTTATAAGTACTTCTCATTAATAAAAATCTTTTAACCAATAAATAATAATTTATCACGTTAAAATATAATCACCAAAACACAACAGAGATCTTACTACAGCTAAAGAAACACTAATTCCCGAGATCCGAAATTCGTTAAAGACTGCTTTCCAAATAGATTAATTCTTCTGACATAAATACGTAATCAATTGTATTTGATATTATTTATTACAGCTTGATAACAACATTATTATGGTGGTTGGATATGACATTTCAATATCAATGTTTTCAGACGGTTTTAGAAAAGATGAGGTAAATGATATCTATAGTAATTAAAGAGGATGCCTATTATCGTTAAGTGGACACTTCACACTTCGTTATCTAATTTTCCTTTCTTTAATACAAAACTATATTTTCAAAAGTCATATATTTCGAAATAAATACATCTAAAACAATACAGAAACATATTTCTGTCGGTGACATGAAAGCCATTCTAATTCAAATTGCTGTATTCGTTTCAATTCACCTAAAGAGTTGTACAAATAAAGAACAAAATTATTCAATGCTCCAATTGTTAAATTAGAATTTGTTAATAATTTCTGCGCAAAACTTACCTCGCGGCACTTGTCCCATCATTTAGAAGGACACTGTGTTCTTCAGGGCTAACATCGACACTATTGAAAGGGGTGTTCATCACCGGGATCAAGTCTATGCGGAGGCGCAGGGCCTCTTGAATCTCCTGGATCTACGTCGCTGCACAGCTGCACCTTAAGTGCCTAAAAAAAGAAATTAATCTTTTTTTAAAACGTAATTATAACGTCGCAATAGAATACGCGTATCCATTTTCTTCAAGTCGGTATTCAGAATGAAAAAAAAATCCTTAGCAACGTTCCAGTATTGTTGAGTAGACTTCCACGAAATAAAAATAATAAAGATTACGTCCAAAGATCCTCAAACATAGACCCTAGCTTTTTGTGGAGGCGTACGTATTATCTAAGCATTTACAATCTGCCGGGCCACGGAGTAAACGCGCGCTGATGATATTACAGCGAGCAACTAGTTCTTCATTGTCTGATTTTGTAATAATAAGTAAAAATTTTCGACCAATTTCCGACTTTATTTTCAACAATTTCCAAAGAGGAAAAGCAGAACGCGTCGATACTTATTTGTACCTTCTTCAGATTATTATCCTGTGGAGAAACATTGATAAACCATGTGTTCACATGAAAACCTCAAACATTTGACATATTTTGTAGTAAAGAGGTACAAAAATGAGATCACTCACCTAATAATCAATACATCAATTGCCACATTTTAAATACAACAATATTGTACAATATTGGGGACTCTACGACAATTTTACAGTTGCTCAGTTGTGGTAAAACTGAGAGGCATGAGCCACAGAGGTACTGAGCAGTCTCTTCAATGATTCACAATCTGTCCCCGCTGTGACCTTGGAAAGTAATCGAAAAACAAGAATCGGAGCCTCAGTGAATATTTAAAGAAACTTTATATGGAAAGATTTAATATTTAATACCTAAATGATATAAAAAGTTATTAGAAATAAATTAGTTCATATAATAAGTCAGTTAGGAAAGACGACAAAACACTATATATTTACTAAAATATTAATATAGCAACATAAGAAAATAACGTATTATAATTATTGCTTAATTTAATTGCGTCATTCTGAGAGTTGACGGCGTTCTCAGCTGTTTTAATATATAGCATTTCAGATAAATTGCGATTGTATAAATTTAGTTCTACGTCTAAAATTTTAACGTAATTTGTAATATAAGACCATCTTCAATAGCACAATAATTATTAATGAAACAGAATCTGTAAAATATTCTATATTATAAGCTATAGTAACTCCAAACAAAACATACTTGTTGACGGTATTAGATTATTTTTCCTGGAAATAAGGAGTAATGCCCGTAGATCTTGACTATTATATTTCGCTAAGTGTGTTCACTAGTGTCTTACACACTCAAGCAGCTAAACGGTGTTTTTGAGTTTTAATATATTATCGATACGAAGTTTCTGCATTCTCAAGATTTATTTAACTACGTAAAGAAATAATTTAAAATATATTAAAAATTTATTTTCAATCAAAATCTTCGCGTCGAAAGTTTAAAAAACATATTTTCGTAGTTCGAATTTTTATAATTATATTTTTTTATCGGATTGTTTTAATAAAGTATTGTAATGTTTTATGATGAAATAAAAAGGTGATATTTAAATAATTTAATGAGATAGTGTAGCGCAGTAGAACCCGCGTCCAATTTTTTATTATAATTTACGGGAACTTAAATACCAAATATTCCGGCATGAGAAAGTCGCTTGTCAGGAAGAAGGGGTTTTTCCGCGCGTCGTCTTGGCGGCTCGGAATAATAACAAAGGGACTGCGGCTGACACCTGGACCATAAAGCTCGGACACCTCGTCGCCGTTTCGGAATGTCTTAATCTGCCTGGGAATTTGGTGACCGGGTGGCGTGTGTTCCCCAAATGAAACAAGGGATATGATTGGAGGATATCCATCCCTGCCACCTTAGTGATAGGTGTCGGATAAGTGGGGACAAGGCTTTAAAGAGGCTGGCGGAGACAATTTGAAGAGGAGATTTGACAGATTTTTGCAAGTGATACAAGGTGATGGTGAGAGGATATTGAAGGAGAGTGGTGGACAGATTTTTATGGTGATACAAGGTGGTGGTGAAAGGAGATTGGCAGCAGAGTGGTGGAGAGAGGAGATTGGTGAGGTGGCAGCGGAGACCATGCTTCGATCAGTCCAGGAAGCAGGGAAGAAAGGTCTTAGCAACAAGAGAAGAAAGACTTCGTGTTATTGTCGACCGGATGCTTCAAGTTCCACAACTCGGAAATTACAGCGAGACGCCTATGAAGACAACGCAGGTTCGTCAACGATCAGATCTGCTACACGTGGTCACCCAAACCATTAATACCCTGATATTTTTAATACAGTCCCATTTTTAAATAATTTTTTGAACTTAATTTTTACCTGGACTCTTATGGACCTACGAGCGAGTTACACCTACAGGAGTGGGGATGGCCGTCACGCTGCCGCCTGTAGGCAAGGCCTGGCGTTGTATTTTAAATTTATCAATTGAAAATAAACAGCGGTTATTTAATAGTTAATGTGGTGGTCAGATCATTTATTTAAAGCTTAAACTCCGCCGCCATATTTTCTTGACGACTGCTACCATCTTCATGTTGAGGTCGCAAACTTTTCAGTCCACCCTTGTATTATTTCTCTAAGGCTGAACTGAGGTATTCAAAACAAAACTATCCCTTATAAATATTTAACACTCAGATAGAAAATTGATGAATAATTACGCGTTTGGAAAGCGAGAGTTCTGGCGATAAGGCTTGTGTGGCAGCCAAATTAATGGTGTTTAAGAATCTTGAAGAAGAAGATCGTGTCGCACTTGTTCTAGTGCGAATGAAACCCTCCATTAGGTCCGGAAGAGAATAAATAGATGACGAGATGTAATTTAGAGAAAATTTTGTTTTTGAAACTGTCAGTGATGTCTAAGTAAATTTGAGAGTAGTTTTGTCGGTATGTTTGTGCGAACATAGGAACGCCAACGGTCCAGCATAAACAATCATAGGAAGCCCCAGTGTAATCGAAATGGACTTCCAGCTACGAACGACCTTAGAAAACATTTTTTGTGAGTTCAAAGCAGTAAACCATTCTACTCCTGTCAAGGTTGCCGTAGAAATTTGTTCGTAACAGACAGTGAAATTACATGAATGATCATATATAACTTAAATAGATTTCCCGATTCTAAAGCTCACCTGAAGATCCTGAGTTTTATAAGCTGGTACAATGTTCAATTAAGAATTTTACATTTTTCTTATGTATTACTATGCTCATATTTAAATTTGAAATTAATGAATTTTTATATTCGAATCATCCATACATTTTTAATTTGGTTTAATCCCATCTCTCCATCCCACAACGATTAATAGAAGTAATATAATTCTGTTGACCGTTCACAGCTACACTGAGAGAAGGAACTCGACTCTGACGGTGGATAATATAATGTGAATCTTTGCAAATTAGTCGTGTAGGTAAAGAGTATACGGTTTCGGCAGTTGCGCAAACAGTTTTTCCGGACGCCATTTCCGATTGCGTCCTTGCAGAGTGGAGCTCATATCTGAGCCTCTGTAGCAGGTGTTTGCAGAGGCTGCCCCTCAGAAGCGCAAACAAGACGAGTAGGCCTCAAAGTGACCACAGGGCACAGATTTAGCGGCGGAAGTGCCTCAGGTGTCACTCAACTTACGGACAAACAAGGACCTTCAGCTCGATTTCGAATTCCCTACTAAAACTCACTAAGTTTTATTTTATAATCAGTTATGTAACTTTTGTCGCTTGTCCGATAGATATATGAGAAAAGATAGTCTTATTCAAAGAACTGGACACTGCAAATTAAGCCACACTTACCTACTAAATAGATCCATTCCACCGTCATATGATCTATGTAATACTGCCTTAAATATAGACCATGTAATCAATCAATGTCCCAAATACCACCAATACTCACTAAAATACCTACAAGGCAAAAATTACAAATCCATCTTGGACTCCCATGAATATCAAAAATACATTATTAAGTTTTGTAGGGACAGTAAGATTTTGATTTAATTCAAATGTATTGTATTTTGTAATAAATAAAAAGACAGTCAATAAGTCAGCATCTAAATTAATGCTATTTACTCAGAGCGACGTTTCGTCTCATTTTTGAGACTACCTCAGACGTACTACAAACATAATGTTACAAGAAATTAAATATGGGTTCTATGTTACAATTTTTTAATTTACATATAAAAAACATGGTTCGAAACTTACAAATATAGCAATTTAAAAAACGTCGCTTTTGAATAAATTGTGATAAATTTATATGCTGGCTTATTTACCGTCTTTTTATCCATTGTAAATTTTAAAGTAATAAAATAATAAAGACAAATAATTAATTATTGGTTAACGAACAGAAAAATGGACATTACTAGTATCTTATTTTGTAAATTCACAATTGTAAATAGTATGTAAATAATTGTCACTATGGTCGCTAATGACCTGGCAGTCGATGTCACCTTTATAAATAAAAATAAAATGGTCTTATTCATTCATAGTCTTACGATTTTGCTTATCAATACGGAATGAGCAGTTATTGACATAAATACATTTAAAACAGAGATTTACAACAATTTATAACAATTTTACAACATATTAAGTAAAACAGCGGGGATCGTCTTAGGTTTAGATCACATTCTATCATCATGATGACTCTATTACATTTTTTAAGGACACAGTGGTTCCGCGGGTATTTTTATTATTACATGAGATTTTTTAAATTTTAAGTTTCTTTTAGTAACATCGTTTAGTCTCGGGGTATTCGTTAAGAGCTATTTAGCATAACTGGTTCAAATTACGAAAGACATTCAGTAATTAAAGAAACAAATTGACCTACGTAAAAACTGTGTATTTTTACACAATGAGATCTTTACTATACCTCAAGAACATCCATACGAATATAAATACACTTATCCCAACACTGGACTAATTTTTTATATCTGTTGCATATATAAATATAAATGGATTATAAATAAATTAATGTTATTCTTAAAGTGTTCTCAGCACATGATTGTGATTCCAACCTAATGTCATGAAAGCAGCAAACACTTCGATAAAATGTTCCTTTTTTCTTCAAGTTGTCTCTGTAATTACTGAATATCCCTCGTATATTTGAAAATGCTGATCTGCTACTTGACGTTGGAATCACTTCTGCATGTCGTCTGCGTTCTATTGTCTCAGGGTGACTCTTTCCAGCTCTTCAAACAAATTGCTCTTCTTGTGTGTCTTGCATGTCTCGAAGTGTAGACACCTTAAATCTCTTTCGCTAGATATTTGACTTTTCTGGTTCTTTATGTATGCTACAACAAAGCAACTCAATGCATTGTATTGCCACGATATTATCTAACCTCCCTGCGAAATATCAACATCATAATTTTATCACCGTGATTAGAAACTGAATTTTATGAATGAATGCATACATTATTCTTTCGCTATTTCATTATATATCTTTTCTCAGGTTCCCCCGGTCCTTTTTCTTCTCAAACAGTGATGATCCTAAAATTAAACTACGTCTATCTTACAGTTCAGCATGCAGCTGAGACAGTCAACATCGCATACCACAACTACACTCTCTTTACCTGCGCTTTCAAGAGAAATAAATATCCCTGTTACATCGGGAAGTTACTTATATTATTTGCACCTGTAATTTGGTTAGGTTAATACTACACAATTAACAAAGTATTCACTTAAAATTATGCCACTTAAAATTGATGAACTGTGTGATTGAGATCCACTTCCTCCAAATTTCTTTTATAAATGCTCCTTTCGTAAATGACTTTGACGACTAATACAAGCTGACAAAGAACTTCTAAACTAAACATATTAATCTCTTAATGTTACGAAAATAATATAAGATAAACTTCATTTAGATTTTCAGAGAAGTAATTCGTCAAGAATCTTTCATCGACATAATAATTCCTCAAATAGAAGATACTGAAATAATTCTAACGCAATATCTAGTGGCTGAAATACACATGGTGTGATAAACGGTATGAGAACTTCAGCACAGCGTGTCAAATAATCCTGGGATATGTTTCGCATCAAAATGGCCCCCGCTTTCTATGTACTGTATCGTTTCCTTCATTCGTTACAGATCAGAAACTGGATTGCAGAGGGGAAAACGGATAGCATCTAAGAAGAAAACACAATTGTGACCACGAGTCCGCACAATCAAATAACGAGCACTCGACTGCCGAAGACGGTCTCAATATCAAAGTCGTAAACCCTTATTCAGAGAAGAAAATAGCAAATTACAGAAAAAAATACAGTCAATTCAATTTTTATAATCCTTTTCCAGGATGAAATACATAAATGAAATTCAGGAGCAATTTATCTAAGTAAAAATACCACTGTTTAATAATACCATAAAAAAATTTATCCAAAAATTCATCTATTGAAATGAAGCTGTTCCGAATACTCAACAAGTCATTCTTTCAGATAGTCTAAAAGTACTGGCTTGTGTTTTTAGTTCGTCTTCTGCTCATATATCGTGGAAATGAAATTGACTTACATAAACATGAAACAAAAGTGATTTCGGAACTCATAACGAGGAAAACTAAAGTGGAATTCTCTTTCGTTTATTATATTTTTCCTCGTGTTCCAAAATGTTTACGTTAATGTCGCGTACCAGTTGCTTGAAAATTCTACCTATTTTCCAGAAATACGTCTGAGGAGACGGTCAAGTTTGTCATGTGCTCATCCAAATCCGACTGTATCAAGTCTTAAGTCATGTATTAGTGTTGGTTGGTTACGGAAAGTCAGTAGCTTGATTGCAACAAATACAATTAAATAATTCTTTTTGTAATTATGTTCAAGAAACTTAGTTTTTCGAAACGTAGACATATTATTATTTGCCTTAACATAGGAGGTACATATTTTACTGTGGAATACTGCTATAAGCTGGCCATAACTAGAGACAAATAAACTCTTATAACTGAAGTTATCAGTGTTTCCATTAGTAATTTGAGTTTCAGGTATTCCAAGAGTGGAGGGATTTCGCATCGGGTCCTGGCATCGACTCGGACTAGCTCAGTGGAGAGATCACCCACCCGGTAAGCAGGAGGTCCAGGGTTCAAATCCTGGGTTCGGTCAAAATATTTCCATTATAATCTAAATTTAGTTTCCATTTGTTTAAAATACCGGACAATAATTTGCATGTATTTATTAAAGCAATGGATATCAACAAAAAATAGTAGGAATGTTTGCGACTAAATACTAGAAGCTTCTTTAAAATAGTGTCACGTGTTCACCTGAGATTATAGGTCCCCAGGAAGCCGCGAACAAGAAAAAGTAGGGATCATTTGCCAGGATTTCGGTGAGCAGAGTCTGACTTTGCTATCGAAGTTAGTTTGGTACGTGAAAAGGAAATGAGATATAAGGCATATCTCGAAGGATTGTAAAGATACAAGGAACTTTTAGGACAGTTTTGGTAGTGTGTGTAAGCTCGCCCGAGTCTTATCAGGTAAGAATCTGAAGGTCGTAGTATTTACTAGTTAAACATAGGTATGCAGTTTAGATATGTATATTATAACAGTCATTAATATACACTGTAAGGAAGTAGGAAAGAAAGGTAGCTACATGAGAAATCTAGCCGGCAAGTTGTACGTAATCGACTCTATGAAAAGCTGGAGTGCGAGGTTTTTTTTAAAACGTGTGCGAGAACTCAATGCTCCGAGAATTCTGGGGCAGCTGACAAATATGCGTTCTGTCATCTTTTCTACATCGCTACCGGGTTCAACGGCCTATATTGCAGACGTCTTAAAGGATGCGTCAAATCACACAGGCGATAACGACTATTCGTTACAATAGAATGTTGTTACTGGAGAGATAAATCTTATCCTGATAATTGTTAGAGTAGAAAGTAATATATAAAAATGTGTATATGTTTCACATATAAATATAATTACGTCTTACTTCCGATCAGGGAACGATCATCATGGAGTAAGACATCTCTAGCGGTGCAATAGGGTATCATTGAAAGAATATGTGAAAACGACTGATACTAGTGTCGAATTAATAGTTTTCGGGAAGGCAACATTCCTAGGAGAGGGAGTCGAAGCGGCGACAAAAGCAATATAAAATCAATCAGGGTTATAGGAGTCGCTGAGATTAATTCTATCATGTCGGTTTTGTTGAAGGTAGCGCATCTAAGGGGGTGAGATTGGAAGAGGGTCACACAAAATATTGCGATAACGAGCGAGGTTGGTGTCTATTTCAGTTTTTAAGTTCGTTGCGTAGAATACTGGCTTTCACAAGGTCGGTTAAGTTCAGGGCCACAGTTAATTAGATATAAAAATGCAGGAATCATCAGTTGAGAGATAAGTCAACAGGTAGGTAACACAGATATTAGATCACTTGACATGTAGTTATTATATTATTTAGAACAGTAAATATGTGTAAAGTGCCGAAACCACGCCACACACCAATTATTGAATTTATTACGTCAGGAGGTCAGGATTGAATTAACTAGAGTGAAGCATTCTCAATACATGACGTCTTTTATATTTTTACTTTATTAATTTAATAGTCTAAAAATTGTTCCAAGCCGACCTTCTTTGTCGTAGTGGTTAGAGTCGCCGCCTCGCACCACAGAGGTCCCAGGTTCGAATTGTGGTTAAGGTTTGGACGTTGTGTTGATTGAGTTCCCATACTGTGATGCATCTAAATAGAAATATGTTGCCCTAAAGGTAGACAGTCACTAATGCGCATTAGCAGTTGGTGTGACTATAAATAAAAATAAATAAATTGCTACTTTACATGAATATGTAGCGTGATATATATTTTAAATTATAATTATTTAAATATTACTTCATTGTAATGCCATAAGTCTTATATAATAAAATATTATTTCTTAAAGGCTTCTACATATTATTACACTATATATAAATAACATAATAGGCAGGTTGTGGATTTCCAATAGATGCTTAGAGAGCATATTACAAAATGAAGAAAATCCCGGAGGTTAACAGGAGTGCCACAACCTACGAGGCAAAGTCCTCCCGATTGTGCAACACTTTCTTTATTCTTCAGTTCGCGCATCTGAAAGGGGAAAGAAGGGCAGGGAGTTATTGGTTTCCTTTCGACTCGACTGGCGGATCACTCTTGTTTGGAGAGCGCTCAATAACGGCATTCCACCATGTTTACTACAATCCTTTTGAAGATCTTTCATTTCCAAGGCATTCTCGCTGCCGTCTTTTCCTCTTCTTTTCTAGGGAATAATTGTCGGCGTGGAGGGGATTAGGAGGCAGAATGCTCGGATCTTGGACGTGTTTATTCTCCAGATCCTCGTGTCCTCTTAGCTCCTCGTCCAGCGTTGGCGACTTCCTTTCAACATCATCATCCCATAAAAGCCTCTGATTCCCTCAAAGAACCGCGAAATTTATGAAGCTGCTGCGTCAATTAAAGAGCGAACAACCATTATTTCCAATAAGCTTTCAATAAATATAGTGAAAATTTTGTATTAAAGTAAATAGAAATAATAACGCCATTGATTTATGTGATTATGGATATTTTATTGAAAATTTTGTTAAATCACTAAACAACAAAACTGTAATACCTCAATAAGCACTGAAGTTCACAATTTTACATTAAATTTTAACGGCGGAGATATTTATTTAAGATAATGGTTTCAATGTATTTTCTGCCATATGATACTTTTGTGAGGCAGAGCAACAAGAAAAACCTTGAGCTTATAGAATCAGCACTAAGAACACTCAAAAGTACTTTATTACTTTAGCACAATTGAGATTAAAGTTTGTGCTATTTAAATGAAAAAAGCAACAGAAACAAAAAATAATTCCATGAACTGCTTTTCTTAAGTGCCAACCAATATCGTCGACATACGAGTATTTACTTTCAAAATCTTCACGAAAAGGAGTTAACAAATCACTATTTAAACATAAATTTCAAATTATCTAATATCCTGACATTGTGTACTGGACACAATATTAGTATATCGATATTAAATTGATAAATATGTCATTGCAATATTTATAGGTGTAATTCCATACTTTAAATTATTTTTAAAATAGCTTTCTTAGTCCATAACATTAATTCACATACATTTTAATCTTCAATGTCAATTATACATGAGGAATAATTGCTCATTTTGTATCTCAGAAAATGAGGTTTCTGTATTTAATTGTATATATTGCCAATAATAGGTACTTATATTGTTTCATTAAATATGAACATTCCTATTTGAAATTTATGTATGTGTAACAAAAAATGAAAAATACATACCAAAATTCTGGAAGCGTCTTGGATATTAACGTTGAATCTTACATTGAAGTGCCACAACTACAGGGAGCAAAACCTACTTCTACTTGCATTTCAATTTTCTAATAATAAGATTATTTATTTTAAATGTATGATCAGTTTAAAAATGTAAAAAGATCAATAATCTTGCGACAACTTAGACGAAATTTGTAGTTATTTCTCTTAATTTTATGTGATAAATTACTTTTGCAATTTGCATGTGAAAGGAATCTGAGGTGCGGAAACGGCAGTTCTTGCCTTCTTGCCTGCCCAATTAAAGATTGACAATCGAGGACAGTCCACAAGTTTCGGGGATTTCACTCGATTGGAAATCGAGAAGATGGAGATTCTGAATTTTTAAGGCGACCGAAGATCCACGCGAAGTTGGTTTCGAAGTTCAGTCGAGAGAAAACGTTAAAATAACGAGTGCAGAAAACACGGTCGGAGATTGACTCTGAAGTAATGCAGAAATAAAACAGTCAAAATCTCCTGACTCAGTACCTGTGACTATCTCGCCGTCAAATATGCAGACACCACAACGACGTGGATAATAAATCATCAATACTTTATCCAGGGACTGAGCAGATACTATTAAAATTTACTTAAAGGTCTAACACCTCTGTTTGGAATGTTGTTAACGTATAAATAATTTTAAATAAAAAATTAAGCAATAATATTCTTTTGTAATTTTTAATCAGAGGTGAGGCAGGAATTCAGCAATTTTGGATTATCTTTACTTATCATCCAAAAATAAATTTGAAACTAATGTCAACTAAATTCTTGTTTGTTTCTGTCACGCTGACTCGATTCGCCTTTAACAAGAGAAAAGTTGGACAGTTTTAATGAAACTTTATATATTTGAAATATTGAGGTTGTCTTGAAAAATAAAACTGCCTATAAAAATGGTGTACGTTACAAAAACATCTAGTTTGTGCATTTAACATAAGAAAACTCTCAGTGAAACTTTGTATCGTTGCTTAGAAAAAAATTAAACAAAGTCAATTTGCCGTCTCAAGGCTCATTGATGAACTTCACAAAATATTATATTAATTATTGTTTAGGTAAATAAATACCTTTGTTGCTTAAAATGCTATGTAACATTTAAAAATGTTAAAACGTAACAGATTGGTCTGTTCACTTTTTAAGGGTCTTAGTAGTAAAATAAATCATTGACTTTAAGAGTAGGCGGGAAAATAATCGTATATAGTCAAAAAAGTATTTCGTAATTGATACTGATGTCATATTGTGACCAATATTTTTTCGCATTCGTAACTTCATGTATCCAAGCTTCTGTAAATTACCACTAGACAGATGGCAGGATGTGGCTGTCCGGAGGTAACTCCTTAATAAATGATAAAGGCGCCTTGTTTCAAGATGACATGCACAGAATTAAGGTCGCGTACGGTTACAAAGATATACTTACGTAAAGTCGGGTCTAACTAGTAAATTAGGGCTCTCTTCAGCTCAGTAATATTCCACTTATTTCTTAAACTTTATCCTCAAAACCATTCTAGCGTCTTTGATTCTGTTCAGGTTTGGTCGGTTTAGTAAAAGAACCTCACGTAACGAATCTTTCCTATTATCTATCCCGAATTCTCTTTTCTTCGGTCGCTGAAGAAGAAACAACGACGGAAATATCCCGAGTCCACCTTCCCTTCAGTCTGATCAACTCCGGTTCTTGGCTAGGAACTTAAATTTGAACATCCTTCTTATTTGTTTTTCTTAAGTTTTATACAGAAACAACACATTTCACTGGGGCAATAAAAGTGACGCAAGAAAGGTAACAGTATACGTGTAAGTTCTATCCTATCAGCAGTAAACATCATAGACAAATATTTATGCCAAAAGATAGCTCTAGCCTTAATATCCATGCACAATATTTTTATTCCGTAAAAGAGTCGGGTTGCAAGGTATCTGGTTTAAAATTCATCAGTGAAATGTTTTTTATATTGGTTTTCTTTTGATAAATTGCATTATTATATGTCTTGCATTGTTTTCTGCGAATACCCCTATTTATTTTATCTCGGCCATATTTCAATGGCAAAGTAAAATGAGATTTTTATCTTTCACGTGCTAGTGCTGGATTATCACTCAAGACATTCACTTTTGAAGACTTTGGATTCTCTTATGCATTTCTGTGAGTTGAAAAAGTACTTAAAAATTCTCTAGAGTTATTTTAAAATTATAGATGTCATGCAAGCTGACTGTGGATTTAAAGTAGGTATTTAAATGTCTTATATACGTATGTTAATTGAAAATATTGGAAGTAAATTACTCGCTGAAGTTAAAAGAACTTTGAAGAAGTGTCAATGACGTGAGGGACGGTTTGCTTATCATAAGACTGAAAATGTCTGTTTTCTGTTGAAGAGAGTGTATCTGTTGAACACACTGTGGCAATCACCTGCGCCTTTCATGTCCCTCTATAGGCAATTAGGTGCGGTGGGCGGTGGCAACTCATCCAGGCCGATTGTGGCTCTTAGTGATGTCACCTCACAGCAACTCAGCAGAAGTCATACAGTGCGATTTGTTGCTCAACCTCCTATTGTGTTAATCGTTATTTTTGCTTTTATCTAAATAAAGAACATAAATTTTATAGTAAATACTATACCATTTATGGTTATTAAATCCTTCTGCGTTCAATGTTCTTCTATTAGAAAAGAATAATAACTTTGAAAATTCCATCAGAACAACAAAGATTAAACGAGCTCTTAAGCGTTTATTTTACTATCGTTGTTAGAATTTCTCTCCTCAGACGACATCGTCTTTTCCAAATAGTATTTCCTGTTCGAAGCTGGTATCACAGTTACAGAAAATTTTCTGGTAACTTGCTTTAGCTACCGTTTCTGATTTGCAGGTTTAATGTGTAATGATTTCCTGATTACTCATTTATTAGAACCCGATGAATTTCCCTCTCACTGCCTTACGATTGTTTCGGAAAATTAGGCGTTGTGTATGCAATTATTCACTACTTCCAATTGATACATCCCTAACCAATCCTGTGAGAAGATTGAGTATCATTTTGAGAAATATAATCGTCTCAGAGTCTTATTCACAAATGCATCAAAGTATAATGATGGGATAGGACGTTTGGTTATCTCTACTGAATTCAATGATTCAATGACAGCGAGTATGCTTCAGCCACAACGGCTGAAAAATATGCGATACTGATGGCTTTACAATATTGCAAAGAAAACCTATCCGATTTCACGTTGATTTTAACCAACTCTCTCATGGCGATCAACTCACTGTCCAGCGTAGAAGTGGTTTCATGAATGGAATCAGGAACCTTCTTTGGGAGATTAAAATGAAATAATCAACAAATCACCATCTGTTGGATCCCAGGTCATGCGGGCATCTTGGGAAACGAACTTTCTGATAAAGTCACTAAGCAGGAGAGCTCATTGAAATAAACCGCTTGGACTTTCCTAATTGTTCATGGAAAGACTTTAATGGTCGTGTGCATCAACCTCTTGAGAGAAAGTTGGATTAATGATAAAAGGTGAAAATTAATTAAAACTACTGTGATCATAGATTTTAGTCATCTGAGTTTCATAGCAATGGGATGAATGGTATAGGAAAGTATAACGGTCCAAACCAAAAAGCATACATTCACTTTAATTTATATAAATTTATTTTCTCGTCTCATAAATTGAATATTTTTAAGAATGTTAAACTTTTTTTAACACTAATTTTAATAACATAAGCAAATTAAGATATTGAAAAAAATAAAATGGCCATAAAATAAAAGGATATTTTTTTCGACAATTAAGAAAATGAAATAGTGTTTTTGTTTCTACATTTCTTAGAATACAGTGATTTTAGAGTATAAGTACAAAATTATTAATTTAAAATACTAATTTTACGATTTTAATGTTAATTCAGATAGTAATCTGCCATATATAAAATACTGAAGTATTCGGAAGTTTCTACCATATTCACATGTATCATATTATAATTTTACCATATTATTTAGAGGGTCTGAATTTTCGCCTATTTCTTGGAAATGTTTTTAAATTTGTCAAGTTGATAGGAAAATATTTTGAGTGACATTGTTGTAGGATGGCCTTTCGTTTAATAGATGCAACACATTTTTTATTTTTTCTTAGATTAGCCTCGTTATTATTCTTTTGACAAGTTAATTGCTCATACGTTTGACGGTGTTCTCTCAACGTCGAGCCTAATGAATATCTGCTAACTTCGTCGTAAATGACGACTAAGGCGAAATAATAGGCAGAGTCAGTCTTAAATTGCGAATTCACCCACGCCGTCCAAACAACGCAAGATTTACCTTTCAATTATATGCGGTATGGAATTACTGGAGCTATTAAATTAATAACTTGTATTCCACTCATGATTGCATTAATAATTTATAACTTCTTTTCAGATTTTGGGAGCAATAGCTTCAAATGCTTTTAATTTTAATTGATTCATAAATCTTTCTCATATGAGAAAAGGAAAATATCTGTCTCAGAATTAATATTCACACCCATTACTACTACAGAGTTTTTAATTTTAAACAAACTTTGCAGTTGTATGATATTTTAGTTAATATGAGGCATTTTAAGTTTAAGCGGAATATATGAATTCATCATTACATCTGGGAGGGAAGAAAATTTAATTTCAAAGAAAATAATTTAATAATGGGGTGCTAACTGGGGTGACAGACTGCATTTTGTCTTATTCCTTTCCTGATTTCTGCTTTCTTTAAATGCACTCATATCTGTGGTTTTATTAAAGGATTAATTTGAGGAAAGTTATAATTGATATCACTGTTTATAAATTCTTTCGCTACGATAAATTGTAATAATAGTTTGAGACGATCTTTTAAATTTCCTCAATATTTTTGCGTATAAATTTTATTATTTGTGGCGTAGAAATTATGTTGTAATTAGTATTGGACACTATTATTGTTTTCAATTTGCAAGTAGAATTTAAATTTATGTGAGAAAACAACACGTTCGAAGAAAGTAGGTAGGCGGAGAATTAATAACTTTGCCATTCTTTTGGTTTAATTATATAATCCTTCAAAACTTAATTTCATCATTAATATATATATATATATATATATAATATTTTAAACTGTTGAGTTGTCAAGTAAGAGGTTAAACTAAAATTAGGTTCATGAAAACTACCCGTGAAACTTTTAAGAAGTTTAATTCGGAAAAGAGATTGCTGGAAAGAGTATGTATAAAGAATGAAACGTCAATGTGTGTATCGGAAGGTTCTGCGTAAAAAATTCATCCTTCGAAATTGAGAACCGTGATTGCAAACTGAGGCGATATAAGAAAATAAAAGTGCTGCTGTTAAAAGATTCATAATCCATAAGATCTAACTTATGATATTTGCTGTTCCGACTGTTTTGTTAGATTATTGAGTAAATATTTATTAGTCAATAAATCTTGTAAACTTTAATATATACAGAATAAAGCGACTTAATTTAAGATGAAAACTGAAATATATATGTAGCAATTATTGATTAGTTCCAAATGATTAAAAAATTCGTTATTTGAGAAATTATCAACTATTATAATAATAAATGTACCATTGGAGCTGTTGGCTATAACCTCAGAGAACTGCAGACCATCGGACCATCGAAGTTTAACTGTGTGTTATTTGTGTATGACATATCAATAAAAAAGCCTACCATCAAATTCCTTCGTTATTTAACAATTTATCTGGTTTCTAGAAATCAAGCCAGGAGTAAGCGAGGATGTAGTCTTTCGCCCATCTTATATATAGAACAGGGGATGAAGAAAGTTAAAACGGAATATAGAAAAGGAATCGTATTGCAAGGAGAAGAAATAAAAACCCTGCACTTTTCCGTTGATATTGTAGTATTAGGGGAGTCAGAAGAAGACTTCGAAACCATAATAAATGGTATGAACGTGGTCCTGGAGGAAGAGTATAACATGAGGATTAATACGGGGAAATCCAAGCTAATGAAGTGTAGTATGGGAAACAGTGGAATAATAAAGGGTATTAGATTGAGAAAGAATATTTTGAAGGAAATTAAGGAATTCTGCTTCTTGGGCAGCATAATAAGTAGTAATGGTAGAAGTATTGTAGACGTAAAGAGTAGGATAGCACAGTCAAGGAAGGATTTTCGCAAAAAAGCGGAATTTACTTACGGGTAAAATAAGTGTGAATATTAGGAAATCATTGTTTAAAATGTTCGTATGGAGCGTGGCGTTATATGGATACAAAACGCGGACGGTAGGAGTTGCTGAAAAGAAAAGAATAGAAGCCTTTGAATTGTGTGCTATAGCAGAAAGCTGAAAATCAGAAGGGTGGATAGAGTAAGTAACGAGGAAGTTCTAAGAAGATTAGGGGTAGCAGGAACAATATTGAGGACATTGACCAAGAGAAGGGATAGATTAACAGGCCACGTTTTGAGACATGTGGGTCTTGTAAAATTAGCATTAGAGGGAAATGTGTGGGGTAAGTACAGAAGAGAGAAGTAAAGGATAATCAGATTAAGGAGGATGTGGGATGTGGTAGTTCTTCGGAATGAAAAGGCTTACGTAAGATAGGTTGCATGGATGGTTGCATCAGGCCAGTCTTGAATACCACAACATTTAAATATCCGGGCCATGGGATGAATCCTAATCTTCTATATCAATAAAAAATGTATGTTTATATGCTTGTACGTATACGTTCCTATATCATTCATTGGATTGCGACGAATTTTTTATGGTTATAAAGAATAAATATTTTTTAGGGTCAGTGAGTCTGTAGGGTTTTGCTCGTTGTTGTCTGTGGATAGTTTGAACCCGATTCTCCTTGGGAGTAGAGCGCGAACATAATCAAACATCGTGTCGAATCAGGAGTTGTGAAAGTTTCTGAGTTGAATTTTAACATGCAAAATGCTACTTCTGCATTAGTTCAGCTTCACTGAGGAGGAGAGGGAGGAAGGGGTGAAGAATTGTAAACAACCGAGATTATTGTGAGTATTGTTGATTTCGGGAATATGTTTGAATTTATTAATGTACTGCGAGTATTTTTCAGTCTTTCACGGCACCGGGCGTTGGTCCGCGGTGGTCATCTCGCTTCGCGGAGGGATAAAGTTCGTTCGAAATTTCCGAGGTATACATCTGGTATTCCCCTGCCCATAGGATTCCACACGATTCGGGTTTCTCATCACCGCCTTTTCGACGTCTGACTGGCGGCAACAAGGTATTTGTCAACCAGAGTTATTCTGCTGAGTATCACCACTAATTTTTGAAAAAGTCTTTTTGCCTGTGCTATCCTAATTTTTATGTAAACTATTCTTCCTACTAGCAATGGTATCAGAATTCCTTAACTTCCTTCAAAATATTCCTTCCCAATCTAATACCCTTCGTTATTCCACTGTTTACTATTCTACAGAAAAAATTTTAATCAACTTTGTCGACAGGACTTTGTACACGACGTTTCGTGATACGATCCAAATTTAACAAAACAACGTCGTCTACGAAATTATGTTTATAAAGTTTATGTTATTTTTTCAAACTTGTAGGCTGTTTAACGGTTTATTGCAAAATGTATTGTTTGTATTATTGTATTGTATGCAGTGATATAATTTATTATAAAATAAATTAAAAAGAATACATTTGGAAGTGGCCTCTAATGTTGTCTCTGTTAACATATTTTAATAACTATAAAATAAAATATATTAATAAAGAATAAATTAAAATGAATGCTATTGTAATTACCTTTTAATGAAGTGTAAGCATGTTAATCTCCGGTCCTTTTTTTTTGGGTAACAGGCTACATGAGGGTGATCCTGAAACAGGCAACTCCCCTTTAATAGCATAGGAAGGGAATTGAAAAGGGGGGATGCGGAAGGTAGAGCAAGGTAGCCAAGGGTTAACTAGGGCCCCCGGGCTATGGTTTAAGGATCCTACCCGGTGTTTCACCTAAAGAGATGCAGGGAAAACCCTAGAAAACCTGCATCAGGTAGGTCGGGCATTGGGTACTATTCTCACGCCCTTCCGAATGACGGGAGACGAGTTTGCTGTGGGGACGCAGCATTCCCTTCTCCGTGTCTCCACCAATTTCAGGAGGCAGCGCCTTTCCTGGTCTCCGGTCCTTTCTGCTATATATATTATATACGTTCAGTTCAGTGTATTTTAATATACATAATATTTAATATATATAATATATATAAAATATTTAATATATATAATTCACGTACTCAATTTTTTCTTATTATTCATATTATTTACTTAAACAACTCTGAGGAGGAACTTGTTATTCTGGGTAGATGTTGGTAGTCGTAGAGGAAAATCCTTAGATGACAAGAAAAGTAAAGTGCCTTATTCAAAAAGTTTTAGTTATGTAAATGAGAATCTTCATACAAAAAGGATGCAGCTGCTTTTAGATTGAGTAAGTCAGACACTGTAAAGATAAGTTAGTCATTGTTGAAGTTCATTATAAATTAGTTATTCTTTGTCGATGTTCGAATTTCGATGATTTACTCTCAACTGACTACAGATTCACAATTTTGCTTGTGATCAATCGCAGAAATTTTTACAATCTGTGTGGAATGGAATATCTACAAATAGCCATTATCAACGAAGTAGACTTCCGTTTGCTGTAAATATGTTTTCTGTAAATTTGAAATTATCATGTACTTCAAGGTCATTTTATTATCAGATATATTTTAAGATATTAAAGCTAATATTGAATTGATTAGTACTTTGAGACATTGAATTTAATTTTTAGGTTATGTTTTGGCTTGCCTGTTGGTCTTTGTCAACCACAAGTTGTAGGTAGATAAACGGATTGATCAAAAACTTTATATTTTAAAAGAAAAATAATCTTTACGGTCTGTAATAGGGTCAAAATTCTTAAAAATTAACAATATTTGTCAAACATATATTGTTGATTGATTGAGTTGATTGTACAAACAAATCGGCTGCCAGAAACTATTGTTAGAGATTACAACAATGCATATATTAATAGTTAAAATATATCTTAGGAAATAAATAATAAAACAGCCTTTTATATTAACATAAAAACTTTTAAAAAACCATAATACACGACGTTGTGTTCCTTAAATTTGGAACCTCATCCAGTGATTTAAAATATAAAAATAGAAAATATATAATTTTTCATTATTATAAGATAATTAATGAAAAATTACTTACACATTCAAGAGATTAATAAGCAAGGAAATTTTGACGAGCAAGTCGCACAAGGAAAGCGACCGAAATGACTCTTCAAACCAATATCTCTTTTTTCTGACAATTTTACATTTATTTATTTTTATCTTTAAAAAGATTAACAATAATAATTCCATAAAGTTATCCCGGAGACACAATACAACATGAGGATTAATAGAAGAAAACCAAAGGAAGTATAGTAGACATCAAGAGTAAGTTAGCAAAGGCAAGAAAGGCTTTTGCAAAAAAAATGACGATTAGGAAATCATTACTAAAAATGTTCGTATGGCGTGTGACTTTATATGGGTACAAAACGTAGACGGTAGGAGTTTCAGAAAAGAAAAGAATAGAAGCTGTAGAAGAATGCTGAAAATCAGAATGGACAGAGTAATTAACCAAGAAGTCCTAAGTAAAATAATAGAAGAGACTTTGGGACTTTGACCCAAACAAGGGATATATGAATAGGCCACGTTTTGAGACATGAGCATCTTCTAAAATCAGCAATAGAGGGAAGACAAGTGTGTAATACGCTAAGCAGCTTAGTGGGTAATGAAAAAGCTTGCGCAGAATAGGTTAGTATGGAGGGTCTAAGTATTGAATACTACAATAAAAAATCTTTTTATTATCGAATTTATTTTATTGTTCAATGAATTTAATGAATTTTAACTGGTAGTTTGCCAGCAAATATACAAAGGAGATTAAATAAATCACTTTATTCATAAAGTTATATATTTTTAACACAATAAAAGATATTACAAGTATTAAAATCATTTCAGCTAAATGACAATATTTTCTATTTTCAATCTTAATTTAATGTCTGCTTTAACGCTTCGACTCAATCTTCAAAAGTGAGACGTGGCCAATGCAGTCTTCAATATCGAGTCACGGCTCCTGAAACTATGCTACCTTCTCGGTCAATTCAAGATGTTATTTTGATTTGATTGCGTGAATTTTGGCTATCTCCGGCAAGTGGCTGCAAGATTACCTTGGACTGATGCTGACGATAGAGTAATCTATTACTCACTGGTTACTAACTTCCTTCCTTGTGGTGGATATTTCTTCTTAACCTGGAATATTAATTCTTAGTCACGGCTGGTTTAGTCGCGTAAAATTGGGAACATACCTCTAATTCTTATTCTACTTGACCTGTGTGTTTTTTCAAAAGAGTATTACTCATAGATTTCAGAAAAACATGTGCAAACTAGTAATTATGTATACTTTCTCGAATTCGGCATATAAATTGGGCCGAAAATTTGAAATACGCACGGGACCACAGAACGCCATCTGATTGGTGTGACGCAGTAGCACAGGTTCGCGTTCCGCGCTCTTTATAGTCCGTGATATAGTGAACCTTAACATCGACTTCCTACTGATTTCGAACATCTTGTCTATTGAAACCAGACACATGTACATTCAAATGATCTAATCATGTGGACACTATAAATACAACATCAGTAATGGATGATCATGAGATTTAGATCATCTTGCTTAAAGTACTATTTGAAACAGTCTCAAAATCAGAATAACGTACACAAAATACACATTTCAATATGCCTGAGAAGTGCATTTGTTTGTACCTGATCCATGTACTTCTCTGTTATCTGCCCATTTTAATATAGTTGCCCTGGTTTCATCACTTAGGCATTTTATTTCCACAATGAAGTCTTGTGAAATTGCATCAGGAGATGCTTCCAAGAAAAAATGGTTTGCTGAAAGGAAAAGCCCAGAATTTTTAATTTTCACATTAAGTTTTTCTTCCAGGACAGCTACCGCTTTACTTTCTAGTGCAAGTCCTCTTCCTATATTGTGCTCCACAAGATTTCCATCAGGTGTCTTGCACTTCACTGCCTCGTGTATTTTTGAGGCAGTTATTCGCACATTGCCACATTGCATTTTCACTTTGATTTTTACTGTCCTGTTCTGTTAAAAATATTGTCAGGTGGCATATTCTGTCTTGTCTGTCTACAAATTCATTGTACTCTACTCTTGAACCTTGAACAAACTGCAATATCAACTATTGGTGTTAAAAAAACTAGCTACCATAATAGCATTAACTTTCGGTAGATTATCACATTAACCTTTCTGAAAACCTTCCTCCGTCATAATTGCGCTTGACATTAAGAAACGATACTCGCAAATGTACAAACAGCAGCTTGCGATAAAGGGAACGTCACTCCGACATGTGTTCTGACGTCACGCCACCGGGACTGACGTCAGAGCCGTTTTCGAGCACTTTCAAAATTCTGCCCGAGAAAATTCTTTTTTCTGTACTTAAAGTACTATAATGCAGTTTTTATAACTAATTAACACCCATAAAATCTGTAGGATAAATAAAATCTTAAGGGTTCAGTTCCCAATTCTAAGTCAAAATTGTCAGCAGTGGACATGATTTTTTTGAGTCCAAAGTTGTCAGTACACTGAAGTAAGATTCCACAAACACGTTGAAGAATGATTAGCTCGACGATTCGCCCTCTGAAGCCTGAAAATGATTAAGGGTTTTTATTTAAGTAATTAAAAGAAATTACTTGCCCTTTAAGATATAATATAATAATTTATTTATAAAATTTATAAATCTCTTAAAGGGGTCCTGCGCGCTATTACAAACAAATTAATTAATTAAAGGGGTATTTTTATATAACAGGGTTAATTTCGTATTGGGGTAACCACGCGAAGCGGAGTTTTCGTTCACTTGACGAACCTGTTTTTAAATTCGTTCGTCTCTATGCAGGTTACTAGGCTACCGAAACTTCCTTCTTCCTTCGGGTTGAATTGCTAATTGTCCTGACGGCGGAAAGTGGGATGAACCTGTACTGCTGGCTATTGAGGAAAACTCAGTTTTTTCTCTTTCTTCCCTCTGGCCTTCCTTGTTCTCATTACCCTCTTACTAAAGAGCAACACTTCATACCTCACTTTCAACTCTTGTTGCACTCTCCAGCTCCATCCTCCCTTTCATCATGCGTTCCACTCTCCAGCTTTCTCCTCACTTCCACCAGGTCTTATCAACGTCTTCAACAACTCTGAATATTTTTCGATTTCTCGCCACCCAGATAAACTCGTATATCCTTTCTCCAAGGGAAAACGCTATCCCTTGTGATGTTTGTTCCATCAATCCTCATGAGTCCTTCGTCCCGCACGGGAAATTTTTCCATTATAAAGGAAACAGTGCCCTTTTTGAAAGATGAATGTTCCTTCAGAAAAACAAGCTTAATATTATACACCAGCAGACGGGCACGTCTCCCGTCCTGCAGCCTGGCGCCGGGAATTTACACTTCTACTGCCTGTCACCAGTTTGAATGTTCTTGCTGAAATTTTTGGATTAGTTAGGGGTTCTTACTTTTTTGTTTGATGGGCTGTCCCATTCCTTTTAAGTGTCTGGATAAACTAACCATTTCTCCTCCTTTACTCTCGTTTTCTAAAATAGTTTGGGGAAGCGGAGTTACAATCGACGTTGTGACAACTCTCTCACTCATCGAACAGGAAATTAGGGGTTTCTTGCTAATATCTTAACAAAATTCCCAGCTGCGCTTTCATGTCTCCTAGCTGAGCTCCGTACGGCATTTAAATCATATTATTTCCAGCACGACAGAGGATCTTGCCTCTCCGAAAATCCGTCTTTCATGAAAAGCATTCCTCTAGAGAGGTTTCTGCACTAATAAAATACCGCGATATTAGATTTAATTTCATTTAGTGGCATAATTATTAGACCTAATGTATCTCACTCATCAGTCTTAAATAAAGATAACGCATTGTAACATCCGGTTACATGTAACGTATATTCCCACATTTATATCATGAATATTTTATTTTTAAAACCACTTTCTATATTTATTTCCACTCGACTTTCAAATTCAACGTATTATAATACGTTTTTACCGCCGTGTTGCATATCATCATTGTACAAGCTGTTGCGTAGCAAATTTCATATTGCAACAGTACAAAACGTCTATATTGTTGTAGCGGTAACGGCTTTCCACAGCCCCACAGAACGTCAATAAATTCTTGTATATGAAGTTTATTATTCCCGATGTTAATTTGTATAGGAAATTAAGGAATATTAATCACAACATTATGTTCAATTATTCGGACGCCGTGTTTGTTCTGTGAAACGTGACGTCGAGCGTGATCCGAACGCCAGTTGTTCTTTTCTTATCTTCCAAGTCAGTTACGGCTCAGTATTGACGCACTAATGAGTTATTTCCCTGTAACATGTTACTCGGTAACAGTTACTAGGTAATATCAGGTTCCAGTCACATGTTATTTTAGTAACATGTTATGTCAATAAGCAGAGATTTCAGTAAATGTGTGCCTCACGTACCTAGATAATTAGTTTTATTCTTACAATAAATATACTCTGAACAGTGTTTAATCATCTCAATATAATATCATGTGTTCGCGATAACGAGGGAAAAGGAAACTAAAAAGGATAAAAAAATTGAGTAATGAGATGAAAAGATATATAAATCGATTAAATATGCCTATATATAAATGACAATATGTACTTACAGAAAAAAATCATAAAGTTGTATGATATAAGATAGCACAAATATTTATTGGTAAATTTGTACTGAAGCACGAACTATCTCCGAGGCTTGTTAAACGACTAAACCAGGGTTATAACATTACCGCATTCCTTTATATATTTTTCATCTCATTACTCAAATTATAATTATTTTTGTAGATCACCTGGGGAGGTTCCAAGTAATGGAACGAAATGTAGTGAATTTAATTAATAAACAATTTTAATTCTGACAATTTTTGGCTAAATTTTTCACCTTCACCAATTAAATAACATTAAAAATAAATAAATAAGTATGACTTCATTTATTTATAATTGAAGATATTGTCAGATAATTGATTGATTGAAAAAAGGGAAGAAAGTATGGCAAACATATTCTATTATTTTTAATTCTTGAAATATTTTAATTTTATTCCTTGAAGATTACATATTGTTCATATAGGAAATGCATTGAAATGGTATTTTGTTATCTTAAAGCGATATTTTATTACTTTTAACATGAATACTTCAATTAAAACTTTTAAATACGCCCTCCTTGAAGTACTGTAACGTTAAATTAAATTCGCCAAGGTCGAGTGTCGAGCAGCGCAGTGGACCATGTCACTGGGTAAGTTACCGCGGTAACAGCATTATATAACGGAACATACACTCCTTGATTGTTTTTCTCCTGGGTCATTCCATGTTATGTGGTTTAAATTTCAGAACCGATCCCCGCGCGACCGTTTCCGATTTTGATGAAATTTTTACAGTTTGTACAATGAGGCCTTAGACGAACATCTGAAAAAATTCAGTTCGAAATATGCATATGAAGGCAGTCGTTCGTCAGAGTAGACGTCGTTCCAAAAATGCCACTTTTGAATTTATTATTGCGGCAGATATTACAGAATAGAACCTGAAAATTCTTTTCAGGTTCTATTCTGTAATGCTTAGATTACGAAAATAATAAAGAAAAGTATCATCCCTAGCCGATAAAAATTTCGTAAATATTTTTTCGGTTTTTCAAGGATTCCTGACGACATTTGTACTTTGCATTTCTTCACGAGTGTCTACAATTCAGAGGATTTACAGCTTTACAGTTAAAAAAAACATTTGTGATACAGCCGAAATATGTTATCTTTACTTATATCCATGAAAGGAACAAACATGCTAAATTTTATTAAAATTTGAGATTATGGGTGTCATGGCTGGGTTGAACTGACGTGGAATGACCCTGAGAAACCATCACACCAGTCTCAGTTGCAGTCCGGCCGTTGCCGAAGGAATATTATCGAGGGCGTCTCCACCAGATTTAAGTTTCAGATACTATCGTCGTAGTAATAGCCTTGGGAGAAACACTGCCGTTACCAGTCGACATGAATTAATCGCCGAGTAGCGAGTCCCGACACAGTCATCATCAGCAGCCAGCACCCACTAATTTAATCAGGAGCAGAGTGAGGGCACGTTCCTGGTAGCAGATGTTCCTGGAGAACAACACCCCCGAACACCTTGGAGGCCCTGGTAGCGGCTGAAATCTCCTCAAGTCCAACCCAACTGATCACCGGAGAGATCGACCGTCTTCCAGCTCGCCGCCATACGAAGCGGATCGAGGATCGATCTTCGAGACTGCGCCACATTGACGTAACAACGTGAAATGGCTTCATAACCTTGACATTTTCCAAATAGTGACTTTAATCCTTGATATAACGACTCCGTTTTGTTTTTCCTTTTCGTGATAACGTGTATGTGAAGCTTAGTGTTCCTTCTTCGCATATGACCTATCTTTAACGTAAAGATTTTTATAATAACTCGAATAAAATTTTCACTAGTGTACGCATTTAACGCTCAGGCACATCAATATAAATCTGAACTTGTAATATAGGCTACACTATTTTCGAGTTATATTGATTGAATATATTTTAATTTTGTTATTTTGTCGTGTATTGTATTAGCACTCGTAAGTTTTAGGTTAAGATTTTCTGTTTTCTTTATTCTTAACACGGGAGATATTACCAATTGTAAATATATTTTCAAGCGTAGTGCTTAGACGTCAAAGAACTGATACGCATGTGCCTTCTGCACATGCGCGTGAACAACTTAGCCAGAACAGCTGATTCCTTGAATCCTCATTATTTTGTTTAATAATTTTAAATGCTTTGGATCCTATCTGTATATACATAAGTACAGCACCATCAGGTACACATCGAATTAATAATAGACTCAATTTCATTGATACCATATTCATCAATTTTGTTAAACTTGTTTGTAAATTAAGTAAAGTAACAACTTTAGACTCTGTGTAAATTTGATTGATTTGTTCCATATTTTCTCATATTGTAACTCAACTAACAAGTTTATTTGAATGTAAATCATAAAAACGTTTAGTGGTTGTTAATGTAATATATTTAAATAATGCCAAAAACACAAAAATTAGTGAAACATAAAATATAATTGAAAAGCAACTACATGTTGAACCTGAAGAGGGTCCATATCAGGACCGAAACATGTAATTGCTTTTCAATTATATTTTATGCTTCACTAATTTTTGTCTGTTCTGGCCTTATTTAAACTTATATTAAACGTACAGACATTAATAGCTATTATAAATTTAATATATTGTTTATTAATTATAAAATCACGATTATAAGCTATTTTTTATGTATCCATTTCCTACACTTTTCCCATCCTCGTTTCACCTTAACAGTGCCTTCAAAAGTCGGATGTATCTTGCCAAAATCTGAGAGCTCTGCCTCTGTACGTGCTGGGGGATTATAATATCTTAAATTTCTATGATTGAACGAGTTTGAATAATTTCGTACTCTAAATTTTAAATTATTTTTATTTTCATTACTTAAAGTTTACATTAATTTTCTTTTGACGAATAGCCTGTTGTATACTTTATTTTATTCATATAATACTTGATGTAAAATTCGTATTTAAGCTGCCCTGCTTGATGTGATATTTATCTTTAAAATAATCCGATTTGGGTTAGTCCAGCAATGTAATTACAACTTTGAATGCCTACTTTAGTTAAACGACACTCAATGCATTGCGAGACGAATTCAATTTCCTGGATAGAGAACAACTGCGTGGGATAAGTAAAACTAACTCATAGCCCAAGGCTTGCAAAACTAACGTACTTGGCATCACTGGTTGGGCCGTGTTATTCGCCTACAAGACAAAGACACCCAGTTGAAATACGAGCGCGTGTAATTTCCGTCCTCTTTCTCTGTCTCTTTGTAGCATAAATCGCGAGCGGATAGAGGAGAGAGCTCACAACAACTTCTGTGGGCACGTCCTCGGGGAGGGAATGCATTTGCTTGTATCTTGCCACAAACCGTGCGAGAAATGTTATGTGGAGAACCTTAGAGGGGCGGACAGACTTATGGATCCCCATTAATGCGTGACGTGCATCTCGGACTTGGCACAACTAACAACGTAAAAGACCTGTCCGCCGCCGTGGAGTTATGCTCCCTCTGTTCGCATTTTGCAGCTCAGGTCAAATTTGTAGCGGCGACACTCGCAAACATCGACAATGAACTCGAACGGGGACCGCGCCCATACTTTAGCAAAGCTGTTAAGTTCCCGAGTTCGAAACGCAGTTGTAATGGCATTCAGCTCTGATAAGTCGTTTGATAGGCCTGGGCAATTGTAAAGCGCCAGGAATTGATAAAATTCCAGCGGAGTTGATAAGAAGCAATATCGTGGCTATTCAGAATAGTTTGCGAAATCTATGAAACAGGAAGAATGCCAGATGATTTTAGTAACAACATAATTACACCCATACTGAAGAAGACTGGGGTTGATAGATGCGAACAGAACATGACTATAATTTACGTCGGAATTAATATATACTTAAAAATTGTTGAATATTTTGAGGGGTTGTAGTAGCAATCAAAACAGGACAAATGTCAAGTAAAAATGGGACCGAAAGCGAATAGTTTCTGAGATCACTACATTTGTTCATAGATGAGGTTATACTTGGCAACCATTCATGACACTTGTTATAGGATGTGCATAAACCACATCTGTAGTCATTATGACAAGCACATCCTCCAACAGAATAGGAAATGTGTTAACAATAAATAGATGATAATGAGCCTCATTTAATCTTTGTTTATGTATTACCCTAGTAATGTATCAGCAAGAATTCCTGCCCGTTCGTCGATGGAGGAATGATGTTGATGTCTTCTTTCTACAACTGCATAGGGGTTTTCATCAGTCCACTTAGGCTAGTTATGAAAGTTCACAGCGCCATCTCTTGTAAACCCTGCCTCGTGGGTAAATAGAATCTTCAACGAAAATAGTGGATCTGCAGCACACTTTTTCAAGAGTCATTGACAGAGCTGCAATCTGCTACAGTGATCTTCTTGCTATAGTGTTTGAATGCGTTGAGGATGACATATGCTACAATTGTTCATGTCGTACCGCCCAGTTAAGAGAATGACTCATGCAAGCTGATACCCATCACCGCTCACTGGTTCCAGGTCTTTCATCCCGTGAATGTAGTAAATGCTTCTCCATATGAGGTGTAGACTGACTGAGACATTCCACGTCTCGCCTTGTGGAGTGCTAGTAGACTTAAGACATTCACAACCAAACGTCTTCAGCCCCGTTAAGTACAAGATTGCAGAAAGTGTGCGTTTCAGCATCCTTGTTTATTGCACTTTTTCTTATTCATTTTATGGTTACTATCACGTCTAAAAATATTGATATCCAGAGAAATCAAAAGGAATGTTTCTGAACAGTTGAAATTTCTTCAGAGTTCCTCATACAGTTTCAAACGCTAGTATTCCGAGCATAATCAATAATATCACATTTATCATTATTATATTTCAGTATGTGGAGATTTAAGTTTATAATTTAATTACAAACACTGGATTAAAAATATCAATCGATTATTAAATTTCGTCTTGTTGTTTAAACATAAATTGTTATGTGGCATTTCTGTTGTGCAAAAGTTCGGAATGGCAAGAGGGCAACAGAAACTGTAGTCTCAAGCAAACGTAGCCAAAAAGACAGATAAGCAGAAAATACAGGAAGGCCACAATGCAAATACCCAAAAAGGCTGCCCAAGTAGCATTAGTTCGTGTTTGTTCTGTTTGCAAGGCACAAATACCTGAAGATCTATGAGCAAAATTTTGAGGATGAACACTCGAAAAATGAAATCATCAAAATTTGATACTAATATTTTTATAGGACCTTTAAGACTGTGAACAGTGAATTTTCGAGTCCGTTAATAACGATTGAGAAAGAGGTTATGCATTTGTTTAATTTTAGGAGATCTATTTTTCAATAATTTCTATTTTTATTATATTTAAAAAATGGGTTTTGCATTTACAAAAATATTCAACACATATTCGCTTATACTGATATTTTTATGACAACACATCTGTAAACGTAAATTTGTAACATTTTTTTGTGGTTCTATGCCTATTCTATTACTGGTGAAGAATTTGGGATTGTTTTGTACAGTTCAATTTTTTTTCAATAACATATTTACTCCTGACTTAACTATTAAAGTTAATTCCTTTTGGGATGTGGCCTTCTTAAACCTCATTCATTTATGGCAAATGGTAATTTGTAATGTTTAGTAAGAACTTATTTCAGTACTTTTATTTAATTATTTAGTAAATGATGCAATTTTAGCAATACGGTTTGAAGATAAAGTTCAGAATCGGTTTAAGGTTTGGGTAGTTTATAAAAATGACGAATAATATATTTTTAAAATATTTTTGATAAGAAGTTGTATTCATAATTTTTATAATTAAATATTCAGACTCTGACTTCAAATATTCATAGATATTCCTTCCTTGAATCTGAAAATTTTTGTGACAAACTTTATTCTAATATGAAGTCTACTTAAAAATTAGACAAGAATCTGAATGTTTTGAAGCATGAGAAAGTATAGCTCTCATTTGCCTATGTCATAAGTCAGTGTTACAGTGTAGCAACTTCTACATTCTATATCATATTTTATACCTGTAAAAAATTGTTTCTCTGACCTACTGTGGTGTAGTGGTTAGCGTGGCTGCCTCACACCACATAGGTCACGGGTTCGAATCCTGGCGTGGGATTGGATGTTTGTGTTGTTAGAGAATTCCTACTATGATACATGGATCATGATACACGGATAAAAGTTTCCCCCAATCGTGCACAGTCGCTAATGATCTTGCATTTGATTCGACTATAAAAAAAGATTCTTTCACAGTATTTTTACAGCATAATTGATATACTCTCGTTTGACATTACAAATCATACGTTGTATAATGGGTCATATCAAATATTATCTTGGGTTTTATATTTTTATGGAAATTTTATTAGAAATCTAATAGTACGTATGCTGCTTAGACGTTTCTGGTTGGTATGAGGTCTCGTTTCTCAAGAGAATCGCGCGGTTCCTAAACATTGTTATAAATGGATTTGTTAATCTACATTAGGTTTATGTG